>CM022100.1:8852557-9337732 GCA_011114355.1 Carex littledalei
TCATGTAGAAATACACAAAAATATTGTGTTACTTTTAATAGCTTTTGAAACTCAGACATATCAAGTATATTTCTTTTAAATGATAAGATAATTATGGAAATATAAGAACCATAGACAAAATTAGATGATAGTGAACATAAATAATGTGCATTGACACAGTAAAGAAAAAAACTGAAAAATTTGACATTTTTATTGTCTAAAAGCAAAGAAAGCTTAACCCTTTTACTATGCAATCTATGAACTTTTTACATGTTGACAATATTTTTTTTTCTTCGCTTGATAGGTGTCTAAACTCTTTTGGAAGTAATGTAGGGTTTTTAATAGCGTTTTGCTCCAAATTCTATCTTTTATCTTTTAAAGATGCTTATAATAAAAAGGAAGTAACAAGTTTTTATTGTTTTTTAACATCAAATGATCAGGATAAAAGTTTTTAACTTATTTACAATCCAAGTATGAGTTTCAAACCACAACTTAATTTCCACACAAAAATAACTGTACCTTAGTCAATAAATTAGACGTAGTTCTGAAACAATTTATCCTTTAAGGTTTCTTTTTCTTAAAATCTGTTGTAGAGCTCATATTTAATTTTGCTTATGTGTCTCGCAAGTACTAAGCCAATTGTAGCGCTTCTACCTTTTTGGTTTCTATGATAAAACATATAATAATGATTAGTGTTCTAAACAGTGTGTTATAGCAACTCTATATTGTTTTCAGATTTTAAATGCTAAGTTATGAGATAAAAGTGCATTATTTTAGCTACGACCGCTATAGCGATAATAGCAGTCCTTTATAGCGCGTAGTGTGTAGCGCAAATAACACACGCTATGTTACATAGGTTTTTAATTCAAGGTTCATACTGAAATTTTTTTAAAGACCGATTTTTTTTAAGGTCCAGATTGTTTTTGCTTTCAAATAGAAAAATATAGATAGCTTATGACATAATATTTAAGTTATTTTGAATAGAAAAAATAATTAATTTATATCATGATGCTTAAATTATTTTGAATATAGAAGATAATATAGTTTTGATATTACTAGAGATATTTTGAATAGGAATTGGAATTTGCACTGGTTTAATATAAATATTATAATTTCTTAATCAATTTGACATTACTTATCGCTTTATGAAACTTTAGATAATGTTGAAAATTAGTAGAATTATATAATATAATTTTGAAAAAAAAAACGCTATGTAGGATAACTTTCGCTATAGCTACGTTATTCGCAATAGTTTTTTTTAACTTTCCCGCGATGACACGATAATTACTATTTAGAATCTTGATAATTAGTGAAGAAAAAACGTGACGTGACGAAACTAGTATGTCGTGAGTCAGAGTAGGGCAACTATTCTACTTTGAAAATCCAAAATCAGTTTATCAAGACTGGGTTTTGGTCTATGCCCTACCCTGAAAAAAGAATGTCCTAACCTGTGAACTCAAAATTTATAACAGTTCAAGCCCAACGTCCAGAGCTAAAAAAACCAAATTAATTGGAGTTTAGAGACAGTCGGCCCAAGCCCAACAAAAAAAATGCAATTCGCTCTCTCTAACTCCTCTCCGCTCTTTGACTCGAAAAGAAAAACACAATCGAAAACACTGCTCTCTGCTCTCTGACTTGACAAAAAATCCATATGGAAGCACGCTCTTCATCGACTTAATTATCTAGTATTTACTCTTATTTTTTGTTGTTATTTTTAATATGTAAAAGAATAATATGTTTATTTTTTTGTTATGTAAAAAAATATTATTTTATTTTATTTTGATCATGTTTTATCTAGTACTTGATTATCTAATGGGTTGGAGCCCGATTAGCTATTTAAATCTGATTTGATAATTTCTTGCCCTACTATAATGGAAATCCTGCATCCACCCCTGCACGTCACATCATAATATGTGGCAAAAAAAAAATCACGTGACGTGATTAAACATGACGAAATTGGTTGAGCTTATTAATTTTTTTTTCTCCAGATTTTAAGTTGGTTCATAGATTTTTTTTTTAAGAAATAAGAAAATATTGCAAAACAAATTATAAGAAAGTTACAATGTTGAAAAAATAAAATTGGTAAAATACATATCGCGTGATCAGTTTGAGTGATGTAACATTTTTTTATTAAAGGGAGACGCATCATGCAAATGAATACATAACACGACATACAAATTACATCACCTGATCACACGCATAACATGCCGTGTTGTGACATACTCGTGCCGTGTCGTGACGTGCTTGATTGCAAACATGTCAATATTTTTTTTTTTGAGTAAAAAAAATAAATAAAGATCAAAGTCCTTATTTTGATTCTTTGATACTTAAAAATAAAATATAGGTTTCGAACTTAAACCTATTACATAAATGCACATGCTAGATAGATTATTCCATCCTCTCTTAGCTAGATTCTCAGCCGTCAGTATCTTCTCATAATATAAGAGTCATATAAATATTTTCATCCTTAATGGAAGTTTCATTTTCCAAACTCTATCTGTGAATGAGAACCTGTATTGCTTTTGTTACTGCCTTAAATCAGCCTCAAGCCCTCATTTAGACATCAGAGTCCGTATCCTCTGCAAATTTTGGTTTTGGTTTTCGAATCTCGATTCTCCGTTTAGTAAGAGAAGGTATAAGAAATTTTGAGGACTATGGAGGATGAAGAGGAGCACATGGAGGGTATTCTGGGAATGTTGATGAATGGCAGCAGTATCCTCAGTTAAATGTTTGAAATGAATGATAATTTTTGTATATGTTTATTTAACCGCTGTTTGTTTGTTAATTTTGTGGAAAAGGTACTTGGATGTTATTCTGTGTTGTAGGAGTACTTATATATGGAATTTAGGATGTAATTAACCCTCTGAGTATAGGTATCTGCTTTAGGTACCTTTACTAAGTTTATCCTGATTTTAATAGAAATCGATCGACTTAGTTCCACTATTATAAAAATAATGATATGTATAAAAAGAGTTATATAGGATTGCAATTAGGGCTGCACAAAAAATTCGTAGTTCGTAATTCGATTCGAGTTTGATTCGAAAAAATTCGTAAAAAATTCGATTCGAAATTGAGTTCGTTCGAAATTAATTCAAACCAAACTTAGTTCGAAATTAATTCAAACCAAACTCAAACTGGACCTAGTTCGTTCGAAATAGATTCGCAAACCAAACTTAGTTCGAAATTAACTCAAACGTGAACCGTTGATTTCCGCTGATAATGAACTTTAATGTTTTATTTAGGATAATATTTGGATTTGTAATAATTCTAAGACTTTGGTGATTGTTCTGTACTTCTATTGATATTTAAATTGTACTTTGAATACTTTGGATATTTGAAAACTTTGGTGATGTTGCTCCTGTTGGCTATTTGGAAAACTTTGGATACTTTGATTGTACTGAACTTTGATTGATTGTACTAAACTTTGATTTTTGATATAAATTTGGTATTTGTAATGAACTTTGATATAAACTTTGGTGTACTGTGTAATTAGAATTCAGAATACTTAAGTTTTTATTGAAGTGCTGTAATTTCGAACTATGGCCCAACCATAAGTCATAACTCGTAAGTCGTAACAAAGTTCGTAAAAGTTCGAAATTGAGTTCGTAAAAAGTTCGATCCGAAATTGAGTTCGTCCGAAATTAATTCAAACCAAACTTAATTCGAAATTAATTCAAATCAAACTCAAACTGAGATTAAGTTTGATTTGGTTCGGTTCGTTTGCAGCCTTAATTGCAATTGTTAAAATTTATTTTAGGAGACCATTTTACTAAATTAATCAGAAAAAAAAAAAGCAGAGCAATTAATGTCTGTGGCACCTTCATCTTTTGTTATTTGTCCTTTTTGCCATTTCTTTATCTACATAGGTCTCTTGTGGTGATAGATCGGAGAAACATTTTCTAAATAAAATTTGAAATAAATAGAATTCAGTTTGTCAGGAGCACAACTAGAAATTTGAGATTGACGAGGTAAATAAGTTATTGTAATGTAATTTTATTTTTTAAAATAAACTAAAAGTAATTAATTTTAAAAAATAGACTGAAATGTATAAATATTTATAAAAATTATAAAATATACAGAATAAGCCTCTAATTTGTAATTAATTTTTAGATCCGTCCCTATTAACTTTGGATGAATTATTTTAAATCACTGCCCCATAACTACTAGTTCAATATTAGTTTTAGAACATTATTTTGATTTTTTTTTATTGTTGGTGGCATTTTGATTTACTAAAATTTACCAAAGTAAACAAAGTATAATTATTTTGTATTATTGTTTTGCAATCTGCAATGATTACAAAGGGAGATAATGAGAAATACGGCCTGTTATTTGCCAAAATTTTTATTAATAGAAAATAAAATAAATAAATATCGACATTGAAGAAGCATTTGGCGAAAATTCGAGATATAACAAAAACGTGATAGTCCATAACCATCACGGCCCGATTAGCAACAAAGATTAACTAAACATAAAAGCAAAAACATGGGACGTCTTTGTCCATCACAGCCAGGGAGGCGCGGAAAAAAAAGGCGGGACGTCTTTGTCCATCACGGCCAGGGAGGCGCAGAAAAAAAAGGCGGGACGTCTTTGTCCATCACGGCTAGGCGTAAAAAAATGGGGACGTTTTGTTCGATCATGGACTGTCGGTAGAACAGGAAAATTACTCTGGACGTTATGCTCCATAACGGGCAGACCCCAGCGGGAAAAAAGTGAAAATCTGGACGTTGTACTCCATAACGTCCAGACGATCTATAAATCAGCCTCCCGGCTCCCTTGGTCTGTACAAAAACTTCCTCTCCTCTAAAAAAAAAATTACGCCTTGTCCAACACTTCTTCCCTTAAAAAAAAGAAATCATCTATATAAAAGGTAAATCTTCAATTATATGTCATGTATTTAGGTTTAGGATTTATATTGGATGAATTTTAATTATGTATGGTGTTAATGGATTTAAAATAGTAATGTTAATATTAAATAATTTACAATATATAAATAAATAAAGAAGTTCACAATTGCATGCTTAATTAATTTATTTTTTTGAAAAAATATTGTAAAAATTTACTAGTTTTAATTTTTAGTAACTATTGTGTAGGGTAATTAATTAATATTTATTGTTCATTAGTGTAATAATAAATTATATCTAATTTATTCATTATTGTGTAGGCTAATTAATTGAAATAATTAATCATGCTTATGTTGAGGGTTCATTTCGGTGGTGAAATACGGCAAGGTCGTAAAGGAGCGGAGTATATCATTCGTCCTCGATTCTCATTGATGGCAACTAGTGAACAAGGTTGGTATGATGTGAAAGGTGAAATTTATCGCCAGCTTGGATATTCTGAGAGTGAGTACAACCTAAAAACACTTGCACGGGTTAATGTTGGTACAACAACTCGACGTTATTATGAGATAATAGAAATCGTGTGCGATCAGACTTGGAGAGGTATTTATGACCAAAGTATGCTTGCCAGAATCCAGTATTGTTATGTTGATTTATACATTGAGTTGGTTCCAATTGTCGGTTCAATGCAATCGCAATTATTCATTGATAGTGTGGTACCAGAGACACAACCAGAACCTGGACATACCCAATACAGTGTTTCACAAGCGGGTCCCAGTCTCTTCCAACCCTATCAGACACAACAAACATCGAGGCGAGACCTTTATCTGAGTCCTTATCCCGATGTAAACGAGTTGTCACCGCCTGTTCAGGCAGATATGGGTTGGACATAGTACAATAATCAGGACAGTCCATGGGTTGATCCGCCGAGGGCAGGTGATCCTTGTAATGATGACGCCGCAAAGTGATGACGAAGATGACGCTGACTCATGTGTGGGTGATGTTGATTGGGATACCGAAGCTGATTTAGAAGGGGATGTCCCGCCTGATACCCAGAGACAATCACAAACACCATGTGTTCAGGCTCGATATTTTCCCATATCTGATCGCAGTACGAGTCACCCGGTGGGAAGTTTCAATAACACCTCGGGATTCCAGGAAGCAGATGTACCCTACTTCAGTAGGACCCAACATATCCATGATCCACTTGATGTAGGTAAGGAGTACTCTTCAAGATCCTGCAATTGGCTTCGAGATCCTACTCATCTAACATTTCTTTGTAAGGCTCCCATTTTATCATGTAATCTTCGAGATCCTGCAATTAGCTTCGGAAGTACCCAACTCTAGCCCGATTGTGAGCTTGACTATAATCATGGCGACAACACCACATCTCCCCGATTACAGGACACCTGTAATAAAAAATTTAAGAATCTTAATAAACATAATTGACGTTAACTTAAAATATTGTAAAGTTTTTTGTACTTACCTTTGTGGATTCAGGTAGTCCCAATGTGGAGTTCATCCATCTTCGGAATAAGGACGGCCGGTCGGTAATCTAAACCAACACCAATGTTGTAGAAGAAGAGTTGGTCCCCACATAATTCTTGTCTTACGCTCAACGGCAACACACAAGTTCCTATAGAGTAGTGCTAGAACAGCACCACCCCAGTTGTATTGTTCCGGTTCATCAAGATTTTCAAGAAATTGCATATACATGGCCGGAACTAAATCTCCCAAAGAATCAGCAAAAAGTATAGTCCCGAACAAGTCGAGTGTGTAAGCCCGAGTGTACTGGCGTACCTGCTCCTCTGTAGGCTCACCCGGCTGTTCGGTTGGTATGGCATCAAATCGATTGCGCAACTCCTTCAAACCTATGGAATATTCAGACGTCGTGCGAACAACAGTTCCCTCGTTCGACACCGATCTCTTCTTCTTTTTAAGCACCAAATCTGCAACCCCAACTCCAAGAAGCCGCTCCACTAAGTCAAATGCATTACCGTCTGCAAAACCAGTCACCGGAGCCCCCTTTATTGGCAATCTCCATAGACATGAACATCTTGTAGTGTGACCGTCATCTCTCCCACAGGAAAATGGAAACTGTGCGTCTCTAGTCTTCACCGCTCAACGAGGCCAGCGAGGAGCCATTTGTCAATATTTATATCATCCATTCGAGCTACCTGATACAAACCGAGCCTACACAAGAATGGGTCGCAACGCGAGTGGCGTGGAATCACAGACCGGTGGTGTCGAACATCCACCCCGTTATAATCCTGTCATTGTTATACAATTTGGTTAAAATAAAATATCGTAATTCAAACATTTATATCTCTTTATAAAAAATATGTGAATTTTGGATAGTATATGATTCATTGAGTAACTTACCCTATCAGAGAACAGTGAGACCTTATGCTGTGCATGCGGTATCCATAAGAAATCGCTAAAATTCTCTGCTGCAGGATTATGCGGACCACAGCTGCTTGACATCCTACAGCCAGCGAGGATTAAATGTTTTCAATGTGATACTAATTTAATTCATACACAATTTAAATGTACTACAAGGAGTTGTAAACACACATGAATTACACATTTATTTTGAGCAAGTCCAACAAAATTATACAACAAATAAGTAAAATTAAAATACACTAAATTTGATACAAATTCACAAAATTAAAACTAATCGGGTCCAATTGCACAAAATTATACCTAACTCGTAAAATTAAACCTAATCGGATACTAATTTACAAAATTAAATCTAATTTAGTGCAATTTCACATAATTAAACCTAACAATAACCTTGACAACAAATCCAACCTTAAATTATTGGCAATTTACAAAGTTCTACAATAATTAAAAAAAAACCTTCTAAACGTCACTGTCGGAGGGCCAGGCGCGTGCTAGACGGTCGCTGTCGGGCCAGGCGGAGCTGGACGTCGTGGAGAAGAACGGCCAGGCGCGTGATCGCTCGTCGCATTTTTTTCTTCTTCTGTCGGTCACGTGATCCAGAAATCGCAGAGAGCAAAAATCGCGGAGAAGGGATGTGTGGTAGGGTTAGAGACAGAGAGGAAAAAAAGGGACGGGCTGCGCGTGGGTAATGAAAGGGACCTGCCCGTGATAGACCACAACGGCCATGATTTCTTTTTTTTTTTTCGGCTGTCCCAGGCCGTGATAGTTGCAAACAGCTTGGTTTTTTATTTTTTTTTCGACTCTCCTCTGGCCGTGATAGACCATAACGGCCTGCTTAATCTTGAATCTGCCAAATCGGAATTCTGCTAATCTGACCGTGATAGTTCATAACTTCCTCAATGTTGATATATTTTTATTTTATTTTCTATTAATAAAATTTTCGGCTGTTATTTGAGCGGATTATTCTAGTAGGCCGTATATGGGCTTAAATTAACCTGGTACGGTTACAAAGTGAAAATTCTTTTTTACAGTAAATTTTAGTCTCTCTTACGGGGGTAGATAGAGGAGGGTTCAAATGCCTTCATTTTTTGTGTCTTAATCGTGTCTTTATTTTTAAAAATTTTAATAAATCAAAATTTAAAACTTAAAAGTCAAAATAAAACCGTTGGATATGATCTACATCATTTTATCTATGCATGTGTAAAAAATTATAGCATTTCAATTTTGTTTTGGTTGTCATCAAGAGCTTGTAAAAAACATACTAATTTGGATAATTTCTAGACGTTGATTTTTCAACTTATTGATTCACATAAAAACAAAATCGAAATGTGATAATTTTTTATGAGCACATAGAGAAAATAACATAGATCATATCTAACGGTTTTATTTTGACTTTTTAAGTTTTAAATTTTGAGTTATTAAAGTTTTTAAAAATGGAGGCATGGTGGAGGCACAAAAAATAAAGACATTTGAACTCTCCTCGGGTAGATAAGTAGAAAATGAAATGTTGTTTTTGAAGCAAATGTTGCATCTGGGTGAGATAATAGAGAAGTAGTGGTGAATTTTATAAAAATCAGAGAGAAACGTCCAGACATGATTTATAAACACGTAAAATATGTTTGGATAAATATTAATATTAATTTGAAAAATGTGTTGTTATTTTTATTTAGATGCAACTCAAATATTTTTTTCCCTCCTCTGCATTGAGTAAGTGCTATTTTGCTAACCTAATTTTATGTTATTCAATATAATCTAAGCCCCAAGTAAGAAATATGGCCGTCTAATAATCAATACTTTTTCAGGACAGGCCCATTTGGGTTAATTTTGTATTATAGGAGGACCATTTGTAAAATTTCCCGTCTCCTTCTCCAGCACAAAACCTCAAACCCTTTCAGTTGTCTGATCAGTAGTGTTGGAGCAAAAGAGGATCTGCTCCGCATCTCATCTCCCGGTATCACACACTAGGCATCTCCAACCTCAATCCAGTATATTATTATAGGTTATAGCAATCGCCATGGATTTAGACCCCGAAGGCATCTTTAGAGGCGACTCTGATTCTGATGAGGAGTTCTATCAGGTTGGTACACTTCCATGCTTCTGTTTCTTTTGTGAAAGAAAAACACTGTTTGAAATGCTTGAAAGACTAGTCAGTCACCCCTATTTTGCAAATTGCATTGTTGAATTGCAAAAAATAGCATTGTGTAAAGGGCATTTGGAATGTTTTAAGGTTTGACAAGAGTATCGTGATGTGTACAAGCTTGAGATAATTTTATGGCGTATTTTTCAAATAAGACCACTTATTTATGCACCCCTGAAGGAATTTCAAATATCCATTCTTTCTCTGGATATTGGGGAATCAAAATTCTTAGCTGCTGTTGTTTACATTTCCTGCACTTTTCTTTTTAGGAAATTCAAAATTCAAGCCTCCTTCCTCGCTCAAAAAATGAAAAAAAGAATTTTCAGGGGTTTTTATTTAACCTGCAAAGTAGAAGGAATACCCTACATGCCCCTCCCTTGCCATATTCTTCACATTCATAAAGTGAGCCTTTTCTTTCACTCATTTTATGGACATTGAATAAAAGAACCGACGAGATAAAAGACGTTTGTTTGTTTTTTTTTTTAAAAAGATTAGGAAATACTAATATGAGATATTTGAACTTCTTTTCAAGATTGATATGGAATAGACTCTTTATATAACTTTACTTTTTTCTAATAAGCAGGAAAAAGAGCCAACCAAAGATCTAGTGGTGTATATGGTCGATGCCTCCCCGAAAATGTTTGGCCCTGCAACAACTGATGTGCGTAATATTCCTTTTTATTATTACATATCTGTATGTCTCTTTATTATCACATGACTTTTTGTATTTCATCTCTGTATGTCTTTTTTGTTGCTATCTACGCACGGTATTGACTCTATTATGATGTGAACACTTTAGTGCAAGATGAAAGTTTACTGACTCATGTTCACCAAAAGGGTTTTGCTTTTCTAATTTTACATTTTACATTTGATGGGGGAACTCCACGTTTTGTCAAATATATTTTGTCAATTGCAGAGGAAATTCTAGATATTGTACTAGTCACATCCTTTTAGTGCGGTACCACAACTGTCAGGTTGGGCATAAGGTGGCGGGATGACAATTTTTTATTATGAAATTTGAGATTTAAGTTTCATAAAAGCAGTTTTTCCATTGTAATATTTTTTCTAGGAAGGAGGACAAACGGATACCCATTTCCATGCTATAATGGACTGTCTTGTTCAAGCTCTTAAGACACAAATCATTGCCAGATCCTATGATGAAGTTGCAATTGTCTTCTTTAATACTGTAAGCAAAATAGTCTTATCGTTGCAGTGTTCTACCAAAGGATAGTTGAGTTGGTATTGCACTGGTAAAACATTGTATGAATCAACACTAATTTCAATTTACCTTTGTTTCTAGAGATTTTTGTTTGTTATCTTGGATAGACAAACTTTTTATGTAATAAAACTGGTTGTTTTCTTGGACCAGGCTTTTACCTGGTTGTGTCAGTTAGTCAGGTTAGAATGCCAAACTGTCCGATATGGTCCATTGTGATTTTAGTGGGACTTGATGCTGTGGTTTTGGATGCACAGTTTACTGATATCATTAATTTATTTTTGATACAATGACATTGGGCTAATTAGGAACTTTTGCTTATTGATGGTAAAACAATATTAAACCTGAGTTCTATATAAGTTGGGTCAAGGTTGCGACACACAGATCTTGGCCTGACCTGACATTCCATAAGATCAAGAAACCCTACTAAATGTGACCAAGGGCGGAGCCAGACTTTCAAAAACTTTATAGTACCCATAGCATTTTACTCTAAACTATATAGAAATCATGCACAAGTAAAAAAAATGAAAATGAATGGGGGTCAATTGACCCCCATATGCAACATGCGCATCTGCCTCTGAATGTGACCTCTCGATGTGTCAGTATTAGGAACCGCTCTTACATATACGCCTTGTTGAAATGATCTTGACTTCTTCAGAATGAGCTTAGTTTGTTAATATTCATCATTCGTTTTCGTTTTGTTCGCTCTCTTTTGTTTTTGCAGAAGGAAAAGAAGAATTTGCAAGACCTGGAGGCTGTATATGTGTTCAATGTAGAGGAGAGAGAGCCTCTAGACAAGCCCACTGCTAGGCTCATTAAAGAGCTCTCCTCAATTGAGGGTACTAATTGCGTCTTTCTCTTCTAGGTTTGGTAAAATAGATCAAACATTTCACCCTTTTTAATCTTGAAGAATGAAAATGATGCAACTTTTTTTGGGTTATTTGCCAACTTTCATTCATAAAGATTAAGGTTAACTGGTAAATTCAATCAAAGAATGGTTATATTGCCCTCTATTTTGAATGGGTATATTGTCTTTCATTTCAAAAATTAATTAACACTAATATCTTTGTAAATATTTAATTTTATTTAAATTTTAGACAAATTATTGAAATCTGGTTCCTTTAAATTTTAGTTTAATTTGTGCTCACAAAAGATCAAACCTGCTAAATGCAAAATAGTCATACATTGTTGATTTTACCAATGACTTAAAATGTTTGCAATTAACTTAAAAAAGTTTGGTGATAGTTGAAAGTACGAGGAATGTCATGTAAAACTGGAAAAAAAAATTAGGCTTTTTGCAAGACCCTTTTTTTTTTGTCTATTTTTCATTTTAGAAAGGAAATATATTTTTTGCTTACGAAAATGTTTCAGAACCTTAATAATTTCTTTCATGATAGATACATTTCTAAGCAGTATTGGAAGTCGTTATGGCATCACCCCTGGGTCCCGTGAGAACTCACTTTACAATGCTATATGGGTTGCACAAGCCTTGTTACGCAAGGGGTATGTATCTCTGGAATTCGTTCTGGTACTAGCTTGGTTCATTACAGTATTGGAAAAATTTAAACCCTGTTAGACTTTCACTGGGTTTGGGCTGTCCAGCTAATATGTACCTGTAACAGCCTTCTTTCTTTGGTTGAATGTTGGTTCATTGTACGTCTTTTCTATTGGTTCTTGGTGCATCTCTTGTTTTACGTCTCAAGCCTTTATTAATAAATAAACAAGAAGGTACTAAAAGCCTAATAAATTGAAAGGAATAAATTTGTGTGTTCCTAGAAATTATTAAATAATCTTATGTAGCCTTCAGAACAAGAAATAACTCACCAATCATAGCAAAACCAATTATTCCCCTCTACTTTTACTCTCTTCTTTCTCATTTACCTCAAGATAAAAGTAAGGAAGGAAGGGTGGTATAGAGTGTTAGTAAAATGCAGAAGGAAGGTGTATGCAATATCATATTTCCATGTTTTGTTGGATTGCATGACATTCTCATGACTACACATGAAATATTTCTTAAACTACAATGTGCTGCTTTGGTTATGAAACCACTTATATTATATCCCACCACCTCTAATCTTTCTTCCTTTTTTTTTTTTTTTCAATTGTGCCTATTGTTCTTCATCCAGATCAGCAAAAACCTCAACCAAACGCATGGTCTTGTTCACGAATGAAGATGATCCATTTGGCAGTGTCACAGGCCCGGCCAAAACTGATATGATTAGAACAACCATTCAGCGTGCAAAAGTAATAAAAATACCTGACTTCATTACTGTTTCTGTATCTTGCAAACTGAATCCAATATTTTGCCATTACCACTAACAAAAAAAATGAAATGAAGTCAGCATGTTCATGTTTGCAATTAGCAATTTAGCATCATCTTTATTTGCAACATTTCATCTTCAAATAGTATATAAAATAAAAGTAAAGATAATGAAAAAGCAAAATGGAAAAAATAATTCTGGCATCAGACTTTTAAGAAATGTATGGCATTTAACCGCAAGGAGGGTGTCATTTAATGGTTTAATCAGTTCTTAATCGCCATTTATTGGTTTAACAGATTTTACTGCTAGGGGGTCAAAAAAACGGTGAAAAGGTCTAACGGCGAGTTTAATTGTGTTTTCTAAAAACATTCCCAACATAAATTAACACATATTGTTAGCAGACAAAATTACATATGCAGATAGAATAGAAATAAAACGAAAATGAAAACAAAATAAAGAGAAATGAATTCCTGCTACAAGTATGGATTGGCAGACTGCACACTATTGTATTTACTTGATAGAGGCTATAGCTTTGATTTTTCATGTAGGATGCACAAGATCTTGGCATTTTGATTGAGCTTCTACCATTGAGTCGAGCAGATGAAGAGTTTAACATCTCCCTATTTTATGCTGTATGGTCCATGACTTCTTTCTGAAGTATCTTGTTGCAATTGTCTTGTATGAATATTTCTCAAATGCCCATTGCATGATGGATTTCAGGATATGTTGGGATTAGAAGGCGATGAAATAGCTCAGTTCTTGCCGTTAGCTAGCCAAAAGTATTCTCTTATCACATCATGTAAAATAATGTCTAATTTGAAACTTTGGAAACTTGCAATATTGGGAAGAGTAGGGTTAAAATGCCCCATTGGTTTTTTGCCCAATCGTGCCCCAACATTATTATCTCTATTTTCAAAGTCTAAATAATCGATCTGAACCGTTCAACATGATCTTCATACTAAAATGTGCTTGGATAACAAATTTTAGAATTTTTAGAATTTTTTTACTAATTGTTTAGAGAGGTACAAAATCACTATTTTTGAATGGTCCAGAATTTTCTAAAAACAGTGATTTTGTACCTATCTTAAAAAATAGCAAAAAAATTTCAAAAAATCTAAAATTTTGTATCCAAGTACATTTTAATATGAAGATCATATTGAGCGGTTCGGATCAACTGCTTAAACTTTGGAAATAGAGATAACGATGTTGGGGCATGATGGGGCACAAAACCAATGGGGCATTTTAACCCTACTCTATTGGGAATCCAAAATTGAATAAGTTATTGCTTAAATACTGTCAGGGATTAGTCTCATGCAAAGCTAATTTAATATTTGTTAACTTTAGAATTCTTGTCTGTTCTTTTTATTTTACTAAAGGTTGGAGGATATGACCGATCAATTGAGAAAGAGGATTTTTAAAAAGCGCAAAGTCAAAACCCTAACATTTCAATTGACAAATGATGTTTGCATTGAAGTCAATACATACGCTCTGATTCGCCCTACTGTACCAGGTACACCAAGTGTTCAGCATCGTATGTTCTATAGCTGTACCTATCAAGTATGCTACTACTACTGTACAACCCAAACAGAACTAAAAGCACCTTTTAGTGGTCATTTCATCTTACCTTTTCTTTTGGTATAATTTGGTGCTTTTAATTAATTAATTAAGGTTCATATGGCATTTATCAGTACAAATGACTACATTGATGGGAGTTCTTCTAAGTTATAACATCTCCGACCTTTTCTTTCTCTGCCTTTACAGGGACTATTACTTGGCTTGATGCTATGACTAACATTCCTTTAAGGGTACACCTCTTTATTTTATATATTATTTTGTATCAGTTGTCTCTGACAAAACAGGGGCCACTTTTCGGAACTATAAATAGTTGGTTTGTGAACCTGTTTGTATCTTACGTTCTGTTTTTAGGTTTTTGTGGTGCCTGCACTCAGATTATATTTTGTTTTGTCTCTTAGTCTCTTACGGTCTTTAGTTGATTGGGCATGCATGGATCATAGAAACACCATAATTATTTGATACCTACACGTCGTTACCGGATTTGCTTTTTGCCATATCATTCAAGTGAAGTACCAATTTTAACTGCTGTACCGGTGTAAATTATCAATATATTAGTTTTTTTATTTTTGTTGGTAGCAACTAAGAGTAATTTTTTACTTCTTCCTGATCAAACATATGTAATATTATGGAATACCACCCAAACTTTTTTTCTTTTGTAGACAGAGAGATCTTTTATTTGCAATGACACGGGAACTCTGCTTGAAGAGCCACCTAAGCGATTTCATCCTTACAACAAGTAGGTTGATAATTTACAACAACCAAAGTGGGTATATATTTTGCATGTACATTTCTCATATTTGGATCATGGTACACATTTTATATATAATTTGCAAGTAACACTAGAGTCCAGACCATTGGTTAAGTGGAATGGAAACATAGACGTTTTATCCAAATTGGAAAGCTTGCATCTCCTAATAATCCAAATCTTCTCTTGCGATGCAAAAGTGAAATTCAATTAACAAAGCTGCAAAATAATGTTAATCTATCATGGAGTTTATTTTAAACATTTGAATTATGTTTACAAACATGATACAACATACAGGTGTTTACCTGTTGGAATTATGGTCCTAGAAAAAAAAAAAGATTTCAATTTTTGTCATCTCCTTTTCCTCTTTTGTAGCGAGGTTGTCAAATTTTCTGTAGCGGAGTTATCTGCAGTAAAAAAGCTACCAAGTAGTGCTAACAATCTTAGACTTCTGGGATTTAAACCATTGCACTGCTTGAAGGATTATCACAACTTACGACCTTCAACCTTTATCTTTCCCAGCGATGAGGTCAGGACAGTAAATCGGCTAAATTATGGTATCTACTTATCATGCAATTTAAATGAGTAGAATTAGGGTGTTCTTATGCTCACTAATCCTTGGCGAGCTTTAAGTCCAAAACCTATCGGAATGACTTCAAATGATGAATCCAAACCGTTAAACCGATCTACTTCACGAGAGTGATGCGTTTACATGTCAAATTTTCAAATTAATTTAGTATAAAGTCAAGCGGTCGTAAAAAGAAGGTTTATAAGTTAATTAATAATATATTCATTTTTTTACCGCTTGAATTTATTCCAAATTGATTCAAAATTTTAGAAATTTGACATGTAAATGTGAAGTAGATCGATTTCCACGGTTTGGATTAGTTGTTTGAAGTTAATCCGATAGGTTTTGGAGTTAAGCTCACCAAAGTGCTTGGTGAGCTTAAGACACCCTAATTCTACTCCAATTTAACACCAACTAAGCCAATAAGACAAAAAAAAAAAAGCATGGAGTAAACAAAAGAAACAAGCTCACAAATAGGTTTTATTAGGTTGGGTTGGGTGGCAAACTTTTCTTTTGTTTTTTTTAAAACTAACATCAGGTCAGACCTGTTGGGATATACTTGGTCAGGTCGACCTCTATTGGGTGTATATGAGGTCACTGCACGCATTTAGATTCAAACGAGACACGCAACGACAACTTAATTTCAGCTATGGGCTTAGAATGTAAAGCATTTGATTGGATTTGCTCCGTTCCTTGTATATCCTTTTAGTGGAAAGCATTTGGCTACTCTGGAGCATGGGGTTTTTTTTATTTTAACAAAACAATTAAAATTAAGCAATTGAACTGGCCAATTTTTAGCTGCTCGACCTCAACCAGTCCAGTTCAGGTCATACATGTCATGCTAAAGCCAGTTATTGTTAGATGCTCCATTTCACTGCCTAAATAAGTATAGGTTTTCACTGACTCCCTGGTCTGACCACTATATTTCTGGAGTGAGGCTATGGTACTATGCATAGTGCGGATTGGTCTGTACTACGGATTAGTTTTCAAAGTATAAATAATCGATCTGAACCGTTCAACATGATGTCCATATGAAAATGTACTTGCAGACTAAAGTTTACATTTTTTGGAATTTATTTACTATTTTTTAGATAGATAGAAAATCACTACTTTTGAATGGTCTAGAATCTTTAGATCAAGTGATTTTCTACCTATCTAAAAAAATAGTAAAAAAATTCTAAAAAATGTAAAATTTGTTCAACAAGTACATTTTTATATGGATCATGTTGAGTGGTTTAGATCGATTGTTTGGACTTTGTAATCGAAAATATTGATCCATAGTACAGACCAATCCGCGCTATGCATAGTACCGTAGCCTCACTCATAGTTTTGTGCCTTCCCAAATTGCCAATAATAATTCTTTTCCCCATTGATTGTGTTTATGCAATAATCTTGTAGTTTTGTATGTCTAGTTGACTAATGCTCAATAGCAATCTTTTTCTTAAAAGGGACCTTTGGCATTAACTTTTTTGGGGTGGATTTCAATGATGCAGGATATATTTGGAAGTACTCGTGCTTTTATTGCATTGCATAAATCAATGTTGAGACTTGGAAGGTCAGAGTTGGCTCTCTCCATTTGCTTTTCATTTGTGCTAACAATAGAATCCGGTTCAGTAACTACAGCATGTCTCAGATAGCCTAATTGAAAGTGCACTAAATTGTAAATTTTCAGGTTTGCAGTTGCATTTTATGGAACTTCATCTAATTCTCACCTTGTTGCGCTTGTTGCACAAGTAAGCTTTTACTATTATTAATTGATGTTCCTTTGTATCCCTGCAAAACCTTGAAATATTCAGTTTGGAAAAATGAGAAATGCATTACGAAGAAGCATGGAAATACTTCCATTCCACTTTACTCTGAATTATTCTTAAGTGCCTACCCAAAACAGCACTTTGCTATCTCCTATTCGTGGCTGTATGGTGAATGAGTTGCCACACAAGAAAGCATTAAGAAAATACCGTAAATAATGTAGATTATAAAAGTTGGAGATGCTTTTTGTGGTCTCTCAGAATGCTTACAGTTCCATGGATAGTACTGGACACTGTGTAAGATATCCACACTAAATTAAAAAATGTATTCTCAAAACTTATGTTAAAAAGGAAAGAATATCATTTTACAGAGCTAGAGATCTTTTCCTTTCTTTTATTTTTCAAAGCACCCTCAATATTTTAGCTGTAAGGAACAGTTAATTTCATCTTTTCAATTGCTGCAAATTCTCTTATGGTCATTCGCAAATAATGCCTAACATTAAATTGAAACCATGGTTCAGTTAAGCACAATATGTATATTTCCCTGACCTATGCACCTAGGTTTGATTTTAGTTCAGTTTGCACTTAGAGAAAAGGTTGTTCATCAGAATTGGGGGCAAATTTGTCAATATATGGAAGGAGGTAGAGGTACCTTCTTTTGATAGAGATATCTGACAACTGGCAGTTAGTAAATATGTAAAAGACAATGAGATACCTGAAAACACCAGATGTCAGGTGTTATTAGGACAAGAATCCATGCCAGCAAGGCCCCACATGCATGAACAACAAAAAAATGTCTTACCGTAACCCAGATTTTGTTATAGCTGAACTAAATCAATGGTTATTATTGTTTAAACAGGAAGAAGTCGCAACCTCGAGTGGTCAAGTTGAGCCACCAGGAATGCACATGATTTACTTGCCTTACTCTGATGATATTAGACCTGTCGAAGAGGCAAGCTTCTCAAGTTTTTTTTAGTATGTATATAATTCTTTGAGGAGTCCTGGAGGGTTGTATGGAGGTGGCAAAAACATGTTCTCTTTCGGGTTTATGCTATTTTTGGTTGTATATGACCAGATTGGGCTCTGAACAGCCCAAGTGTCTATTATCTGACCAAATATATGAACTTTGGGTTGATATCAAGTTTACCGGGTCATATTTGGTCAATTCCTCTTGTTAACTTAATAGTATTATTTTGCCTTTTTTGTTCCTTTTTATTTTATTGTCGGGTTATAAAGGTCATGTAAAAGTTGCTAGCTCTTGATTAGAATAGTACATACACCGTGATAATCGGGCCAGTGATGTAGTAAGGTATGGACTCTTGGTGTGGTTTTCTTATTTTCAGGTGAAAATTCAACTTTTACTCCGGTCTTATTTTTGCTTCATTCAGGCTATTTTAGGACTCATTTGGTGGATAACCTCTAAAATACAGCCAAATAACTTCAAAACAAATAGATATCTATCCAAAGTGGTAAAATACTTTCTCCATGCAGATTCACACTGCTCCTGAGGGTGTAGCACCTCGTGCAACGGAGGAACAAATTAAGAAGGCATCAACTTTAATCAAGAGAATTGATCTGAGAGACTTCTCTGTGTGCCAATTTGCTAATCCCGGTACTTGCATTTTGATATCAATTTTAATATTTTCTTTTCAATTACTTGATGAATTGCTTGCTTGTAGTTATTTAAGTTCAGCTGAAGCTAAAATTTTAGTACGTGACAAAATTTAAAGAGATATCCAAACTAAATTTTTTTGCATCCATTGCAATTTTGCTATTGTACTCCTTGAGTTTTTTTTTTTTTTTTTACTTCATTAGTTGGTATGGTTCGTAAAAAAATTGGGATCCTAGAATGGACCGTGACCACTCATGCTGCTATTTTTATGGTTGTATACATTTCATCATGCAGACAACCAGCATTTATGTTGCTTATGCACTTAATATTTTATAATTTGTAGCTCTACAGAGACACTATGGAGCATTGCAAGTGTTTGCATTGGGGGATGATGAGATGCCCGATATAAAAGACGAGACCTTGCCTGATGAAGAAGGCCTCTCTAGGTAATTTAATTTCCTTCTCTGTTCCTCCTTATTGGTTTCCTTCTTAACTTAATTGATTGATGTCAAAATTACTTGAATTAAGGCCTGGAGTTGTGAAGGCTATAGAAGAATTCAAGACTACAGTGTATGGAGAAGACTACAATGAAGAAGAAGAAAAGGCTGCAGGTGGGGCCCACGGCGATGGTGCAAGAAAGAGGAAGGCCATCGCAGAGAAGGCCGCTGAGGAAAGCAAGAGCTATGATTGGGCAGATCTCGCTGACAAAGGGAAGGTAGAATAAATTCACTTTTCAAATTTGAAGCCATGGTTTTTTTATATCCATTTATGATTCGATGAAGCTTTCTTGGCAGATGGGAATGATTTCAGATCTTTCTTTTATCATGGATTACCCATTTTGTCAGTTAAAATACTCCAATTTTGGTTGATATCTAGGACTGAAATGCATCCTACCAAAGTAAATCATTTCAAAGTGTGTTTTGCTTACTAATAAGTAGCGAGTTCCAAAAGTTTAATTTTTCGCATAATTATCGAAAGAACTATCACATGTTCACATAGTAGAAATATGCCAGTACACATTAAAAAGTGGTGAAGAAACAGCACACTGCTTGACTTTTCCCTTGCCATGAATGAAGGAGAAAGGAGGGCATTCTGGTATTTTTTGGGATTGTAAGGTTCAAATCAGGTACTTGTGAGGGAAAATTGGGAAATTCATGACTATCTGTTTAAGGTAAAATGTCAAGTTTCAAATTGACAAATGGTTTATTTTGGCAGCTGAAAGAACTAACTGTGGTAGAGTTGAAGTACTACCTGACAGCGCACAATCTCCTGCTGACTGGAAAGAAGGAAGTCTTGATAAACCGCATCTTGACTCACTTGGGCAAATGAATTGTCCTTTTGTAAATTTTCTTTTTTTCATTTTGCGAGCCTTATTTTGGTTTTGGCATGCATGATTTGGATGCAATGGGAGTTCTTTTTTGTGGTGTTTCCCTCCTGCGCAAATCACATGCTCATCCTAGTGTTTATGACTTGGTTAGTAATAGGAAAGTTGAAATATAACTTGGTTGTATTACTGATACTAACTTGCAGACAAGATACCGACCGATGCTGAAGTGTTGTAAAACTGATGTTTCTGCACTGTTGTAGATTACATGTTGTAAACAAATATATATTTTTAAGGTTCTGGTACTGACGTGATTGCACTAGATCTTTATTTCGTTCATTCAATCAATAAATGGTCAAGTGAGGCGCTAGCCCGAATCTCAAAGCGGCTGGAAGTTAATCTCAAACCGTAAAGTGAGGGAAATCTTGTCCCTCAGGCAACGTATTTACATCATTACATGAGAAATTCAAGCAAACTTTTTTACGACCTGCCTTAGATGCATGGAAGTCTTTGAAATTTATGTCAGATTAAAAATAAACGGTATGAATCTCATTCTACCAAATCAGGTACCTGACTGGATCTGAATTCACTTACCAAATCAGGTACACAATTTTTTGTGGTTGGCAGATGACTCGTCATCCTAGTGTATACCTTTAGTTCATTGCAGCTACATTCTAGTTTGCAATTGGCAATTAATTGCACAGATAGGGTTGTAGCTATTGGATTGAGTTGTTTCAGCTATTAGAAAGGTTTTTAATTTATTATCTTTAATAGTTTTATTTAAATTTAAAAAATTTCTCGAAAATCCCATGTGGAAAAGCAAATTGTAATATGCTAGAGTTTAATTTGCATCAGAAAATGAATCTAACACTAGTAGCCACCAGTGCACAGGCATTCGCATATATTTACCTCATGTTTTATCTTCTGATAAGAATAAACTTCTTTTTTTAACAAACATTTTCGTAGGCAAAAAAATAAAAAATAAAAAACGAGGCATTGAAAAAAATGACCGCACTATCTAAGAGAAATCACGCTGGTCAGGTCAGCTGATACAAACCTCTGACCGCACCAAACCATTAGTCAGGTCAATGGTGATCTTTTGACTTGAAGGAATGATTCAACAAACCTTCAGATGGCAAAAGATAACAGACTGACCCAATGTAAATAAGACAGCATCCTCCGATTTGAACCAAGGAAAAATAATACTTCACCTGGATGTAAAAAAATTACGCCCTGATCGGATACGTCACGTCATGGTATGTATACCGGTTACATGTTAGAACTCGCATGTCCCGTGCTGTAACCATTTGCGTGATGTGACCACCCTTCAAAAAATTGACACAACACAATACATGAACTAGTTTGATCACGACACGGCACGTGGTCACACACGTAACATGGGATCAAGACCATTAGATCTTGACCATTCTAATGGTGAACTTTAATAAACTAACTTAAATTACGAAAAAAATAATTAAATGTGACCAACAACAGCATGACTAACGAGTATCATGACCATTCCTCTGAGTTTGGTCACCACACAACATGTAAACATCGGACTTATCATGACACAAATTTACATCCCTACCTCCAGGTATGACATCATATTGTAATTAATTGACTGGTACAATATACATTCCACTTTAGTACCAATACAGGTATATGCCGACCAGTAATACATTCATCACAGCTCTGGTATATACTGACTTGAGAGTTGGATTTGTGGTTTCATTTAGAACTTCTATGCAAGAAACTAGTAAACATTGAATGAAATGTTAATTTTCCATTTCATAGCTCAATAAATACAATGCTCAAAATTCATTTCGCACTTTGTAATTCAATAATTAAATGATAGAATTTATTTAGGAGCTGTTTTACTCTTTTCCACAAATCCCAATTAGGGCATTTGCCATGTGCTTAACAGAATCATGAACAGCTCTGAGTTTCACCAAAGAACATTCCCGCCACCCAAAAGGAGAAATAGAAAAATGTAATGCATCATCATTTCTATATTCCCAATTGAACAAAATGAAATCAGCTCACTAACTAATCTATCAACTGTACTTCTCTCTTCCCATCAGCGATGAAAATTTTCAAGATTGATCAAACAACACCTGAAAAAAAATAGGGTATAAAAGAGTTAGCATACAAACAACAACAAATCAAGATTCAAAATAAGGAATTATTCCATCCTGCAAACTAATCCTTAAGAGTTTCTGATACCAGGGTTATATGTTACCAGGTCCATACAGCACAGTCATACAAATTAATTGGGAAATATGAAGTTTCTGATACCAGGGTTATCAGGTACATACCAAGGCCATACAGTCGTACAAATTAATTGGGAATTTGTACACTTTTAAACAAACAAAAACTACATTATACAGTTCCAACTATCTAAAAAGAAGAAAAGAAAGATGAAACTTTATTACTGACCTCAAAATTACATAATCTGCTTTGTTTTTAAGATCGAGATCACCACCTCGAGAACTTGGAAGGCAATGATGGGTCTCACATCCAATTTCCCCATAAAAGGGGGTATGATATCTCCAAAAATTGCAATAAAGGGGTCACTTAAATCCCTAAGAGCTGAAAAAGGTTGTTTCTCCCAATTTATATTGGGAAACCAAGTTAACAAAACTCTTATTAGCAACACCTCTCTAAAGAGGCAGAGCCACTTGGCGAACGCAGCTATGGCAGCGTTGATCGGCGGCCTGAACATCTCCATCGTCGTCGAGAGGGAAGACATCGTCGTCGAGAAGGAAGACGGCGAGATGCAGGAAGAGATCGCGGTGGTCAAGGCTGAGAAGGTGGTGGTGAAGTTGGAAACGCTGGGAAAAGCGGCGCCCGTGGCGGCGCAAAGAGGGAGTAGGCGTAGGTGTAGGCGGCGTACACGCGGGGGTAGTTTTAGGGTTTGGGTCTCGGGGTGGAGAAGATGAAAATGGATACGGTTTGGTGCAGAGCTTGGATTACGACTAGGGTTAGGGTTAGGGTTTGGGAGGCGAAAGAGGAGAGGTCGAGAGAAGGTGAGAAGGTTTTCCATGGTTTGGTTTTTGGTTTCTCTCCGTTGCTTGAGAAACACTTAGTCGATAGGATTGGGGGGAGGATTAATCGACAACAAATTTTCGATTAGGCCCTTGTATTTGTATAAGTCTTTAACCAGCTGCCCTGCCTCCTTCATCCACGGTTCCCAACTTATTTAAGGAATTCATATCACCTAAGGTATCATAATATTTCTGTTTGAATCCCAACCGTTTAGGATCCGCACGAATATTAAGGCCTCGCTTCAATTGGGGAGTACGCGGAAGGAGGGGAAGTGAGATTCACTGTGCGGAGGGGAGCTTCACCTCAGACCGTTCGGTCAGGGCGATTGCACCTGCTCCAGAAGAAGGAAACGGAGAGGAAGTGGAGGGAAAATATTACTGTTTGGCAGGGAGACGAGGTGAGCACCGTGTTGATTTTTGACAAATACGTTCACCCCAAATGGGGGTGTAAGATCACTATGCGGAGGTGAACGAAATCTCTGTCTCCTTCCCTTGCCCTTTCATTAATGAAGTTTTACCTCTAGTTGTGGAGCACACCCTAAAGGGGACCCTAGCAGTCCACCTCAGGCCGGATTGTTCCGGATTTAGATTAGACAGTCCGTATTTAAACAGAAATATTATGTTACCTCGGGGGGGCATGGACTCAATTATAAGAGAACATTAACAAAACTTTTTTTTTTTAGAATTAAGTCCATTGCAAAAAAAATTGTTCATGCCAACTCGACCAATGATAATACCGCCTCGCTCTCTCGGTAGATTTCTGCGTCGTTGTTCTCTATAGATTTCCATATGGTGGTCATATGAAAACTAAATGTCTGACCCGTTTCGTCTATTAACACATTAATAGATGAAGAAAACAAAGCCCTTGTATTGGATACAGGTATTAGGATCCTTTGTTGCGACAAAATAATAGACTTCTCTGTTATGTAATTCTACACTTTATTGTTGTTACTTGTTAGCTTGGTAAATAATTGATTTGTTAGTTGTAAATAATTATCTACGAGCCTAAAAATACTTCTATTAGCGAACAATTCCGTCAAGTAAAATTCAACTTAATTTCAATACCAATCGACAACATAAAATTAATTAATTGAACAGTGCATTTTTTGAACAATTGCTCACTAGCATAGTGACATAACTCGCGTATTATATGCGTATAATTCGTTTTTTCGACATAACCGAACCGAACTCCGTATAAAATGCAGAAAAACATATAATATGTTTTATTCGCAAATAAAACGCGAGTTACGAATTATTCGCGATAAAAACGCCAACATATTTTTTTTTTTTTACGTTTTTTTTGTGGTTTTTTTTTTTGCTTCCTTGTTGTACCGAATCATACCCGAATCACGAATTTTTGACCTCTCCGAACCGAACCCGAACTTTTAATTTGTCATTATGCTGACTAGTCAGTCACTACATAAAATGTGCAATACATATAAACATTAATAAGTGCAACAACAAATCCGAACTCGGTGTATGGCTATTAATGGCTAACCAATCCTAGCTACATTTAATATACAATTAGCACCCGTTGTGTTTTAGCTTCTTCTTTTTTCTTTTTTTCTTTTTTGAGTAAATTGTGCTTTAGTTATATCGTTTAATTTAAGTAAGACCTTGCTATTTCAAGTCGGTCCTTTAGACTGAAAACGAATAAACAATACATGTTTAGCAACTACACATTCATATAATGTAATATTTTGATGTCTCTGGCTTAATATAGGGCAAAAGACGCATTTGTTAGATGTCTTAGTTCTCCTATAAATTGAAAATATTTATATTTATCCTTTAAAATTTTTAATTTTTGCAAAAAAATAGAATTATTAGTTACCCTCGTAAAATGAAACTACATGAGATAATTCATTCAGTCTTTCAATCTCAATATTTTTTTTATTTCACCTCTGTATATCTATCAATTTTTCACAAGTTATTGTATAATTTTATATGGTTTTTATAAAAAAAATTAACTATAGGCACAGTTAAATAATTATGTATTAGAGCCGACTATACAAAATGTAGGAAAAAGGAGTAATAATAGATATAGGCTCTAAAAATGTAGGGAAAAGCATAAATTTGCATTTTACTTTAGAATTATGTAATCATCTTCTTTTGTATTATGATATGAATACAAACTAGACCTTGCGTATGTATTTTGTAGAGGATTTGTAATTTGTAATTAATATATTTCGGAAAAAAATCTTGAATTGCAAAAATTAGTAAAATTCATTTTTTATTTTATGATAAAAATATAAAAAGAACTATTATACAAAATAATATGGACCTGATAACAGTCCCCACACTCTAGTCTCTTCACTGTCCCTGCACCATAACTACCATAACTGTCTGGGGAGCCGCAAAAGCTCTAGCGCTGAATTTTTTTCTAAATTATTAATACCTATACACGCAAGTATTAATACCTATGCACGCAAGTATTAATACCTATGCACTCAAGTATTTATGCCTATGCACGCAAGTATTTATGCCTATGCACACAAGTCTTTATACCTATGTATACAAATATTTATACCTATGAGGTGAACAATTGTTACATAAATAATGGTCCCCCAACCAAATTCCCCAAACGTCCTCGCACTGTCCCGCACCATAACTACCATAACTGGACCGCAAAAACTCCAGCGCTGAATTTTTTTTAAAAGTATTAATACCTATGCACGAAAGTATTTATACCTATGAGGTGAACAATGTTTACGTAAATAATTGTCTCCCCAACCAAATCTCCCAAACGTCCCCACACCATAAATATATGTAGAGGGACCACTCAAACTAAATGGGGGGACCATACACGTTCCTAAAAATATTAATATTGTCATAAATATCTGGGAGGACCGCAAAACTTGGTATTTTTTTACATATGGCGCTGGATGACGTCTGAGAGTATTAATATCAAATATTGCAAGTATTTATATGTATATACATTGTATAAAGTTTAATCTTCAGACGTTCGATCATATCAAGTTACACATCAAGTATTAATATCTTATTTTGCAAGTACTTATACCTATGCACTAAAATATTTATTTCTATGAGAGTAACTATTTTTGTTAGAGGAAGGTTGACGCGGGAACGATTGGGAAGGTTAATGCGGGGATACGGGGTCCCTACTATTTCATTAGAGAAATGTTGACGCGGGGACCATTGAGGGACTGAAAATGGGGTGATCATAACAAGTTACGCATCAAAGTATTAATATCTTATTTTTCAATTATTAATATCTTATCTTTCAAGTATTTATACCTATGAAGATTGACGCAGGAACAAGGGCGGAATTGGAAAAGGGGGACCATATAATTAGTGGGAATCATAGTACAACGTTCCTCTATTGTTGCTGCGGAGATAGAGGGGGGATTGGAAATGAGGGATTCATATAATTATTCAAACAATATATGTCATTTTTGGTTGGAGAGTAACACGTGTAGTAGATGTAAAACTTGGAGTTACGACAGAGTAATAGTTAAACCACATCTCTAAACAGATTAACTTACTTCTAATTTCTCTCTCTTTCAAACGGATTAATTTTTTTGAATAATAGTGAATAAATCCATCGATTTTTATTAAAGCCACATCCTATTGTATGAAAGTACCATAGAACTACCAAACCTTACACAAGCACTAGCAAAAACACCTACTACATCAGATTTTAGAAGAACTAAAGTTCACAAAATAGCAAAGTAGAAACCCCAAAGCACCAGAGACCCTGTACTATCAAAATGCACAAAAGAAATAACAAGTCAGTGCATAAAAAAACATCATCAATTAGAGCCAGGCTCATCCTCTCTAGGTGGGACCCCGTCTCCAGACATTAGACGAATGGTATTGTTCTCATCCTTCATACCCGTGAGGATCTCCAAAAAATCCCTAATGAACTGGTCTGAATCTGCCATAGCCAGTAGGAGGCCTAGTTCTAGAGGAAGAGCCTCTAGTTTCTGTACGTACTAGGTTGACCTATGTTGGTAAATCCTTAAGGTGGTGTTTGGTTGTGGACTAAAGTTAAGGTGGCCTAAGTTGTTATTCTAATTTAGGCCGGCCTAAATTATTTATGTTTGGTTGAGATCTAAAGTTAGACCACGGCTTAAAATATTTCTTGTTTGGTTAGAGTTGGTGGAGAACTAAAGTTTTGGAAACCTATGTTAGTTAATTATTAATAACAAGATACTAATTATATAATATTAATAATTAATTATAACTATAATATATTATAACATTTTTATAATAATTATTTAATATATTAACAATATAAGATATTAATTATATAATTATATATTAATAATAAGATACTAATTATATAATATTAATATATTAATAATATAAGATATTAATTATATAATTATATATTAATAAGAAGATAATAATTATATAACATTAATATATTAATAATAACTATAATATATTATAATATTATTATAATAATTATTTAATATATTAACAATATATGATATTAATTATATAATTAATAATAATTATTAATAATAAGATACTAATTATATAATATTAATATATTAATAATAACTATAATATATTATAATATTATTGTTAATAATTAACAATATAACATATTAATTATATAATTATATATTAATAATAATTAGTAATAAAAAAATACTAATTATATAATATTAATATATTAATAATAACTATAATATATTATAATAATTATTTAATATATTAATAATATAATTATAAATAAAAACTACTAATTATATAATATTATTATAATAATTATTTAATATATTAACAATATAAGATATTAATTATATAATTATATACTAATAATAATATACTAATTATATACTAGGAGAGGGGTGAAATGGTTGAAGGTGAATGATAGTGGGACCCAGTGGCGTAAAATTAAAGCCTAAATTTAAGGCACCTCAAGAGGTGGTTTAATTTAGGCCCGTTTAGGCCGGCCTAATTTTTAGGCTATTCCATGTTAGGCCAATTAGTTTAAATCATGTTTGGCGGAATAACAGTGGCCTAAAGCCTTTAAGCCACCTTTAGGCCACAACCAAACATGAGGTAACATCAGAAGACAATTGATATAAAAATCAGGAGACCAAGACTTATGATCATGGTAAAAATGACCCTGATTTACGTAGGGTTTTGGCTTATGTTTTGCCTTATTTTCTCATCTTTATGTTTAATTATTATGAGAAATCAGTTACTATTGCTCTTTTCTATGTTTTATTGCAGAAACTATATTTTGGGGCTATTTTACATCAAATGGGCAAGAATCGGGTCAATCGGAATAGCAGTAGGGGTGTCAATGGGTACGATACAGGTAGGGTGGAAGCATTTTCATACCCATACCCACTAAGAATTTACCTTACCCATACCCTACCCTTACCCATTAAGATTTGATCTTACCCTATCCTACCCTTACTCGTTAAAATTATCGGGTAACAAAACGGTAGCGGGTGAATAACAAATAATACTAATATAATAATTAATTTTATTATATTTTACGAATAAAACATCAAAACTCATTCATTTCACACATATGCAATCACATTACTAATAAAAAAACTAATATGTAATCAATTTCAACTAAATTGTTTTTTTTTATAAAGCAAGAGAATTTAAAAACATGAATATCTCTTCGGACAAATTCAATTATTTAACTAAATAAAAA
Source organism: Carex littledalei (assembly GCA_011114355.1). Lineage (NCBI taxonomy): Eukaryota > Viridiplantae > Streptophyta > Magnoliopsida > Poales > Cyperaceae > Carex > Carex littledalei. The sequence continues at coordinate 8,881,655 of CM022100.1, forward strand.
AACATGTAAATAAAAGTAATATGATTAACATTTTTCTTATAGCAAAATTCATATACTAAATAACAAAAGTACATAACTAATTATTGCTCAAACATTATCATATGAAATATTATGCAAATAAATTTTAACATCACTAATTATTACTCAAACATTATAATATAATTTTATTTTATATAATTACCCTATAGGGTAATGGGTACGAAATAGGCTTTACCCGTACCCTTACCTGTTTAGCTAACGGAAAAAATCCTTATTCATACCCATACTCGATTAGCTAACAAAAAAAAAATCCTTACCCATACCCACCTTATCGAATACGATACAGGTAGGGTAAACGGGTAAAAAGGTATCATTGACACCCCTAAAAAGCAGAGCATCGAAACTTAGGCTCTAGTACAGTCCGTACCAGCCAGTACGGATCAGGAGCCCAATACAGACCAAGCAGGAAGGAATACACATTAACTCCTGGAGCGCCTAACTTCTGCACAGGGGCAATACGGTCCCTATTGGAGGCATTCTTTCGTTGGATTTCATGACAGCTGTATCCAGATCAGGTTGCTTGGCCTCCAATCATCTCCAGACGCCCCTAGACTCCTATAAAATACTCCTGGATAGAGGAAGAAGACATCTTTGAGATCTTTGGCATTTTTAGGTTTATTTTCTTAAGTGAGAGAGTGGAGTGTTTAGAGACTAAGTAGAAGGGTACTTATTGTATTGTTGCATTTTTCTCTTATTTCTCTATTGTAAACATGTTGTTCCGCTGCTAAGTTCAGATTCTTAGGGCTTGGTAAAAACCTTATTACTTCTGATGTTTTAATATATTTTATTTGATCATTGTTTAGTCTTTTGTTGTTCGATTACTTTTGCGCTTTATGTTCATTCTTACTCGATTTTGTTTGCTAGTCTAGAACGCCATGTGATGGCCACACATGGAGAGATTGTCCCATTAGACTAACCGAGTTAGGATAAAGAGAATAAAAATACTAGACTAGTGGAGGAGACTTTAGCCAGAGATACCATTAGTTGGACCAATAAAAGTATACATGAGAGTCTCGGCATTCGCAAACGAATGTCATATTGTCTTGCCTCACCATGGGGACACCCAATAGAACCAGAAAAAGGGCGACGAACCTAGTAAGTGAAGTATGAAATCTTTGGGCTAATTACAGAACTTCTTGCACCAATTAAGACAAGACTTAGTTGGATCTCTTGATAGATAGGGTGGTTGTGTCGATGCGAAAGCGACAGTCACTAAATTGGATTAGAAACCCTCAAACAACATCTGAAAACCAACATCAAATAAGATCATACCAAAATAGATTGAGTAGCAATGGTAAGCCAAAATTCAAAGATCAAAACCAACAACTCTCAATTTTCAGATTTTGTCTAGCCTTTCGAAATGTTGAGATTTAATTGTTCAAAACCTTAAACCATATTCCCTGCGGATCGACACCCGATTATACTACTCGATAGAATTATGCTTCTGTAATCTGACTCGTATAGAAAACTGAGTTATAAATTTTATTAGCCTGACAGGTTTTTTCTCATCAACTTACACCAAAAAGAAGCTAGTGCAATTATTTTACTTCCTAAAGCTTGCAAGAAAATAGGATCTGTTCCTTTGAAAATCACCTTGTTGCTTTCTAACCATATCAAGCGGATTAATTTAACTAAGCATGACTTAAACTATCAAATGATGTGTAAAATAAAAGAAGTAGGATGAAGTTAAAAAACTCAATCCTCCTCAAATTTGATTGATCATAAAGTGATAACACAACTAGTAATATTATTTTTACTCCAGAGCTTATGGCGAAATTAAAGAAATAATAAGTCTAATGATTTTGTGTTGTATGATAAATTTCGTAACGCATGAATTTTTTTTTCTAAATTCAATAATAATTAGAAATCATCTGTCTTATGCCAAGGAACAAATACAATTAAAATAAAAAATAAAGTGCACTTTCAACCAAAGTTTTCAAATTGGTCGAATATTTAATTTGTAAACTGATAATGCATTTATTAGTCGATTAAATTATGATACAAAAATCCTGCTTCATTCCGATCAAAATCCAAACAAATGATTGGGGTGAACATATATCCAAATTGTAAGCACTAAAATATATTGTCACTTCTGTTTCTTCTTTTCTCTTTCATGTGTGCAGCGCTCTGTTGCTCTCGTTTTACATGTGGATATATGCTCAGTTCAAATTTCGTGTGGAACTAACAAAAGCACTATCCAAAATATAATAATCTGTAGACATATATATATATATGAGTGAGGCTATGGTGCTATGCATAGCACGGATGGCTAGTGTACTACGGCTCAATATGGTACTTTTTAAAATCCTAACGGTCGATCCGAACCGTTCAATGTGATATCCATATGAATATGTGCTTGCGGACTAAATTTTACATTTTTTGGAAATTTTTTTACTATTTATTAAGCCACTTTGAAAATCGCTAATCCGGTGGTCCAGAAAATTTTACTGTTTTTTACTGTTCACAGTGGATCAGCGATTTTCAAAGTGGCTTAATAAATAGTAAAAAAATTCTAAAAATGTAAAATTTGGTTTGCAAGTACATATTCATATGGAGATCATGTTGAACGGTTCGGATCGACCGTTAGGATTTTGAAAACTCAAAAATTAAGCCGTAGCACGGAGGGGCTCTATGCTACGCATAGCATATTAGCAAAATCCTATATATATATCTATGAGTGAGCCTATGGTGCTATGCATAGCAAGGATGGCTAGTGTACTACGGCTCAATATGATACTTTTTAAAATCCTAACGGTCGATCCAACCGTTCAATGTGATAACCATATGAATATGTACTTGCAAACTAAATTTTCTATTTTTTCGAATTTTTTTACTATTTTTTTAGATAGGTAGAATTTTGATGGTCCAGAATTTTCAGAAAACACTGATTTTTCTACCTATCTAAAAAAATAGTAAAAAAAATCAAAAAAATATAAAATTTAGTTTGCAAGTACATATTTATATGATTATCACATTGAACGGTTGGATCGACCGTTAGAATTTTAAAAAGTACCATATTAAGCCGTAGTACACTAGCCATCCGTGCTATGCATAGCACCATAGGCTCACTCTATATCTATATATATCCACTGGCAGTGCTTGGCTAGTTTTATATACTTAATTAGAAGGAAATAAATATGCTGTTATTCCAAAGTGATAACAGGAACCTGTTATTCCAATCTCAAGTGTTGATCTTTGTTGAGATTCGCGCATGAAAAGTTTTGAACGGTTGGGATCGGAATAACAGGAACCTAATTAGAAACGGTATCTTTAGGCTGTGTTGCTCTCATAATGAATGTCTCCTGGAAGATGGCATGGCGGGCCAACCGGCAAAGGCATTGTTGTTCCAGGCAACAGCGGCGATGTATTTTTCCAACGGTACTCTATTGCACAACAAAAGATATACTAAATGTTCCGAGATTTGGAAGGAAATGGCTCTACTGAGAGATGCTCTTGCGCCACACGGGCAACAGTTGATGGGAAACGGGGAAGTTTGCCGGGCGTAATGAAATCGAGCTATGGTTTTTGGGGTGAGGAATGTACATCTCAGGGTTAATGGAAGATCGATGCGTTGATAGATGCATTTGGTTATCAGAATACTATGACAATTTTGCTAAATGGTGCATGTGTGCCTCTGCCAAATGGCAGACCTGACAAGTTGGTCCAACCCGAATCCGAATTGAGAAGCCATAAAAACCGTGAAGTGCCGAGTAGATGGATAATTTGTTTGATGCAGAGTTCAGAGGTTGAGGCAGGTTACTAGCTGTAGCTGGTACAAGCGCCGCTTGTCAATCCTGTTAGAGAACAACATTTAGCTGCTCATATGCTTAAAGCCATTTAATTAATTTTAGATTTTAGCCTACGCCTACGGGCGTGTACAAAAATAAAATAAATAAATAAATAATAAACAAAAAGCTTGGGTAAAAACATGGGCTCTGATTTTAACCATTGAGTTGGGCCGAATAAATTCATTCATTTCAGAGGCTATCTTGGGCCTTTTTCTTTTTCTTTATCTTTTTATTCCTTCCTTCCTTCCTATCTTTCCTTCTTTCTTTGTTAAAAGCTATAAATCATTCTTTTCCAATATGGGTATGGCAGTTGTGGCAATTTTATAAAGGGATGGATAGCTAGGATTATTTATTGGATAACATAAGCAAATATAAGTTGTAGTAGGCATTTTTTGTTACGCAGATAGTTAATTTGTTTATCAAAATTCTACATTTCTATTATTCATTATTGATAATTTGAGTAATCCAATAAATGATAAGATTTAAGTTTCCAGACATCGTATATCCCACTACAACGTTTCATCATTTTTCTTTATGCATTAATTATATACGCCTCTTATAAACTATGTGCCTGCCCTGCCTAATGGATTGTTACTTCAAAGCAATTGCAGAATAATAATTCAGACTAAATATAAAATACTTGAACGCTAAAATTTAGGCCCTGCATGATACTCCAATTTTCGTCCATATAAAAAATGGCACTTCTCTTTCATAATATTGATGGTTTAAATTAATTACATTATTTTTCCTTGTAAGAGAATTTTAAATATATCCGAACCATCCATTTTGATTAAATTTTGATCAAAGTCATGGAAAGGTGAGGCCAGAGTAGGGTTGTTAATGAGCCGGACCAAATAGGCAAAGTTCGAATTCGGCTCACGCTATAATTAACGAGTCAAGTTTGATTTTTGCCGAGCTAATCACGAGTTGAGTCTATCTAGCTCGTTAATATATTGTTCATAGTGTTAGTCGTGCATAAACTAAATTTTTTGGTCAATTTGATGTTGTGAGTCGCGCGTACAGGAGCAAATCCAGTAAGAGTCAGGGGCAGTCACCTCCCACTCCCCCGCTAAAATATAGAGGGGCTGTTCGGTAATAAATCTTAATCCGCACTACGATTAAGTCTTAAAGAAACTTAAGGAACCGATGTTTGGTTGTCTTAATCCGTGGGTGATAGCTAAGGAAACTAAAGGAAGAGGTAGAGGTGCCCTAAGATCCGGGCAAAATGAGGCTAAAGGAAATGATATCTTAATCCATGCTAAGGAACATGTGTTCGGTAGGATTAAGCGGCTAAGGAAGCTGAATGAGGCTCCTTTAGTCTTAAGGAGACTTAAGGAAGCCTTGCCGAACAACACTAGAGGGTTCATTTTAAATTTCGTGCAAACTTGTACAATGAGTTCTCAACAACTAGATCAAAATAGGCAATTTGAAAGTCTATTATATTGTACAGATGACATATCATGATATTAATCACGGAAAAAGATATTAACAGTGCTATTTTAACTTAATGAAATATACGAAACAATATAGTTAATATGAAAAAAAAAAAATATGATTCATGCGCTGCATGAAACTAAAATAATATTGTCAATATCTTTACTCAGATTCTCTTTTTAAAAGGACAAATATTTTATGTTTTTAACAGAGCAATCCTGACTTCATACAACACAAACTATATGCAGTGTTGTTTTGATTATAGTCCATCCTGCAGGAAACTAAACTGATATGTTGAAATTCTTACCCTTTTTTATGGTCAATATCATGAACAATTCTTGAAAGTCCTTGTTGTGTTTTAGATCCTTAGATTGCCCAGTTAAGCATTCTTTAAATGAGGTAAAGCATAATTAAATGACATCATTACTTTTCTTTGGTAAAGTATTTAAGATGTAATTAACTTAAATGGATTAGTTAAAGAGACTAAGAGTTGCTTAGCTTGGCCAAAAGCAGAGTCCAAATTTGCCAAGTTTCGTAATAGTAAGTGTTTGGTTGATTCAAATTAATGACACTTGTTCCTTCTACACTACCAAGTTCTAAAAAAGAGACATTTGTTCCTCCTACACGGATCCAAATCTGCTCCTTTTCTTGACAAAAGAAGCACCCTCTTTTTCTTCAGGTGCTTATATAGATCAATCAAGTGTTTATATAGAAGACTTAGGCTACTGCTCTTCAATGACCTCAGTGGACCCCACTTTTTTAGAATAGCGAACACCATTCTCTGTTGTTTTTTAAGAGAGAGATAAAAAAGGAGAAGAAAAGGGTGCTCCTATTCTCACAAATAGGAGCAGATTTGGATCAATTCTACACTAGTAACACTACCAAGTTCTAGAACAAGCACTTGTCCCTTCTAACAAGAATTTAAATCTGTTGAAATTCGAGATCCGTGAATAGTACTCCTGAAATTTCTGAAATCCCGAATCCAGCCGTCCAATTTTTTCTGTTCACGCATCTCGAAATAGCTGGTTTTTCTGTGCACGCATCTCGAAACAGTTTGACAGTTGGATTCCGAATTTTAGAAATTTCAGGGTTACTGTTCACGATCTCCAATTTCAGCAGATTTAGATCCTTCTAACAACATTAATTCTTTTCAGTTTTGCGGATCAATTTTTTTTATATATTTTTCTTATGAATTAGCAATGAAAGATCTCGAATTATTTTAGCGACAAGTAACAAATTTAAAATCTGTGACTTTAAACAAAAACCAATGCATTAATCAATTGTACTGGACGTGATTCTTGTTAAAAAAAAAATTTGTTCATTTTTTTTGTTTTTTTAAAAGGATTCTGGATAAAGTTTTATCTGAAGCCAGACCTAAATTGTCTAATTTGTATCAGAATTCACGCGAACGGTTTAGATTTATGGAGTCGTTTATATTCATTAAGTTTTAAATCAATCGTACAAATTTCAGTGCAGATTGAACGGTTTAGGTCTGATTTTAAATAAAATTTGTCTAAAGTGTCTTTTACTAAACCCAATTCTTTTTCTTTTTAATAATAAATCAACTTGATAATTTCTTAATTTATATGAAAATGAATGCAGGGGCCCTTAATATTTCATTCTAACAGTCCTAATATATAATTCTGAATAGTTAAATAAATACAAGTTGGAAATGCATGAACTGTGCTCCAATTTTTTCAATGCTTCAGTACCTTTTTAATTATAAATTCTTGTTTGGCGTGCAGGAGAAAATAGTTGTGAATAAATGGCTCAGAGTGAAACAGATTTTCTAACTTCTTCTGATCAAATGTTTCAGAAAAAATTTTAGCCACCAAAATGGCAAATTTTTATTTGTAGAAACTAAGAAATCGAATTATTGAAAACGAGATTGATTTTTTTTCTTAAAAAAAATAGATAAAATCAACCAATAGTTTGATGATCACACTACTTTTAACAGTTTACCATACCAATGGTCACACCATGTGAAAAATTAATGAGACTGAACAATTTGATTGGTTCTATTAGCTTATTTCCAATTGGGGCCGCGTGAAAGAGAAAAAAAAGGAAGGAGAAATGAGAGCATGTCCACCCCGTGGATTTGACAGTCTCTACTAAGATCAGATCAATAATTTAGTCTCAACAGTTTTTGAATTTTCCGTGACGAGGACACGTTGCAACTTACAAAGACTATTGGGACCAAACAGTTAATTCGGTCCCATAAGATACCCCGATAAGGCCAACCAATAGTTCAGTTCCATCTATCATCTATGGATCGGAAAAAAAAAGTCAATATTATTTTCAATATTCTGTTTTTTTTTTCTAAATTTCTAAAATAAAACAAAATTGGCAGCATACCAAAATGGTAACCGTGCGCTTTCTTTTTGCTCATTAAATTAGCACAATGTGAAGAGTGTGTAATAAATGTGTAATAATTGATGGTGTGTAAAATCTAACATGAACAATAAAAGATGCACAGTTACCAACTCTTTTTGCGTGAGCGCTGCCTGCGCAGTCTGCGTTCATTATTTCATGCCATTTGTTTGTTATTTGTACTTTGCTTCCTCGTCACGGGAGAATCACAAATTCGCATTAATTAAACGGTCTCCCTTTATTTCAAACTTACTTTTGCCGACATTTTTATTAATATCCAAAGTTTAATACAAATTATTAATTATACTCAGAATCGGATCAATTATCGAAAAATACCCAAGCCGGCCAGAAAATGGCCGGCTTGGTACCTTTTTTTTTTTTTTTAAAGAGAGACACTATGAAAATCAAAATATTGAAATTTAACACCGAAAATTTGAAATTTTTTGTTTAATTATTTGTTATATTACTTCTTTTGATATAATTAGCATATTTATACAAAAATACGCTATATTAATTGAAATTATATTGAATAACACTATATTATGTTAAATTACGCTAAATTACATTACATTACATTACAATACGCTATATTAATTGAAATATGCTATATTATTTTTTATGTTGTGCTACTATTTTAATGTTGTAATATTTTCTGTTTAGCATTATCATGATAATTTATTTTGATCTGTAAAATATAAAAATAGTACCATAAAAGCACACATACACAAGAACCGAAATATAGGATAATCCAAATATACCAAACATAAATAGTATATGAAATAAAATAGTACAAAACTAGTAAAAATACAACTAAAACGGAGAGGGGGAATATCGCTGAGGCGGTACTCCGGCGCTCGCCCGGCGCCAGCGCGGCCAGGCTCTGTCTCTCTCGGCCTCCACACAAGCATCGGCAGACCTGAGTATCTGCTCGGCAGTATCCCATCTGGCATCGTCCGTGGAGACTGTCAGTACTGGCGGAGGTGTAGCGAAGATAGATGCGGCAAACCCAGTCCCAAAGGCAGGCTGAGTATGAGACCCGCTACCACTAGCCTCTCCATCATGCGGCATCTCTGTGCCATATCGGGGCCATACCGGTGCCGACATGAAACTCTCATCGAATACCCCGAAGTCCTGGAGACTGCACGAGAGGGACTCGTACTCAGAAGTATCGGTCTCCGCAGGTGGTGGCTGTGGTGGCATCTCTGCTGGACCCTACAATCATACACATAAATTATTAAATTTGATCTGAATGAAGAAATTTATTAAAACCTGACAGATACTGAAGTATGACATACATGAGGCTGCACCGGACGTCCATGCTCGTCGTACCATGCCGTCCACCCAATGCCGGACAATACCCAATTATGGTAGTCCCACTCTGGATGCGAATCGGGGGAAGATGGCATATCATCTAGCAGAACCGGGCTCGGGTCAGGCTCGGTCGGAATTATCTCACGCCAGTTGATGTTCTCTCCGGCGTCTCGCAGCATACCGATGATCTTTCCACCGTGCCCTGCATCCTCAACCGTATTCGCATTCTTCTTGAGGGTGCGGTACCCAAGCCGTCTCCAGTTCTTCTTTCCCAGCATGGCAATCCCATGCCCGCACTCCTTGATCGCGGCCAGAAGCTGAAAAAAATTTGGCATGTCAGATCAAACCTTGATGAACTACTAAGTTAGACCAAAACTATGTGGTTTTAGGTGCTTTACCTGGCGAGCCCATGCACGGCCGTTGGGATGGTAACCATCATCGGTTTTGATCCTGTCGCGGAGATGGGCACCGTAATCACCCTGCAGATAGACACTCGCCATGCAGACCTGCGTGTACCATACATCGTACCTCAACTGGGGATCTCCCTGGGTCTGAATGATCCCATCTGGCTCATGATAGAAATGGGTCTGCTGAGGATCCTGGGCCGTCCTGTAGTATGGATCGAAATGGGTGCTCCAGTCCTTATCCAGTCGCCCTCGGTGGTGTACGCTGTAAGGAAGACGTTAGTTGCAATACAAAGCTATCAAGTAATTTGATGTATTTGACAATAAATACAATAGACTACGACTTACCTGTGCAGGGCTCTGTGCGTGGAAGGCGGCAACCGTGGGTCTGCAGGGATCAACGCCGCTCGACCAAACTGGCGGAGCACCCGATCTGGGTAGTGGTGCTCCACTGTCCAGAAGTGTATGAGTGGCCCTCGATAGAACCACATCGCCCGCTCCTGCTCGTCACACACATTCCCCGGCAAGAGGTACTCCGCGTACAACTCGTCGTACGGCGTCCACTCAACAAGAGCTTCAGGCAAACTCTGAAGCTCTGACCGGACATGCCTGATCCCAACGGTAGCACCGTGGGTCCGATCCAAGTAGTGGTGGAAACCGTACCACTTCTTGGCGTATGCCGGGCATCTAAACAAACAAGGCTCTCCCCAATCCGGCGCCTCATTGGGGATAGGACGGCCCACCGGTAGCCGTGAGCACGACCAATGCTGAAGCAGGAGTACCGGCCCGTACATCTGCTTCGCCCCAGGCTGCATTTTCAAGAACATTACACGTCAGTGTATTTTGATGGATTGATTGATTAAATAATTTACACTAAAATAAGAGTTGGTAACTTACCTCACTACTACGACACAGGTGGGAGTACAGATACGCCAGGACACCCCCACCCCAGTTGTACGGCGACGGCCGCTCAAGGTCCATCAGTAATGGGAGATACATCATCGGCATCTGGTCACCGCTGGAATCAGGAAACATGACAGAACCAAAAAGGTCCATCACGTAGCCCCGTGTATATCTGCAATACAAAACATATAAAAATTCTAATATAATCATCGTATTATAAATTGATTAGTACAAACAAGTTATAAATTTTACCTCTGAATCTCCAGCTCGGTGGAATCTGCCGAGAGACCCGCGATGAAGTGCTGCCGTAACCTCGTCATCCGCAAATGGAACTTCGACCTCCCATGGTCCCCAATGACATAGGAAGGCTCAGCTCCCAACAACTCCTCGACATAACCTGCGAATCTGGTGCTGTCAGAGACGCCGCCGACGGGTGTGCCACGGATAGGCAAACCCCAGAGAGCACTCACATCCTGGAGAGTCACCGTCATCTCTCCGAACGGCATGTGAAACGTGTGCGTCTCGGAACGCCATCGCTCCACCAATCCAGCAATGAGAGAAGCATTGATGATGTTTTTCTCGGTCCGCACGATGTCTACAACCTGGTAGAGACCCAGGTTGACGAGGTATGGCTCCATCACATCGTAGTACCTCATGTGCACGCACCGTAACTTCACATCTAGAAGATCCGTGTCCTGCGTTGAAAAAGGTAATCCGCATGGTGATAACATAATAAAATTTAAACCCAATAAAATTTAAAGAAAATCTATGAAAAAGAACGTACCTCACGAGAAGCCAGTGAGACTCGGTGCTCGCTGTGGGGAATCCACAGAAGAGGACTGATGTGCTCCGTCCACTACTGGAAGCGGGGTAGGCCGTGCTCTAGGCATCCTGATGTCTAAAATAACATAATTTCGGTGAAATTACGCTTAATGAGCCTAATTATGATAAAAAAAGGCCAAAATACCCTAAATATTGGTCATCTGTGCTAATTACACTAAATTACGCTTAATTAGCCTAATTATGGTAAAAAAGGCCAAAATACCCTAAATATTGGTCAAATGTGCTAATTACACTAAATTACGCTTAATTAGCCTAATTATGGTAAAAAATGCCAAAATACCCTAAATATTGGTCAACTGTGCTAATTACACTAAATTACGCTTAATTAGCCTAGTTTTGGTAAAAAATGCCAAAATACCCTAAATATTGGTCATGTGTGCTAATTACACTAAATTACGCTTAATCAGTCTAATTATGATCAAAGTGACCAAAATACCCAAAATATTGATCAACTGTGCTAATTACACTAAATTAGCACTGTTGGCCTAATTATGATAAAAAACGGGCCAAAGTACCCTAAATATTGGTCATCTGTGCTAATTTCGGTAAAATTACGCTTAATCAGCCTAATTATGGTCAAAATAACCAAAATACACTAAATATTGGTCATCTGTGCTAATTCCACTAAATTACACTTAATTAGCCTAGTTTTGGTAAAAAACGCCAAAATACCCTAAATATTGGTCAACTGTGCTAATTAATCTAAATTATGCTTAATTAGCCTAATTATGGTAAAAAATGCCAAAATACTCTAAATATTGGTTATCTGTGCTAATTTCGGTGAAATTATGCTTAATGAGCCTAATTATGATAAAAAAGGCCAAAATACCCTAAATATTGGTCATCTGTGCTAATTTCGGTAAAATTACGCTTAGTCAGCCTAATTATGGTCAAAATGACCAAAATACACTAAATATTGGTCAACTTAGCTAATTACACTAAATTACAACAATATAATCTAAATTCTAACACCTAAACCCTAAAATAAATAAATTACAAATTAAATTAGATAAAAAAAAATTACCTCAAATAAGAGCTCAAATCCGGTTGTGAGATGAGAGAGTTGTGAGAAGGAGAGAGGAAATGGGGGTATATATAGGGTGAAATGCGGGTAAAAAAAAAAAAAGGTACCAAGCAAGCCAGAAAATGGCCGACTTGGGCATTTTTCGATATTGGGTCCGATTCTGGGTATAATTAATAATTTGTATTAAACTTTGGATATTAATAAAAATGTCGGTTACTTTTGCTTCAATCTTGGGACCAATTCATTATTTCATTTTACCAAACATCTCCCTTCCTATTCTTTCTTTTTTTTACAAAATTCTAATTTATATCTTATTTTATTAATCTTTTAGATCCGTAATTAATTAATAATTAGAAGCAATAGTATAAACACCTAATTGTACAAGTCTTGACAATGGACAGTTGAACTGTTGAAGTATAAAAATAATGTATAATGAAAAGTAACACATTAAGCACATCTACCACATTAATTATAAATGAGAAGAAAGAAACAAAATACATGGTTAGAGTTCTTGTTTGTTTGACCGAGTCAAAGACACCTATCACTGTATGAATAATGCATTTGTTGGAAGGGAATAATCAGGGTACGTGCTTTATGGTCCTGTTAACAACCCATTCAATTCCAATGACGTCGGCCGGGTGTTATATTAATTATAAGCTTATTAATTACTTGATGGTAGAACCCGGACCTTGGTCCCTAAGAACTTCACACCATATAAGAAAATAGTTCAGTTACTGAAATATACATCGTTGGTTGGTTTAGAACATCGTTGTTTGAAAGAAACACAAACTTAATTGGTATGTATGCGTTTTCATTTGACGCGAAACATTGATGTTCGAGTGAAACGCACAGCTAGCTAGTTTGCTCTGTGTTTCACCCTGAGAGAAGTGCATACTCAGTTTGCATTTCACTCAACATTAGTGTTTTTTTTTTTTTTCTAAAAACATCAATGTTTCACTCAGGATGAAGCGCAAATTTTTGTGTTTCATCTCTGAGTGAAATGTAGATTTAGTTTGTCGTTCTATTTGAATTGGTTTGTGCTCACCTCTGAGTGAAGTGCGGTACTTGAATTGTTCGTGTTAACTCCTGAGTGAAGTACATACTTAGTCTGCGTTTTTGTTAGAATTTAAATTGTTTCTCAACCGTGATACTTTTTGAATTTTAATTTTAAAAAAATGCTACAAATAAAAAAAATCCGGTAGAATGGATCGATGAGAAAAAAGAAAGTTAACTATCAGTGTCAAGTAACTAATAATTGCAAGAAGAAACAGGGCATGGTCCATTCTACAAGGACAAATTGCTTTCCATACTTTATTATGAGCGTAAGTTGTCTTTTTTATAGTGGTTAGGGTTCATCATCAAGTCACGTTTGTGGTTTATTTTCCTTAAAAAAAATTTGGGGGAATTTTAACACGTGTGAAATTCTTTCATGCATGTAGTTATTTGACAATGAATTTTGGTGCTTAATTCATCAGACATAAATGATTTAAGTGGGAGTGAAATAAAGCATTTAATTAATTAAAGTGGCGAAGCAATTAGTTGAAGCTTTAAATTACTCAATTTTTGTCACTTGTTAATTACTTGCTAATGTAACATATAAATGAAGGCAGATTCATATTATTTTATCAATTACCATATATTTCATTACTTATTTTACTAATATCAATCACCCATCTTTTAAAGTGATTAGTATTTACGTTTTAATTCTATTTCACTTGTTTGACACAACAACACATGCACTGCTTGGAACAACTTTTTGCCTAACTTATAATATTTTATTGGTATGTCATCTTTCGTAACTAACTTGCACCATATGATATAAAATTGCAAACTTTATTCCTGGTCAAGTAAAAATAAACTCTAAAAACCTAAGATACAAGGGTTCAATTTCAAGCTTAAACCTTGCATTGTCTCCAATGCAAAGGTAAAATCTTCCAAGAAGATCTCGAACCCTAGGTCAGAACTTACAAATCAAAATTGATGCGGTAGTCCGTCGGAAGACGGGCCTTCCCTAGCACCATAGCTCATGAAGAATTCGCTCGCATTGATCATGAGAGCTCTGTGAAACTCGAGGCTTTCAATCCTATGCTTGATTCCCATGAGTTCTTTCATGGCTGGGCACTGATGGTGATGATCTGGTCCTGTGGCAGCACTAGGTGCAAAGGCGGTGGTTGATCTGCGCTATTCGTGGTTGTGGTCTGGGAAGCCTGCGGCATGGACTGAGGTCGCACGTGGCATGTGTTGTGCCGTAGGGACTACTTCAAATTGGCTCGGCTGCCTGGCTAAAACATAACCAAATAATCACACCGACAACCTAAAATTTGAGCCAAAGTTCAAGGAGAAGGAAGCAAAACCAAAGATAGAATCAACACAGACAAGTGAAGTCAAGAAAGAACAGCCCAACGAAGCCTTTAAGGACCTCCCACCAGAAAGTTTGAAGGTGCTCCTGAAGCACTATTCCCCGGAAGAACTAAAGGCCATGCTCAAATCAAATGACCCGAAAACCCAGAAGTTCGTTCAAATATGGATGAACCCTGACGCCTACTTTAACGACGATTCAGAAAGAACTGCGAGCGACACTACGGATGACGACGAAGACATTACAAACAACGAAGAAAACAACGCCCGGAAAATCCACTGCAGTACATGCCGCGGATGGTTCCACCTGCACCGCCAAGATGATGTGGTTTTAACATAGCTGCAAGACCCTGACTTCAATCATTGGATTGCTCAAAATGTCAAGCAACCGAAGACGCTAAAGAGAACTTAGAGGAGAATGATCAGGACTACCTTGACGAAGGCGAGGAGAGCAGCTGTGAAGAAGAAACTGGTGACGAGATGAGTATCGAAGAGTACTCCACTGATAGTAACTTCGATAAATAAGCACCTTAAATCGTAATGCCTTTAACTTTGCATAGATGCTAACAAATTTTGGATACTTTTTAAAGGGATAGTTAGCATTACTCTACCTTACTTATTTACGACAAACTCTAAACGACTGCCGAGCAGTCCTTATATTTTATTTTGTGGTTGTATGAACAAATTCTTATACATTATGCTTGTTTAAAATTCGCATTATTTTGAGAAGGAAAACTCTGTAAACCACTTCGGTCATCTCCGAAACAAAAATTCGTAAATACACTAAGTAAAAGAGGGATAAAAGTATCATACCTAAATTTATAGAAAAGAGGGGGCAGGGATAGTACTCCCAAAAAATAAAAAAACTTGGCCAAAAAACGTCTCTATAATATTTAGAGTAACAACAACACATTCGGGGGCTAATCGTAGAAGTTAGTTCCAAGAATAACAACAACACACTTGAGTCCCGAGAATAGCAACAACGCACTCGGGGGCTGACCCGCAGAAGTTAGTCCCGAGAATAACAACAACACACTAGGAGGCTGACTTACAGACGTCAGTTCCGAGAGTAGCAATAACATACTTAAAGAATAGTCCCGGGAACAGAAAAACACAAAGGCAACAAAGACTGGTCGAAACTGAAAGTATCATACTGACACATTTGGCTTCGGGGCTAATGATAGGGCATGTACTGAAAACCCCACTATGAGTTGAGTACTAAGCTCAGGTAGCAAGCTCATGAAGCAGGCCTGTCTGAGTGGTCCGTACGCGACTCTGCTTAAACTGTCAGCCCGCGAGATAAGCCCGTTCGAGTTCTCCGTACGAGACTCGAACCGACTTACCGGCTTGCGAATAAGTCCAGTTGAGAATCCGTATGAGACCCAAACCGATTTATAGGCCTATAAATAATCCGAAATTCAATGAGCTCGGGACCACAATTCAGATATACCCAGTACATAGAGGATAGAGTTACGTACTGAGGAGATCCGTAACAAGTTTGAACTCAGATACGTAATAAATACACACCTGACACGCACAGACTAATCACTCTCGGATTAAGACATGCTTAGACACACTACGATCTAATCTTTCCTGAGATAGGACGTATCAATCCGGATCACATACCGTAGTAATAATAATAATAGCAATTTCGACCCTAGGTTAAAATTTAAAATTAGACACCACCGTGAAAATGGTAACGATTTTTAGGAAAAGTAGGAGTCTACCTATGGAATGAGACAAATTATATACTCCTGAGCCTTCATTTCTGAATGATGAGAAGATGCTCATTTTAATATTTTTGGATTATTAGAAATGTCACTAGAGTTTACGATATGTTGTCAGAGGAGGATACATGATTTTTATTATGGTAGAGCAAGAAATACCTAATCGTTTCAAATCAATTAGAACTAACTCTTAAATTTTCTAATCAAATTACAATTAGCAATTGAATCCATTTTATAGCTAATATAATCACAATTAAACTTAAATTGAAGCTAACCCTCAAATTGGCAATCAAGCATGCGCTGACGGAGGAGGAGAGGAGCTGCCGAGCTGTGCTAAGCAAATATAATTTTCCAGCAGAGCCAGGACAAAGGAAATTGGTAGCAAAGCTAGGAGAAAAGAAATGCAATCGCGATAGTGGATTGCGCGATTTTTTTTATACAAAATGGGTTGCGCCTGCACAATATTTTTTTTTTCAGAGCTGCATTTGAGATTGGACTGAACCAAGAGTAGAGCAAGAGCCCAAAAGCTCATATCTGTAAATTGAATTTCAGAATCCAAAATAAGACAGTTGCCCTACCCTGCACTATGTTGCATCCGCCCTACATGTTGTAGCATTCATGGTACTTCTTGATATATTCGTGGTACCCGTATGGATGGTAGATTTTGAGTCCGTTTTTCAATGCATTGAATAGGATTTTGACCTATGATCGTGATTATTTACAAAGCTTAAACTACTTTCTTAAAAAGATCTCATTTTTTTCAAAGCTTGTTCAAGTTCTTAAGCCATGATTTTATGTGGCTTACATTTTCTCTAGCTTAAATTTTCTTAGGAAAGTTGCTCTTCAACTCGAGTGAGGCTATATACAGTATTATGCATAGCGTACGTGGATTGGTCCGTACTATGGATCTATATCTTCGTGGTTAAAGGCCAAATAGTTTATCTGAATCGTTGAACATAATCTCCATACGAAAATACTTACAAACCAAATTTTACATTTTTAAATTTTTTTACTATCTTTTAAGATTGGTAAAAAAAATCACTGCTTTTGAATGGTCTAGAATTTTTAGATCAAGTGATTTTCTATCTATCTAAACAAATAGTAAAAAAATTCTAAAAATGTAAAACTTAGTTTGCAGGTATATTTTTATATGAATATCATGTTGAACTACTTAGATTGACTTATTCAACTTTTAAAACGGAGCTATTGATCCGGAGTACGGATCATCCGCGTGCATAGTACCATAGCCACATGCACTCCAACTTTATTGTCGAACAAGCTCCCCTCAGTGCAGCTTAAAATTTAATCTCCACATATTTACTGAACGAGCTCAGGTTTAACTTTAATCTCCACACCATCTTAGTCTCCAGGGAGTTTCAAAGAGCCCTAAAGAAGATGCGAACAGTTTACCTCCAATAAATGAACTCAAGTTTTTGAAATTTCTTGGTTTCAAGTTTCAAATGCCCCTTCCATAAAAATGATGCTATATATGTGTACTTTGATAGGGAATCAGTGGCAACCAACTGTACCTTGAGCTATTCATGTCATGGAAAAAGATGGTAATCAACAGTAGACCTCATAGAAAGATTACTTGAACAGTGTATTGTTCACACATCTGGTCCCAAAATTAGATGCGAGAAGTTGATTTATGAACCTCTATATCAAATGGAAACCAAATTTGTCTTTTTATATATGCATTATAATTCTAGCAGTGTATAATTCTTTATGGATAATTCTGGCATGTATTTTATGATAAAATAAAATGAAATTAATGCATGTATTTTTAGGATACATACATTTAATATTTCTATTTATGAAATTACAAATGAAATGTTCATCTAGAATTTGAAATTTAAATGAAATTATCATACCTTTTAATTTATTGTACCTAATTGGCGCATTCCTATTGGTCACACAATTGCTCCCCCAACTAAATCATGAATAGTTCCAGGCATAGGCAAGTACATATTAGTAGTACATAGGCTTCAAGTAAATCATGCATACTAATAGCATTTTGAAAACAAAATGAAAGCGCATCTAACCTTTCGGTGGGCACATGATGCCGATTCTCTCCAGTCTTACAAAAATGACCCATATATATATTCTCTCCAGTTCATCTTAGAAATAAACTAAAGGATTATACGCAATATTAATTGGAAGGGATGTTTGATGGACATCAGATCAAATTAGGTTTGATATTAGGTCGGAGCAGTTTGATCGGTATCAAAATATGTGCGAACAATTTTAGAATTAGTGCGAATCAAATACATACAAATATTTATGCGGATCAAACAACTTCAATCAAGCATCATACTTAATTTGATATGAATTTTTCCCATACACTTTTATAACCTAAAATAAATTGACCTTATTAAATTGTTTTCAAATTTTTCTTATAAATATATCAAGCCTTAAACTTAATAATAAAATCTTTAGAGATTTTCTTAATTTGTACTACTTAGTGAAGAGACTAGATAATACAAATCAGGGGCGCATCTACACTAAGTCCAGGGGTGCTAAGCCATCTCATGATTTTGAAATTTTTAATCACGTATGTTGAAATTTAATTATTTTTTTTGTTTCTTTGAAGTTTTTATATTGTTCAGCACCCCTCATTAAATGATAGATATGTGTTTATAGTCTAGTAGTTAAGACTCTATTTTGTACTTGGGAGGTCTTGAGTTCAAATTTCTTAACTGCAAATTAATAATTATACATTTTAAGTTTCAGTCCTCCTAACTAAATTTTCTAGTTCTGCCCCTACTACAAATATACAACATCAAATTGTTATAGCAAAAAAAAAAAAAAGTGTATACGACCAGAAATGATAATATTATATAAATTGTAAATATTACAACTTACAAGGACTTTATTGTCAATTTTTTGAACTGTAAAATACAAATAAAATATTTTATAATATTCTAGACCGTCTGATGGTTTTTGTTTGATCAGTGTATTTGGAGAGGACTCTCTAATTATAATGGAGAGGATCTGACCTACAACAACTGGAGTCAATCAGGTCACGTTAAACGGATTAACCGCGAGGTCCCTTTTGACCCTGTCCCCATGGACCCCATCTCCACCATTCTTAATGAGAAATCTTAAGGATGTAAGACTCTGTAGCCATACATGTTGTCACATATTCGACGAACGCGTATCCTCTGCATTAACTCAAAAAGGAATCTTTTGAGTTAATGAATCTGAACCGTTTGATTTTAAACGGAGCCAATCCGGCTTTTGACTATAATTTAGGATGATTTTCAATATCGTGCGGATCTAGTACGCACGAATCTTAAGACAGATCATATGGTCGAAATTCATTAACTCAAAAGATTCCCTTTTGAGTTAATGCAGAGGATACGAATTCATATTCGACGAGAGGGATTGAAGGAATATCGCATGACGACACACAAAAGAGGCTGTTGCCTGTTCGGGGGACATTATAGGCAACTACTTTGAAGGCTAATCTTGTGTTTATCCATTGTTTACAAAACTCATGAAGGGTTCTTAAATTATAGTGGAAGCACAAGACGAAATTAGTTTTGACAAAAATACCCTTTACCTTTCTGGATTTGTTTGGATGACATGCATCATGCATGTTTTATTTGTCTTCATCTACAGAGATACTATAAGACTAAGACAGGGGCGGAATTAGAAAATGTTAATAAGAGTGGTTGAAAATTAAAATACAATTGCGGTGAGTGAAACTTGAACGTCAATTAGAACACTTCAAATTTATAAAAAAAAAATTCTTGTGAAACAATTTATAAATAAATAGTGCTACAATAATTATAGATCTAGCACACATGGTAATGTTGTCTCTCTTCCAAGAAATGCATGTTTAATTTTTATAAAATTTCTTATAATAATATATATGTTGGAATTTATAAGAGCTCGATCTTATTTAAAAAATAATAAATGCAAAAGAAAACAAATACAATTTAACATTTTGAGTATTATCTGAGGTTCTTGTTCCTTGTTAAAAGAAAAATATAATTCATTGAACAACTTCGACATATTTATACTTTTTATTTGGATGTACAATCTTAAATCAGGAACCGAGGGGGCACGAAATTTCTACCCCTAAAGTCACTGACACGTGGATCCGGGGTGGGTTTTGAGGCAAAACTATATCTAATATTTAAATGTCAAAATCCACTCCAGACCCACGTGTCAGTGACTTTAGGAGCAGGAATTTTCTATCCACAGAGAAGCAGGTGATCCGGTTCCCTTAAATCGGATATGACATAATAGTCGCCCAATGTCCAATCATAGGCTACTATTTTGCCATCAACAAATCGGATCATATATGAATCATCCAATTTGACAGCTAAATCCTATCTAAAAGCATCTAATAAATTTTGCAAGGTTGAAGTTCAGAGGGGACTTGAAAAGACATTAATTGTTTGATTATTATCAGGGGCATAATTAGAAATTTTGATAAATACACAAATGTGGTGAGTGGTATTTGAAATCATATTCTCTCAACTACAAAATAGAACTTTAATCACTAGACTACAAACAAACATTTAATATTAATTAAGGGAAGCTGAACTATATGAAACGTTTAAAAAAAAAAATCAATTAAATTTCAATATACATAATTAAAAATTTTGAAATCGTAGAGATAGCTTAACACCTCTTGGGATGTACTAAGAGCATCTACATCCCAGCAACTCAAATGAGTTTCTAAATAACTGTTAACTTCTTTTTAGAAATTAAGATCTCTAAAATTTATAACTCTCACATCCCTGAAATTAATTTTAGAGTTTTTATTAAGCCACGTCAGCAACAAATTAAAAAGCAGAAAAAATTTGAGCCAATCATTTGATTAGCATGGAGTTTAAAAACAGTTTCTTAATAAGAAACTTTACTGCATAATTTCTAAATAAGAAACTCTCACACATCCCTAAAACTAGATTAGAAACTGCCACGTTAGATTAGAAACTCTAATAGTACCAGGAATGTAGATGCTCTAAGATCCGTCCCTGATTATTATTGTGACTACTATTGGCCAATAGTAATAATATAGCTTTTCACTCATAAAAAAAATGACAATTGTCTAATTAATATTTTTTATTATACATTTAACCTACATACAGAGGCTGTCTAAAAGTTAATCGGGAATGACCAAGCTAGTCTCCTTTGTGAATTAAAAATTAACAGCTTTATTTTTATTTTTATAATTTATAATTTTATAAATACTTATACTTTTCAGTTCCCTTATAAAATAAAATTACATTACCATAACTTATTCAACATCTCCAATTGCATTTTTTTTAATTTTGTTCATGTATGCATCTGTATTTTCAGCTATTGATAGTGCTATAGTTTTTCTATAAATTGAGGTGTATTCGAATTGAATGAAGGAGGGTCAGTTGATTTCTATTTTTCTTAAATTTTTTGTTATTATATATGATTTTCTATATAATTTAGAGAAATACCATTATACTGTAAAATTGATCTCTATTCTCAGTATAAAAGTTTTATATGACCGACTCCCAATCCATAGTTTGAAAGTATGATTTTGCTTGAGACTCTCGTATATTTGTTTATGAAGTTGAAACAGTCGATTTAAACCGCTTAACACGATAAACATATAAAAATATACCTTTGATCTAAATATTATGGACCATTAGAAAGGAGTAATTTTCTACCTATTTAAAAAAAATAGTAAAATCTTCTAAAACTCATAAAATTTGATTTTCGTACACATTTTCATAAGAAAATTATATTTAACGATTCTGATTTGAATTTTAAATATAAATATATGAGTTCATAACACAACACGGATCGTTACATAAGAAGCATATTACTATAGCCTCGCTCAAATGACAATAATCCAATTAAAAATCTTCTATTGCATACTGTACCATTCGGAACCAATCGGATCTGGATCCGCTATATCCAACGACTGAGAGTAGCGTCGTTGATAACTTCCACTAAAATAATAAAAAGATGAGATGGCGTGTGCTAAATATCAATGGTTTAAATAGCGATTATAGCGGTATAGCGGGACGGTTAAAAAAAATAAGCCGTTGCACTAAGTAGCTAGCTATAGCGCCGATAGCTAGCTATATATCGCCCATAGCGCCATAGCTTTTAGGGTCCAAAAAAGCTATAGCGTAGCTATAGCTAGCTATTTAGAAGCATGCTAAATATTATTAAAGTTGGGATTTGTTGTTGAGCTTTGTCATGTATATATCCAATCTAATTATTCTCTTGTTAGAAATTTGGATAGAGTATATGTGCAACAATTTAATTCAGTTAATTAATTACTATTCGAAAACAAGATTACAGTGTAAAATTAAATCTAAGATAGAGTTTATCACTAGACGTGCAACAGAGATATTCGTCTAGTCGTATGAGCAGTAGCCTTCTCTTTCATTCTCATGTCAGATGTACGCAACAGCAACAACAATTACGTCTCTACTGGTATCCACACAAACATATTGACAAACACTGCAAGTCGAAGGGCTAATGCTGACTAACAAACCTCTTTTTCTTTCTCTTTCCCTCTCTTAGTTTCTGAAGTGGTGCAAACACATATCGTCGAAAATGAATTGTGCATGTATATTTATAATATTGTGCACCTGTTGATTGCATCAGTTGATCGCATCCATTGAAATTAACATTTTCACATAAACTTATCTAGATGCACCATTCAGATTCGTTTAACCAGATAGTGCAGAAATTCGGACCCATATATTCATACAATTCAATTATATTTATCCATATTTCATTTCAGAAATAATTAATTTCAGCCCAACCAATTTGGCCTACAGAACAATTCTGACACCCCTCATTTGTGCACCAAAATAATTTGACACCCATTTCGCTTATAATTTTGTTAGACAATTCCTAATTCACAAATTTAAATGTTAATCATTGCAATAACCATAACAACTAATGATCCAAAAGACGGAAGTTTCATAGGTTAAGAACATATTAATTAAAATTTTGTAGTACTTGCCTTAAATTCAATGCAATTGAAGAAGTTTATACTTCTACACTTCTTAATAAAATTCTCCAATTTCGACAAAAAAAATTGACCCTATCGCTTGTCAGTCTATCCACTAAGCACTTGGGGACAAAATAGGGACCTTTAGTTTTATCCATTTGCTACTGTAGACTGTAATAGTTCGGATCTCAATTAACAGAATCCGGATCCGCTGCTTTACAGTTCTGGGATCTTTCGTTGCAGTTTACCCAGAACAAATCCGTCATAACTGGCGGTATGGACCCACCGCACATTACATACAGATATTCTCCTTTTTTGCGGGTCCCACGTATCAAAATGTAAAAACAGGGTATTTCAAATAAATTGCTACAGACTATAATGTCTAAAATTACATAATTACCCTTCTGCACCCTGCCCGACCAGACGTCGCTTTCCACGGACGGAGACATAGCGCCGATACAAGGGATAGAGAGAGATTTACAAACGACCGATTTAGTGCGAATTTATATCACCTAAGGTAACAGAATGAGTCTATTTAGATCCGGACCGTTCGATCAGAATCAATCGGATCGTCTTGGATTCTGATCAGACGATCGATATCTAAACAGAAATATTCTGTTACCTCAGAGGTATGGACTCAGCACAACTTAACGGCAATCTAACGGCGATTTGGATGTCAACTATAAAGCAAAACTGAAGCAGAGAATTATTCCTCGTTCGTCTCAGCTCCGACCGTTGCTTAGACCAACAGAAGGTGAATTTTTCGTTTTAGTAGATTATTTAGTTATTTATTTAATAATTCTACATATCTTTTCGTTTTCTGGTTTCGTGCGGTCTAGTAAGGATATAATTATTTTTTTCTTTTTTCTTTGGATTTGTCGGAACGAGTGTATATGGTTTGATTTCATTGAAAAGAAAAGAGAAGAGAAATTGGGGATGTGCGCTCCTGTTCAGTTTCGATTCTCGTCGTGCGGGTCATATCTTGATTGTTAAATTGCTGGTTTTAATTAAGTTTCGGTTAATCAAAAATATATATATTTTTTTAATTTTGACTGTATAATAATATTGATTTCGTTGGCAGCGATACAATTGAAGTTTCTTTTATAGGATTAGTGTCATTTGCTTGGTGTACTGCTCTCTTATTTGTATTTACATCATTGGTCTCAGATTTTAATATATTTGGACTATAAATAAATTTTGGGTTGTAAGAATAAAAATTGCCTTTCTTTCTGAAGTTTTAGAAATCATAGTTTTTTTTATGCAATAATATATTTGTAATAAAGAAGTTTAATAATTTTGAAATTGTAGATTGCAATTATTCTATGGGTGTGGTTGTCCACATTGTTTCAGTGACATTTGAATTTTTTGTTTCTTTAGTTTATATTTATTGGTTTTATTGGGATGTTTTAGTATTTGTTTAGAGGGTTAGTGCTATAGTTGTAAGGTTGAAGATCTATTTAATATATTCTACTTTAGTATCATTTTCCAAGCCTTCTTAAGATTACTTTATTTATTCTATATGTATATACTGATCTTGCCTCTAGAGCCATTTGTAAATAATGTAACTTGTTAATAAACTGGTGTAGTAATTTTAGAAAAATTCAATCTGACTAGAAAAAAGCTATTTGCTAAGTATCTTCTTGTTAATGATGCAGTACATTTTGCAACTTCACTTGGTAAATAAAGGGAACAAGGCACCCCCAACTCTATCTAGATACTGTTTCATAATGAATTATATTGATGTCATTATCTTTGATTTATGAAAATTGAAAAGCCACCAATTTTTTTATGGTGATGTGCTTATTATATACTTTTATTTATCAACTCATTCATTCATTGATTTAGTTAATTTATTTACTTATTATCTATTAAACATACATGCTTGCATGTCCTTTCTGAGAAACTTTGAATTGTCTTCCTTTTAACCCTTGAAATTCTTCTTTCATACTACAAAATTGCAAACTGACATCATTTTTTTAAAGAAATCCTAGAGATGTCGACTGATAAAGAAACAGATTGCGTGGTCATACCTCCATCAAATGGTCATGCTATAAATTCAAGTCAATGTGACAACTCACCAGGACCTGGCCAAGAAGAAATACCAGAGAGAGAAGAAAGGGAAGATAAAGGAGAACTAAAGGAACGACCTCAATTACACATGTCAGAGATGGCAAGCGACACCAAAGAAGAGAAGTTAGTTTCTACGAGGGTTAAGAAATCGATCTCTTATTCAAAATCAATGGATAGTAGGAGTGGGACCAGTACACCAGCTGGGGATTCTGGTAATGGTGCGCATAGGCCGCACAATTTACCGCTTCCTTTTGCACTTGCAACCGACAAGAGGGTGACTGGGAAACCCTCACAACCCTGGGTCTCTCCAGTTGGTTCAAGAAATGGAGAACGTGTTTTGGAGAAGAGCAGCTCGCATAAGATCCAGGTTTGCTATTTTTCATTTTTAATTTATAATCATTTGTTTCTTTTTTCCCTTTGCGTTTTATCCTCTTCCAAAGTTTTGTTTGATCCCACCAAAAACCTTCAGACAGGAACTTTTCTTTTAAGAAAAATCTATTATTAGAAAATAGAGATAGCTACGTATCAAACTGGTAAGGAAATGCTGGATTTATCTTTATTGTCAAGCAACTGTTCCAAATGTTTTTTTTTAAACTTAGCAGAGGCTGCCAAGGTTAACTGTTCCAAATGTTCCATTTCATTTAACATCTTTTATAACATTTTTATACCAGTTTGAAGAAAATACTCTTTGATAGTAACTATGGTGCTTTGCAAAGTGTGGATCGGTCCGTGCTAGGGATCAATATCTCCGATCTTAAAGTCAAACGGTCGATCTAAACCACTCAACATGATCTCCATATGAAAATGTACTTGGAAACTAAATTTTACATTTTTTAGAATTTTTTTAGATAGATAGTAAATCATTATTTTTGGATGTTTAAAAAATATTTAGATAAGGTGATTTTCTACCTCTCTAAAAAAATAGTAAAAAAAAATGTAAATTTGGTCGCCAAGTACATTTTTATATGGAGGTCATGTTGAACGGTTCGGATTGGTTGTTTAAATTTTGTAAATGGAGATATTGATTCATAGTACGGTCCGTTCTGAGCTTTGCAAAGTACCATAGCCTCACTCTTAAGTTTTTTTTTTAATAAAAAGAAGCTTAAAACATTTAATGATATTCTTGCTGGCCATGCTTATGAACCTGTACCAGGTATTGGTACCTTTATCCCAGGCATGTAAGGAGAACCTTTCTATTTAATATTCTTTTGGCCAAGATTGTGTTTATTCAGGTTCCTGTTGTTGGTTGCATGGTTACGTACCTGATCTTGATTGGTAGGTTGGAACCAGTTAGCACATGCCTTTGTATTTTTCTTTTTGAATTTTCTTTGTCTGTTTGCACAATCAGTTATCTTTTGAGTAATGTATGTCGAGTAACTTACGCAGATGGGTCCTTAAAGTACAGCCCTTTTCTCACTTTGATTTCTGAGGTATTGAACTTCCCATTTTGGTCCCTGGAATTTTCAGTTTCTACTGAATTGGTCCTCCAATTGACAGTTGTTTAGACTATAGACTGTCAATGAAAATCATATTATGAGGAAGCTAAAGTGGATAAATTTTTATTGCTGATGTAATGAGGTTGTCATTGTCAGAGTAAGTATCTGCAGTTCTGAATCATTTAATGAAATTAAATGAAATGGCATTGATACTAGCGTCCATGCCAGTATATTACCACATCATCCATTCATTTCAAATACTTTACCATAGGAATAAAATTTGGTAAAAATTGAAAACTTCAGGACAAAACGGAACTTAGAAACTTCGAGCCCCACAATAGGAAAAGAGTTATTCCTCAAGGACCGCATATATAATTACTCAAAACTATTTTTATTTTTATTTGACGAAATGGATAACATCTATTCTGCAATTGTCTATAAATTGCAGGGCATTGCTACTCGGAAGCCATTGCATCCTGACAATTCTTTGCACCCAGATGATGACGACACCTGCTCTGTTACTTCTTCGTATCCTTTTACAGACTTTCACAAGTTTTATTCTCCAATTTTTCAATATGCTGTACACAAAGATATGCTCAGAAGCAAGTACTAATATATCACACAAGGCTCCAATTTTGTTTATCTATAACACCAAAAAAAAAAATCCGCCCATACCATCTTTTTCAGAAAATTTCGATTTATATAGAACTGCTGAATAATTTAGCGGTCCTGGTATAAATCAAAATTTTCTGAAAAAGATATGGGTGGATTATTTTGTATGCTGCCGATGAAAAAATTGGCATAAGGCTTCATAAAAGCCAGTATTATTCATAAGCCGTATCAAATCAAAGAGGGCTACTTTTGGCATATTTATAAGATTGAAAGAGGGGAAGGTTATGTAATTCACGATTAGTACAGTGTGGAGAGCATGGTGCCTAGTTTCTTTTGGCATCACTTATGTTATTTGTGAAGTTCTACTATAAATATTTTCCTGAGCTGATAAAGAATAACACCATCACGGTCTTCAAGATCAAAGTTAACTGTACCAATCGCCCCTACCTTCAGAATTGGAGAGCGTCTACAAAAAAGGAGAGAGGTATAGCATCTTTTTTTTATGTGTTTACCTTTTAGAAAGGAGGGCGGGGTCCAGAGTACTAGTTGGAGTTTAACATCTCTTTGTTTTTCTTTTCACTCTATTACTCTCTGGTTATTATTATTTTTTTGTCTTTGATAGAGAATAGGAGTATTAATTTTGATTTTTTTTTTTTGCTTCTCATTGGTGTAGTACTACTCCATGTTAGAGGAGAAGCATCGGGCCATGGAGGCAGAGAAACTTCAAGCTGAGGCTAGGAAGAAGGTTTTACTATTTTCTTTTTTATATATATTTTTTCATTTTTTTTATTTTTGATGATAGTTAAATATTGGACACAAGTAAATATGGAAAGACGGTTTCCTATTCCAAAAGAAATCTATTGACTTTGTCTCCAATGTATATCTGAAATTTTGTAACATATATCTGGTGTTATATATTCCAGCTATTCTCTGACTTTCTCCAATTCATATCTAGAATTGTAAATTCCAGGGTTATTTTGGTAAATTCTACCTTTGTATCCCCTGACTAGATGAGTAATAGAACTAAATTTTGAATATGCGAACAAACTGGCTTAGACTTGGCCCGATCTTTTCAGACAATTGCATGAAAATTGGGCCATTAAATTTTTGTTTTTAAATTAATATTAGGAAGAACAAGAGGCAGCTATAAGAGAAATGAGAAAGACAATGGTACCTCGAGCAAAACCAGTACCAAGCTTCTATCATGAGCCACCCCCTCCTAAGGTCGAACTAAAAAAGGTATTTTCTTGTTTCGATCTCTGGTTTCTTTGTACTTCAGATGCTTAATTTTTGCTGACAACAAATAAAATAAATGGTTTAGTAGTTACCATCTTTTGTGGTGTTTGGTTGAGGCCTAAACCATAGAATAAGGAGTTTAGGCCTCTGTTATTCCACCAAACACGGATTAATTAGGCCGGCCTAACTAGGCGTAACTTTAAAATTAGGCCTGTAAATTTAAACCGCCTCTCCAGGTGGCTTAATATCAAGGTTCTAAATAACGATTATAGCGCTATAGCTTTTAAGGTCCGAAAAAGCTATAGTGCAGCTATAGTGCAACCATAGCTAGCTATTTAGAATCATTATAAAAGAAAAGCGGTTAATAGCGTTATAGCTTTTGAGGTCCGAAAAAGCTATAGCGCAGCTATTGCGTAGCTATAGCTAGCTATTTAGAACCCTGCTTAATATTTAGTCCTTCTATGGTCCCACTGTCAGCGACTATTCCATTTTTCCCCTCTTCTTTAGTCGATCTATTTTTAATAGCTTAGGTCATGACATAACTTTAGATCTCAACCAAACATGAATAACTTAGGCCGGCCTAAGTTGGAATAACCAACTTACGCCTCCAAAACTTTAGGCCTCAACCAAACACCAATAATGTTTGGTTTTAAAAAAAACATGTCAAAGCAAGAATTTTCTTTTGAACAGTCTCATCTGTATGTTGTCATGCTGTGTTCAAATAAAATTTGTATGATATCGATGTTACATTTTATTAGCAATCCACGTACTAAAACCATGACCTAGGAAATATTGTTTAGGGGTAGTGTTATATAGGCTTTAGGTCATAGGGCTGGTGATTCGGGGTCAAGGACGTAGGACCTATTTTGCCCCCCACGATCTACAGTGTAGGCACAATATAGTTAGTATTATTATTTGTATTATTACTATTATTATTGGTACCGTTATTACTATTAGTATTACTACTATTGTTATTATTATTATTGTTATTATTATTATTATTTTATAACTATCTACATTGACTTTGTGACTCCGATTGGGTTTCATTTCGAGCCTACCCCAACTTGTTTGGGACTAAAGGCTTAGTTGTTGTTGTAAAGGAAACTGATTTTTACTATTAATCATACGTAAATTTAATAAAACGTTATTGATATATTATTTCTATGCTTGTGATGAGGTTGTTTAGTCGTTTATCAAAATAGAAAATATTTGATATATTTTGTAATATATATTGAGTAAATTAATATACGCAATCTTAGAGTTTGTAGATCCGTCCGAATAAAAGTATTATGTCGCATCTATGTCTATGGTAGTATGGTAACTTTTTAGCTTTTCTTTCCACAAATAATATTGTTTTGGATTTTGTATACTTAGAGCCTAGGACATCAAAGAGACTACAGAGGTTTTATTTCATTACAGCCCATAGTTGCCGGAAACTAATAAAACCAGGAGAATTTGTATCAATTTTAGGAAGGAACAATTTCATGTTTAGCCATGTAATTTTTTTTCCTTCGGAATACACGGTTCAATGTGTACCTTATGTTACCCCATTTACTTCAAAATAGTAGAACCACCCTTTTCTGTTTCTTCCAAGTAAACTCATATGGCAGGACAAAAGATATATAGTTTCGTCAATTTTTATGATAACAAGCGTAAATAACTTGAGAGGCTCGACATGTTATAGAAACAGATTCTTTTGCCTTCAATATGTTATATCATCTCACTTTCTTTCTTTCATTTTTCGTTTTCTCTGTTCAAAAGGTGCCTCCTACTCGTGCCAAATCTCCAAAGTTGACACGAAGAAAGAGCTGTAGCGATGCAAGAGAGAGAGATGGTTACTGTTGTAGGATGCATCGCAACAGCTTGGACTCATGTCACAATGAAACAGCCAAAATTGAACCTAGCATCCCGAAAACTTCCATAATGACGACAACAAAGGCGGCCAGCAAACCTGTTAGGCAAAAGCCCGCAGGGCAAACTGGTACCGGTACCAATATCACTGTACAGACCTGACTCAAAAGTTACCACTTTCTTTTTCTGAAAAGGAAAATTTCTCACAGTGATGTATCGGGGTTCTAATTTTGAACTTTTATTTAAAATTATTGTTCTTATACCTCTCTTACCAAGAGACAGCCTCTCTCTTTCACTCTTCACACTAGTGTGCTTTGTTGGTCGATTTTTTTGCAATTTTTAAATGAGTTGTGGTTTGTTGTAAATTATATTATCCCAGGGCTATTTTGTAAATGTGTCGTGCAAGCAAAGGACAGATTTATCTGGTGACCAGTGGTCTTTGTTCTATTTGGTGTATGGAATCGTGAAAGACAAACATGTGGTCTTATATGTAAAATAACTTAACTTATTTGGGCAAAGTGAAATTAAATTTAGGTTCTGTGAGTTGAAATGGGGGATGGATTATCATAAATTTGAGTTCTATTTAAATTTAAAATTAGTTTTGGGTTTTTTTTTACTTGGATCTTTCCCCTCTTCATGGAAAAAAAAAACCTTTTTGTTTTTTGTTTTCATTTAATTAAAGTTTTAGTATATACAGAAGAAAAGGGTCTGGAAATTTGCAATTCAAGAAAATGTATTTTATTCCTTTTTTGGTTAGTTCTTAGAAAATGTATTTTTTTTTCCCCTCTAACGATGTTGTATGAATCCCACTCCCAGTATCGTTGCCACTCTCGGCCATATCTCTACTGCATATTGGCATTCGAAAAAAAGATGGTATCCTGTTTCTAGTTTCAATTCAGTCACTGTTAAATTTTACTTCTGAGTCTCAATATTAAAGACTATACCACTATTATTAGGCTGTAGCTCCACCAAACTTCTTTTATTTATCTACATTTTTCAAGACTACCTGATATTAAAAAGTTTAATAAAACACGCATTCAACAACTTCGATTGAATGATAGCACTCAAGCTTTCAGTATTTGATTTAATTATTTGAACACATAAGATTTAGATCAAGGCTATGTAACTATGCATGGTGTCGGATTGGCCCGTGGCGAGGCTAGGATTTGAGCTAGGAGTAAGCAAAAACCGGATTCGGGTTCGAATAAATTAACGGGTTCGGGTTCGGGTTCGGATTTAAGACACAATTCAAAAAAATAGCAAGAAATATATCAAAGGTTTCAACTAAGTCAAAAGTTTATAACAAATATTCTTTTACATATCAAAAAACAAGAAATATATTAATGCTACAAAATCAAGTCAATGGAGGAAGCATTGTTCTACGGTTCTTCATATTTTGAAATCGTTGCATAATTCGTTCATCATCTACCTCATCAAACAACTCATTCTCAACATAAGTGACCAAACAATCATTCAAGAATTGATCTCCCATTGAATTCCTTACTCGGTTTTTCACATAATTCATCGCCGAAAATACCCTTTCAACACTAGCCGTAGCCACCGGCAATATCAATGCTAATTTCACCAATTTGTAAACTAACCGATAAACAATGTGCCTCCTCTTTTCCACCAATTCTAACAATTCAAACAAGATATTCAATCAATCTATCTATCTTCATCAATTTATAAAAATTCAAACTTATTCAATAAATCTATAAAAATTAATTCAAACAAGATATTCAATCAATCTATCTATAAAAGTTCAAATCTATTCAATCAATCTATAAAAATTCAAAGTTTCAAACCTATTTGGCGATTGGCGAGGCCTCTGACGAGTGGGGAGTGGCGATTGGCTATTGGTGAGGGCGCGAGGTCTCTGACTCTCTGGCGAGTGGATGAAGCCCGAGGGCGCGAGGTCTCTGCTCTCTGGCGAGTGGATGAGGGATTGAGGGCGCGATTGGCGACTGGCGACTTGCAAGAAATCCCGCTAGGGCTCCGCTTCGGCCTTCAGACCTCCGCTTTCTTTGGGCGACTGGTGACTCGCAAGAAATGAGAAATCCCGCTGGCAACTAGCGACTCGCAAAAAAAAAATGCCGCTGGGGCTTGCCACTTGGCCGATTGGGCTTTGGGAATTTGGGTTATGGGCTTCGGAGTTCGGACCTCAATCAAAGAAATCACAAATCACGCTGATACGGTGATACCATTGGGCTCTGAGGTAGGCAAGGTCAACCAACAGGGGTAGGCAAGCATTGACTAAGCCTGGTTCTAAAAAAAAAAAAAAAATTCAGGGGTAGGCAAGTGCCTACCCCAGGGTATACATAGCCTCGCCTCTGGAATTGGCCCATACTATGGATTAATATCTTTGTTTTCAAAGTTTAAATAGTCGATATGTACCAT
Organism: Carex littledalei; assembly: GCA_011114355.1. Lineage (NCBI taxonomy): Eukaryota > Viridiplantae > Streptophyta > Magnoliopsida > Poales > Cyperaceae > Carex > Carex littledalei. The sequence continues at coordinate 8,914,419 of CM022100.1, forward strand.
TTAACATAATCTCCACATGAAATGTCCTTGCAGACTAAATTTTTCATTTTTTACTATTTTTTTTTATAGATAAAAAATCACTTATTTTTAATGATCTAGAATTTTTAGATCAAGTGATTTTCTACCTATCTAAAACAATAGTAAAAAAAATTCTAAAAATATAAAATTTGATTTACAAGTACATTTTCATATGAAGATTATGTTGAACAGTTCATATTGATTGTTTGAACTTTAAAAATAGAAATATTGATCCATAGTGCGGACCATTCCACGCTATGCATAGTACCATAGCCTCACTCGACGATTTATATGACTTGTGAGTTGTGAGCACGTATATTTAAAAAAGTAATATAGTATAATAACTATCAAAGAGCGAGGCTATAGTAATATGTATATTACGGATCGACTCGTGCTATGGATCTATATCATTATTTTCATAGTTCAAATAGTCGATCCGAACCGTTAAACATGATTTTCATGCGATTGTATTTGGAAACCAAAATTTATATTTTTTAGAATATTTTTAAATATGTACAAAATCAATGTTTTCGAATGGTCCAGAATTCGTAGATCAAGTAATTTTTTGTTGAAATATTTATATCAACGGGAAAATAAAATAAAAATTCAGGTAAGTTCTGTTTTTTTTTTTGTTTAGGAGAGGTAAGTTGTATTTAGGTGCATGAGTTGGTATCTTCTTAGCCTAATTAATAGTAGACAGTCCAAACTAATGTCTTTTGGTTATGTGCTTTTCATTTTCCAGCCGACTTTAGAATTTAGATAGGTTGGCGGCCAGATCCACTGCTACAAGCTTTCTCTTATAGTATCTGTTGTAAGTAACTGACATGTGGACCCCACATGCATTTCAAATAACTCTCTGAATGATTGTCAAGCTCAAGCATGAGCCCGTTTGTCAGTAGTTCTGTAACAGGAACCTTGTAACACAGAATCTGGATAGTGATTCCGAATTGTCTGACAATAATACACAAGCAATGCTACACTCACTAACTTTTTTCTACGACCTCTTACAATTTTCTAGTAAACGGTTTTTTTTGTTTGATTAAAGGGCCTACACTAGTAAACGAAATTTTGCAACACCATTTGCGAAACAATAACTTTTCTCAAATGTTTTGACCCCATCGGCTAATATCAACTGATCCTTACGATTTATCTAAAACGATCATAAATTAATCTTTGTATTTAGATGTAAAAATTAGGATAAATTTCGTTTGAGGTCACTAAATTTTGATATTTGTTACAAATTGGTCACTCAAGTTTAATTTGATTTGTTCCTTTTTAGTCACTGAACTTTGTATTTGTCTCAATCAAGTTACTATTTATTTTTTTCATTCAAAATTCTAACAGAATATTCTCATTCCGTTAGTATTTTGGACGGAATATTCTCATTCTGTTAGTATTTTGGATGGAACTAGTATATTCCGTTAGTATTTTGGACGGAATGGAAATATTCCGTTAGTATTTTGGATGAAAAAATAAAAAGTGATTTGATTAAGACAAATATAAAGTTCAGTAACTAAAAAGAAACAAATCAAACTTGAGTGACCAATTTGTAACAAATGACAAAGTTTAGTGATCTCCCATGAAATTTACCCTAAAAATTAGATCGGTCAATTATTTATTAAATACTCGCTAAAATGAAAATCTTTGAGACATTTTTCTTTTTGAAAATAAGGTTGTTGGTCCGTTTCATTGCTTGAAACATAGTTAAGTTACAAGATCCTCTCAGACCAATGTATGTTGTCTGAGGTATTAAAAAACGTTCTCCAAACAGATCAGCAATAATTCTAGGGTTAACAGTTCATCCACACAACAAAAGTTCAAAATATAACATGCATAACAGTTTGTCTACTAGATAATATTGTAAAGGCGTCTAGTCAGAGTCTTCAGTATTCGCAGATTCCACCAGCACTTGCTCGGGATCCATCTCCTGCAACGGAATGTGAGTGATATCTACAGGCATCCAATCAGTCATCTCTGCTGGAGGGTTGTCAGTTGTAGTACCTGTCCAAACAAACACCAAGTTAATAATTTTCAATACTGAAGTACGAACTGTTGGGGAATCATAAAGGTCAAACAATTACGTCTTGTCTAGAGATCAAACAATTACATCTCATCTAGGGGTCAAACACTTACACCCCGGGGAAGGAGAAACAGTTCCCCACCTTAACCTAAGGACCGTCCTATGCCAAAGCCGACTCATAAAACATAAATCTTAAGTGCGGAACATAATACCTGTTTCTATGGATATTTTCATGAAATAACTCGATCCTTTGAGAGATCGCCAACCGTCTCTGTGAGCACGAGACTAGACTCTAATGGCAAGAAGCCCTTCTTGTTGTTTTGTCGTATGGTCGTAGGAATAAGTCTTCCAAGACAGCAAGATATGGCCCTTGAGAAATCCTCTCCAAATTTTCTAATGGATTTCTCTTCTCTTTTCTTTGATGGTGGAAGAAGAAGAGAAGGCACACATAACTGTATTTTTCTAAAGAGAAAAATGTCTTTTCAGTTTCTGTGCTTTTCTGTGTTATCTTGTGCCTTGGGGACCAATCCTTATATATAATAACCTAACTGGTTATCTGCCAACTTGAAAAAGGTATTTTGTGCGACTGCATCAAAAACCGTGCTGTCGCATCAAAATCCGTGCGGCCGCATTGATATCCGTGTGGCCCACACAATCCTCTTAAATGACAGTTTTCTGAATTGCAAATCTCAGAATCAGTCCATCAATGATTTGATATTTGCCTAAATTGTTCTACACATTTATGGACCACATCCTAATGAATATATTGATTGTCTATTACCTTATTTGATCACTTTAATTGACAACCATATATGACAGTAAACAATCCATAATTAGATTACATATATGCTCAATGTTGGCATTAAATCCAACGAGGTTGGCAATAAATCCAACAATCTCCCACTTGAGCAATATGTTATGACTTTTTAATTATGAATTGTGTTTCTTATGTGCGCACATTTCTTTACTGTCTTCATTATATACTCCCAAACCAATTCGGTCCATCAACTATATCAACAAAGGACTAAAGCGGCATTCGTCGCATTTATTCACAACTAAACCCTCAATAATCACATCATTAATACAGCTGAATGACATGAATCATGATGTGGATGTGTAGCATAGAAATTACATGCAATTGTGATCTTCACATGCCTATTTCTAACTTGGTCTCCTACTTAAATCTTGAAACTGAATTTCATAAATTAACTGAATTAGAGGTCAAACATAAACAAGAAACAGAATGTCAAAACTTCATAATATATATGTTACATGTCACAAGTTACATATCCAAAATTACAATGAAAAATAGAACATTAAGTTACAAATAACAAACTCCCACTAAAACTGAATATCCTCAAAAGAGATTACACCCATATGAGCAACATGCTCTTCAAATTTAGCCGGTGTCAATCCCTTAGTAAGAGGATCTGTAAACATAGAGTCTGTTCCTACATGTTCTATTTTCAATTCACCATTCTGTATTCTTTTCTTTACTTTACCTTACTTTAGTTTAGCATTGTTTCATATTCTAAATGATGCATCACTAAGATCTTTCATCAGAAAGTTCTTAGTTTCTTGCAACATATTTATATCGATATTGGCAAGCAATATGATATCCACATAGAAATACAAACTTACTCCCACAGAACTTAAGGTATAGAAATTCATTCAATAAATTTATCTCAAAACCAAACGAGATAATCTCACTATGAATTTTGCAATACCATTGTTCAGACACTTTCTTTAGTTCATAGATGAATTTCTTAAGTTTGCACACCATAGACTTTGTGTCTCCCGACACATAGTTTTCTAATTGCACCATATAGATTGTTTCATTAATATCACAATTTAGAAACGCTCTCTTAATATCCATCAACTAAAGCTCCAAATTAAAGTGCATAATTAATGTCAATATAATCTTTAAAGAGTCTTTCAGAAAATAAAGTATTGATGATTCAAATAACATATCAATCAATATGCCTTCCTTTGGGCCGACAATATTGATTATATGTAAAACATAATAATCATCACTATACTCTATGTACACATAATTTAACAATCATCAACCTTTCTTTGGGCCGGTTAATGCTTGCATTCATTAAATGAAACCATAGAGAAAGTCTCTAAAACCTTAAGTGACAAGACGAGTTTTATATTACTCCTCATTACTTTTCGAATCCCTTTTAGTTTTAAATATCCATTTGAAACTAATGGGTCTCGTTTCTTTAGGTAATGGGGTAACTTTAATTTCCAATGTCATTGTCAGCCATTAATTATATTTTCTTATTGGCACTTCTGAATTTTCTCGAGAAATTCCAGCATTGTCTGAAACAATCTGGCCTACAACAACATCTTCCAGATATTCTAGAATCTGACTTTGTGTTGTTTGATTATGTTGAGTTTGGTTTTCAATAATGGTTCCATTAAAGATACTTGTATTTTGAGTTAAATGAGATCTATGTCCATAAAATTCTCAACACCTATAGGAATATTTGCACACTCCTCTTCGAATTCAAAATACATTATTGTATCTCCCCCCGCAAACTCAACATCCTCAAAAAAATTTGCATTTTCCGTCTCGAATACTAAATATTCTGTGGGATTATAAAATTCCTTAATGATAACAATCAAATCTGAATCACGCCCCTTAATACCTCTTAATGGACCTCTTCATTATCATAAGACACATGCAATTTGTTTTGTCCCACTTTTCATTTTCCTTCTGATCATCAGAAGTGCTCTTATCTGTAAGTGTGGGACATACCTCCTTAATGCAAGGTCTAGATCCTTGACACCGAAAACTATTACTATGTTCTCATGTCAAAATTTGAAGTTTGTTCCATTCAACATAAAAAATGTTGTTTAGGCCTTTAACAATGCTAACTGAAAAATTACGAACCAAAAATCACAAAGAACAATATGAATAAAAAATTCTGAATTTATAAATTACATTCAAATAAATACCCAACTTGCTCAAAATATATGAGATGATTTTCCCTTTTGTTACTATACACACGAATTTCACAACTAGGTAAGTTCCCAGGTAAGTCAGGGATCCCTAAGGATTCACTTCGAATTCCGACTTGCCTAGACAGAAATTTCCTAAACATTGTTGCATTCATAGTATCGTAACTTATCTTAATAAATCATCACATTTTATGAGCCTTAAAACCATCTTAAAACCAAAGTATCGGTTTCCATTAAGCGGCTACCTTTGGGTAACGGGTCAATTTCTTATGATACTTTGGCGCAATAATAAGGTACTGATAACCTAGAACATACCGAACAACATGCCTTCCTTTGGGCCGACAATGTTGACATATGTGTAAAAATTTTTGGTCATCACTATACTTTATTATCACTCACTTGTACAAATAATTTCAACAACCATTATCTTCCTTTGGGCCGATAAATGATTGCATCCATTAAATGCACACCTAATATCCTTTTGTAAAATGAATTTAAATCAATCTTGTCAAAAGAGGTACCTTTGGGTACAATTAGGACTCAATTAATTTAATTCAAGATACATATAACTTTAATGCCTTTATAAGAATTATAATTTATACCTTAGCCATAAAACAAAAGTGCAATTAAATAAATATATATATAATTGCATCATAATAACTGCATTTTTAATCTCAGAAACTATTCTCTAACTTTTCAGAGAGTTGTGCAGCCCCCACGAATTTTTGTGCGGTCTGCCAAATTAAAAAAGGTATTCTGTGCATCTGCATCAAAAACCGTGCGATCGCATCAAAATTCGTGCGGCCGTATCTTTGTCTGAGTAACTGTAAAATTGCATTTATTATGCTGAAATTGATCCATGATCTAGAGAGATTTCTTAATTTTGAAAGCACCTTAAGTAACTTTTCAAATTTAGAAATTTAATTCCAAATCTATATAACCTTTCAAATTTAGAAGTTTAATTCCAAATTTATATATTTTGTTTTAGGAAATTTATCAAAAATAAATAAATTTCACCAAAACCAAAAATTCCATAACTGCCTATTAAAATTTGTGCAGAATTTTGTGTGGCCTCTATGCGTCCGCAAAGAGGGTCGCACAAACTCTGCCAGGACCGAATTTTGATTATAATTTTGCGATTTCAATTGAAAATTTTCTAGCAAATTATAACCAACTTAATAATTGAAAAATAGACAATTATGGCTGTAAACTTTTACAAGTTTTGTGCTCTCCAAACCAAAATTTTCAGATCTAAAACAATCTAGAAAAATTCAACAAAAATCAACGAAAAATCATCAATAATTCCTAATTCTCTCTAGATTCTAAAAGACTTAATCATTCGGCATAGGAAGGCTCTGATACCACTTGTTGGGGAATCATAAAGGCCAAACAATTACGCCTTGTCTAGAGATCAAACAATTACATCTCATCTAGGGGTCAAACACTTACACCCTGGGGAAGGAGAAACAGTTCTCCACCTTAACCTAAGGACCGTCCTATGCCAAAGTCGACTCATAAAATATAAATCTTAAGTGCGGAACATAATACCTGATTCCATGGATGTTTCCATGGAATAACTCGATCCTTTGAGAGATCGCCAACCGTCTCCATGAGCACGAGACTAGACTCTAATGGCAAGAAGCCCTTCTTGTTGTTTTGTCGTATGATCGTAGGAATAAGTCTTCCAAGACAGCAAGATATGGCCCTTGAGAAATCCTCTCCAAATTTTCTAATGGATTTCTCTTCTCTTTTCTTTGATGGTGGAAGAAGAAGAGAAGGCACACATAACTGTATTTTTCTAAAGAGAAAAATGTCTTTTCAGTTTCTGTGCTTTTCTGTGTTATCTTGTGTCTTGGGGACCAATCCTTATATATAGTAACCTATCTGGTTATCTGCCAACTTGAATAAGGTATTTTGTGCGACTGCATCAAAAACCGTGCTGTTGTATCAAAATCCGTGCGGCCGCATTGATATCCGTGTGGCCCACACAATCCTCTTAAATGACAGTTTTCTGAATTGCAAATCTCAGAATCAGTCCATCAATGATTTGATATTTGCCTAAATTGTTCTACACATTTATGGACCACATCCTAATGAATATATTAATTGTCTATTACCTTATTTGATCACTTTAATTGACAACCATATATGACAGTAAACAATCCATAATTAGATTACATATATGCTCAATGTTGGCATTAAATCCAACGAGGTTGGCAATAAATCCAACACGAACAGTTTGCCCAATGATTTGCGCTTTGAAGTCAGAAGAAGGCACACATATATGCTCAAGCTTTGAAGTCTACCGAAGAATTCCAGGTATCTAACTCGTGCCAAATTTATGCTTATTCTTTCTCGATATGTACTTATCTTTCTAAAACTAACTGATCGTTATTGTCTTGTTTCTGTGAAGGCAAAGAGTGATACCGGCAGGAGGACCGTTGCCTTTAACAAGTATCCACACCATCTAGGGTCAGGTGGTTACGAGGGTAAGAAGGCAGAATGGAGGAAAGTCCTGGACGCGAACAAGGATTCTGACTCACCCGTGGTTAGGATCCAAAATCCTAGGGGCAAAGATTGGGTCATGGGTAGAGCCGAGGTAACCGCTGACGGGAGGATAGTACTCCCAACGGATTTGCAAAGCGTGGCTCAAAGAATGGTAAGAGTCATTTATAACTCCGAAAGTACGTCAATTGTTCTTTTGCTTTAACTAATTCTTCTACTTGAACAGTTGGAAGTGGAGGAGGAGGTCAACTCGGGTGCCCGGAGTGTCGAACGACAAAATGATTCCTTGTCCGCAGCGCTCGAGAATCCAGAACACCCGGGTCGAGTAAGGGGTGTAGGGGTCTACAGGGGCTGGAAGGAGGTGTTCCGAGTGGAGGGAGAGAAACCTCGAAGAAAATCTCGTGCCAAGGTAAACAAAGACGAGATAGTTGCGCAGATACGCGCGGAGGTGAGCAAAGAGTACGACGCAAGGTTTGCTGAGATGGAAGCAATGTTGACACAAATTAGATCAGCAACTACGCAGCCATCCGAGCAACCACCTCCCATTTCGCCGGGAATTCGGCGAAGTAGTCAAGCATCCGGCACGTGGGGCGCCTTAGACGATTTGGATAATCTCAAGGTAATCAATACTTCTTCATAATCTAAAGGTATTTAAAATCTGTTTGCAACCTTGTTGGACAATATCGCATCACTAAAATAAACAACTTTCCTATAAATTTGCAGGACCCCAGAGCATGCGACCTCGTCCTGCGGAATGGCAGTGTTTCTATGATCGTTGCTAAGGGCGTTGTACATCCACTCGCCAAAAGTGTACACAATACTCAGCTAAGACCCGACCATGCATGCGTGCAGGTTGAGTTAGTCGTGGATGGGTGGCAGCGCGTACCCCTTCCTGTCCCTACCGACGAGATGTTTGTGCTTGATGACGCACGGATGTCATTTGTCCAATGGCCCAAGAGTCAGATTGTTTTGGATCAGGTAATCCATAAAAAAATTCATTTATTTTGTTACATTCAACTCATTTTTTTTGAAATACTAGAATAATACATCTATAACTTGATACAGACACGAGGAGATGATGTTACCGGTACGGCTCTCTCACCGGTACGTCAGGAGGTGGCTTGCGACGTCGCGCCTGACGCGCCACAATCACCGCCCCGTCCTATGGTCACAGAAGAAGAATACAGCCGTTTGCCCAATGATTTGCGCTTTCTCCACGACTACTTGATGACGGCGCCCGACGGCATGGAGGCTATCGTCATCCCTGTCCCACCTGGGATGTTTCTACACGAAGGCAGGGAGCTCCTGCTGTCGTTCAGAGACTTCAAGGACCTCTTCCACCACTCGTCATCCGACAAATGGCTCGATGTTTCACACATCACCATTTTCCTCATGTTAGTGATATTAAAATATTTTCATTATTGTATAGAACTCAAATATATATTCTAATTACAATATGATGAGTTTTCAGGAAGCTAGTCCGAAACTGTGATGAGATGGTTGAAAGGAAGAACTTGTGCGTGTTTCTGGACCCCGAGAAAGTGAGTGGTACGGCAGCGACATATTATCCGGATATGGCTATCGAGTACATGTGTTCTGCGATGCATCGTGCTAAGGCGGAGGAGAAGAAATTCATTCTCATGCCATACCACGAGGGGTTAGTTCTAATCTTAACTTATGTGTTGTTTATATTTTAATTAAAGAATTATATAAAGGAATTAAAAGTTAAACATAAAAAAATGAAATCACACCATCAATCATAGCAAATACTCGTGTCACTTTTATATGCTAAAGTACTATAATTCTTCTCCTCGATCCCACAGCAAACATTGGTGCTTGATTCTCATTGTGCCGTACCTAAATGTGGGCATAATTGTTGATTCTTGTAAGCCCAAAGGAAAGACCGCGTCTGCCAAGTGCAAAGTTATCTTGCCTTTTGTGAATAAGTAAGCAATAATAATTCTATAGGTTTGCATTTCTTTCAATCATATCAAATTATACTTTTGCTAATTACATTCACTCACTTTTGTAAGGGCTTTTGTGAAATATATTAAAGAGGGAGGATCAGATAGGACGGGCCCGGGCAAGAAAAGCAAGTTGAATTGGAAGTACTTGTTGGTGAGCACACTTTATGAGTTAGAAATTTCATATCTTGTTAAAAAAATTATTGTCATTCTAACAAATGCCGCTAAATGTAAATTTCAGAGCCCGCAACAGAAGGAGGGTTGGGAATGCGCTTATTACACGATGATATTCATGTTTGACTTTGTCGAAAGAATACAATTCGAATTCCCAAAAGTGGTATGTACTTCATATGAATTTCCTATATAATAAGCAATTGATATCTACCTTTTCTGAAATACTAACTATTATCAAATTATAATTTTGTAGAATGTGACAAAGCAAGATCATTACACTTGGGGTCAGATCGACGATGTGCGGTGCATGTGGGCAAGGTGGTTTGCCATGGAATTTTGTAATTCTCGATATGGATTTGCATAATTTTGTATAATTTGGTGTATATGAATATTGTATAATTTATTGCATATGGATTTCTGGCTAATATGAAAAATATGGATTTCTTGCTAATCTGGAAAATATGGATTTATTGCTAATCTGGAAAATATGGATTTCTTGTTATATGAAATCTGGAAAATATGGAAAATCTGGAATAGTTCTGTAACAAAAATGGCTAGCAAAACTGGAGGCTAGCCGAAAAACAAAAAATACAAAAAAAAAAAAAATGTTGTTTCTACACGGACATTTAACTAAAGTCCGTGTAGAAAAAAAATAGCTACACGGACATTTAGTTAAATGTCCGTGTAGAAAGAGGAGAGCTACACGGACATTTAACTAAATGTCCGTGTAGAAAGAGTCAAGCTACACGGTTTTTTAGTTAAAAGTCCGTGTACAAAAAGAATCGTACACGGTTTTTTAGGTAATATCCGTGTAGCTCGGTAAAATGAAGAGCGACACATTCTGGTCTTTGTACACGGCTGTTTGTGAAGTTATACGTGTAGAATCTTTAAAATTGCACACGGCCAAAAGTCCGTGTGTAGTTATTGAACTAATCGTACACCCTCGATTTAAACACGGTAGGAAATCCGTGTAGCTCCTCCTTTATTGTCCGTGTATAATCTCTTTTTTTGTAGTAGTGAGTTTCACAAGAGGCATTGTCAAAGCAAATGGCATTCCTCAAAAGCCAAGTCCCCCAAGCTAGAGCACTAAAAATTGTTAAAAAGACAGTTCTAGTTGTGTTGTTTAGGGTAAATGCAAAACCTAAAACATTCTGAATAGAATTCCATTCTCCAATGAGATTTTGACATTTTCCCAACCAAAACCAAATTTGTTTAATGCGACTACATTTTACAAACAAATGATCAGTAGTCTTTTCCTGATGGCAGAAGTGACATGTGGTGTCCCCTATCCATCCTTTTTTCACAAGGTTACGTTTAGTAAGTATTTTTTTTTTTTAGTCAATAACCACATGAAAACTTGAATTTTGGGAGGGAGTTTGGACTGCCACCAAGTCAATGCATGCATTCTGATATCTTCTTGAAATTAATAAACTGATATAAAGATTTAACAGTAAAATGTCCATTAGTTTCTAAACCCCAATGTAGTTGATCATCTTCTTTGTCAGGTGAAAAAGTGTGTATAATATGTAGGAGTTCCTGCCATTCAAATCTATTTACTCCTATCATGCAATGATTACTTCTAATTCAATGTGTTAATTACTACACAGGTCATATAAGTAAGGATAGCTAATGGCTATGGACAGGACCCAAATTAGATATCCTGCCAAAATCTTTGAGACATTTTTATTATAATATTATATATAAAATGATAAAAAGAAACATCACTATATTGTTAACTGACTATGCGGTACAATTGCATCATCCTGTAATAACACCAGTATAATTTTCATGAATTGAAACTACGTGACATGTGGAGTCAATAATAATTATAATAATATACCAAATTTTTAATTTTAAAATCTAATGCTCGTTATCAAAATCACGTGAATTTTAGAATTTTTTTATTAATATTTAGAAACGGGACCCACACTACTACCAATTCATTATGTTATATATCCAAATTAGTTTGAAAATAATTGACTTATTCAAACAAGTAGCATAAACGAACATAACCAATTAGCAATTCTATTTTAAACATTAATAAATGTTTTATTGAAAGTATGCATGTGAACAAATGAGAAATGCTTCGTTCACCTAATGCAATTCTATCACCGATTTGTCCATGAATAAAAAATTGAGTGCTAATTTGTATCATATATGGATTGGTTATGTTCATTGTGATTTTTAAAAAATGTTTATGACCGAAAATAGTATAAAAGCAATGTTTTTCGTGTGAAAGGTTGCATGTTCGAAATTCATATAGAAAAATCACTGAAATTATACCACAATTTCACCTCCACTCCCTTCTAATTTGTTACAAAATAAGTAACCAAGTACAGATTGAGTGTAACCATACTCTCAAATTAGTGTTTTGAAAACGGTCCGGGTCGGGTCGGTCCGGTCCAAACCCGCCCGGTCCACGGGTTGACCCGGGCACGGGTTGGCTCGGGTCGGCGGGTTGGCACGGTCCGGGTCCGGCTGGTTGGGTTTGGTTCGGCCAACCCAAACCCGGCGGGTCCACGGTCCGGGCCGGTTTTTTTTTTTCTGTTTTGTTTCTTTTTTCGTTTCTGTTTTTTTTTTTTTTTATCCACATTAGTATAATTTACTTCATTTATTTTCCATCTTAATTTGAATTGATTTGTAAATTATAAGATTATCAACATAATCATTTTCAAGTTATATTTCATCATAATAAAAATACAAAATTTGTTACAAGGGACGATTCCTGGTAACATTAAGTTCTTTAGCTAAGGCTAAAGAAACTATTTTTAGCTCAAAATGTTTTTTTTTTTTTTTTAAGTTCTTCATTTTGTAGAATTTTTCAACTTCTTAATTCATGTATTTCAAGTTCTTCATTTTGTAGAATTTTTCAACTTCTTAATTTTTCAAGTTCTTAATTCATGTATTTAATCTACTCATGAGGTCTCTACTACACAAATACTTAATATAACAATGTGAAATTTTATGAGTAATAACTAACTTAGTAAGAGTTGAATCATTGAATCAAAGGTATTGAATACTTTTTAGAAGATCATAGTACCAAGGGGACAATTTAATTAGTACATAGCATGATGAAGTGGTAGATAATTTATGATACTTATATATTTTTAAAAGAAGAGATCGATAATAGTTATCTTGACAATTTTGATAATGATATTTCAAATCATATATTGAAACTTAAAAGCATTTAGAGATATGTCACTCGACATATAGATGATCTAACAATTAAATTTCATACAATTTATTTATTTAAATTATAAAACAATTAGTTGTGACAATTTATTTGTATGCATGGTCATTTAAAAAAAAAAGGCACTTGTGAGAAATTAGAAATGTTGTGTGATTTTATTTTAATACAACATGCATCACTTGTCATAACTATAAATAGATCAAAAGGTCAGCATCAGACAACTAATATTAAACTTTGCAGGAAAAAACTTAAGGGTCAATATTATAAATTTTTGCCATATTTTGCATATATATGAAGTTAAACCCATAATGTCAATTTCCTTTGGATTTTTTTCTTTTGTACTATTGGCCACCAACTTTAATTAGAGAGGTTAATGGAGTAATTCAGTGAATTACCTCTTTCTGATAAATTGATATATTTGTGATTTGAATCCGTAATATGTCATGGATAGAACCCAATGCTTCAGTGTTCTATGACCGTTTTAACGAAATTTGAAATTTTAAAAAAAAAAAAAATCATGATAGGAGTGACCAGTGTGTTAGCTTTTTGCGTTCATTTAACTGGATCTCTATATCAATTCCCCAAGTTCACCGTTTTTTTTTTTTTAATTTGAATTTGGGGCGGGTTGACCTGGGTTGGGGCGGGTTGGCTTGGATCCCGCCGGATTTGGGCGGTTTCAGGTCCGGGTTGGTGGGGGTTCGGATGGGTTCGGGCGGGTTAGGTCCGGGTTCGGCGGGTTGGCTCGGGTTCGGGTGGGTTAGGCCCGGATCCGGGGGTTCAAACGGGTCAGGTCTGGGCGGGTTGGGTCCAAAAAATGAGATCCGCGCCTTGGTTAACCCGGCCAACCCGTTTGGACAGTCCAGTCCGGATTTAGGCACAGGCTCGGGCCAGTCCACGGGTTAGCCTGGTCCGGGTTGGACTGCCCGGGTTGTGTCAATGCACTATCTCAAACACACTGAATTATATTGTTAAATATATATATATATATATATATATATATATATATATATATATATAGAATTGAGCTATGCTACTACATGGAGTAAAACGCATTGGTGCTCCACGCCGCTATATTTTTATTTTGAAAGTCCAAATGACCGATCCGAACCGTTAAACTTGATCTCCATATTGAAATGTGCTTGGAGACCAAATTTTACATTTTTTAGAATTTTTTTGCTATTTTTTAAGCCACTTTGAAAATCACTGATCCGGCAGTCCAGAATTTTTTACTGTTTTTCACTGGTCACTCGGATTTTCAGATTTTCAAAGTGGCTTAAAAAATAGCAAAAAAATTCTAAAAAATATAAAATTTGGTCTCCAAGCACATTTCAATATGGAGATCATATTGAGCGGTTCGGATCGGTCGTTTGGACTTTCAAAATAAAAATACGGCGTGAAGTACAAACGCGTTTTACTCCACGTAGTAGCATAGCTCATCTATATATATATATATATATATATATATATATATATATTTTGGAGAGTGGCTAAGGTCAAAGTGGTATGACCAAGGCCTTGGTGCTACAAATTAGTTTTTGCAATTTTAAAGTTCAAATAGTCGATTCAAATCGTTAGATGTTCAATCTATATTAAAATCTGCTTGGAAACCAAATTTTACATTTTTTTGAATTTTTTTACTATTTTTTAAGCCACTTTGAAAATGACAGATCCGGGTGAACAGTAAAAACAGTGCAACCAAATTCTGGACCATGTGATATGTAATTTTCAAAGTGGCTTAAAAAATAGTAAAAAAATTTCAAAAAATGTAAAATTTGGTCTCCAAGCAGATTTTAATACAGAGATCACATCTAACGGTTTAGATCGACTGTTTGGACTTTGAAAATCCAAAAACGACTTGGTAGCACCAAAGGCCTTGATCATACCACTTTGATCTTAGCCACTCTCTGTATTTTGACAAAATATAATTTAATTCATGTAGCGCACGAATCATATATGTAATCTTTGATTTTTACTCTATTGAACATTGCTTATGCGCCGCATAAATTAAAAACTGCTGTGTGAATATGTCAAAATGTGTACCAGACGAGAGAGAAAGAGAGTGGAGAGATCCCTTGGAGTCTTGGACGGTGGGGTGATGTGAAAAGCTTTCAACTTGTGCATCCATCTTAGCTCTAATAACTTTTTAGTGTCGTGAATACTTAGTAAACTAATTTGGTGTGTGTTTAGCACAGCAGGAGACGAGAGAGAGAGAGAGAGAGAGAGAGAGAGTGGAGAGATCCCATGGACGGTGGGGTGATGTGAAAAGCTTTCAACTTTCGGTTCTCTCTCTAACTTTTAAATAGCTCAACTTTTCTATTTTAATTTATTCTTCTTCTATTCCATTAGCGAACTTTTCAGGTGCGTTCATCTCTCTTCTCTTTTTATTCTAAATTTCTGGTCCTCTTTTCATCATTTGTAGATCTGGGGGTTTTCTCTTTCTATTGTTTTGACTTTGGGGAAAGTAAACCTGTAGCAAGTATATTTTGGTGATAAAAAAAAGAATCCCGAGGTCTAAGTAATTTGAGAAATTTCATAATCAAAATCGAACTTTATTGAGGTACCAATGTTTTGTTAATTTTGTTAAGTTTGATGAAATTTGAAATCTCAGTTCAATTATTCTTACTTTATGATCATTTCTTGGTTTACTGATGTGATCACTAGCTTTCAAATTTGGCTTTCTCCATGTCTCACTATGTAATTTGAACTTTCTAAATTTAAGTTCTCAGTTCATAAAGAATTGAGTTGAGTTGGTTTATTAGTCCAGTTAGATTTCATAAAGCAACTCAGTACTTGAGTTTACTTTTTAGTAAATTGAACTATCTCGAAATACCATGTTTTAATAAATTGAGTTGGCCTTTTCTTTTCCTTTTCTTTTTTTTGTGGGGGAGGGGGGGTGATGGTGTTGCTGGTACACCTTGATACTCTGTAAGTTCAAATGTTAAGCTTCTATGCTTTGATTATTTTTTTTTGGTCTCAATTCAGCTTTGCAAGAAGGTGATATTAATCTCTTTCCAAGACTGCAGTAATATAAAGCAATCCGGAAAAAATGGGATCCAAGGCGACAAACAGAAAACACCTAAATGTTCACCAATTCTCGTCGGTTCTCTCCTCTGCCGTGCTAGAGTGGCTCCTAATGGTATTACTATTTTTAAATGGGGCTTTCTCCTATTTGATAACTAAATTTGCCAAAAAATCCAAATTACAGCCCCCTTGCGTCCTTTGCTCGAGACTTGACCGTATGATAGGTCGCTCGGGACCTGCATTGTACCATGACTTGCTCTGTGATTCCCACAAAATGGAGATGTCCAGCTTGGCCTATTGTTGCGTACACCGTCGTTTGTCAAATGTGCATGACATGTGTCAGAAATGTTTGTTTTCATCGAATAATGGCGAGCACCGCTCTTCATCCGGGAATCTCAGCATTGACCTTGACCAAACAGACATATTACAAGTGCCGTTGTTGAGAGAGGATATTGACTCTTTGCATGCAAGTCCACTTACACGGGCTTGTTCATGTTGTGCTGAGCCGTTAAAACAAGCAAAAGGTCAAGGGTTTAGGTTGGTTCGTGATACAATTGATAGAAGTGGAATTGAATTGATTGATGTTACTAAGACCGCCACGAACCGTGAGGTTACATTGGAGAAAGATGCCGATGGTTTGCCACATGTCAAATATAGTGAGCTCAAAAACAATGATTCCAACTCTGAGTTGCACACAAATGACTTAAATGATTTTGATGTTTTGAAACAAAGAGAGTATGGTGGCATCGAGGATAGCTTGTTGGAACCATTTTTGGATGGTAAAGAAAGGGAAGAGGATGTTATTTCTACCGATGCGAGTACGCATGAGAATACTTTGGACGTATTGCGTGATGTAGAACCAGATGAGAAAACAGAGACGCAATTATTAAAAGAGATGTCATGTGAAGATTCAATAGGTGCTGATATAAGTGCCCATGAGAATACTTTGGATGAATTGTGTGATGTTGAACCAAATGAGAAAACAGAGAAGCAATTGTTAAAAGAGATGTCATGCGAAGATTCAATAGGTGCTGCTACAAGTACACGTGATAATACTTTGGATGAATTGTGTGATGTAGAGCCAGATGAGAAAACGGAGAAGCAATTGTTAAGAGAGATGCCATGTGAAGATTCAATAGGTGCTGATTTGGACAGTGCAACTGAGAAAGGTGTTGACGCTTTTTATCAACTATCAAGTTATTTATTGTGTAGTATTGCAATGCGTAATGTCAATTTTTTTTTTTTTTTGAAGTTGATTGTGTTTTGCTTGGTATTACCGAGGACTAATTAGTCTTAAGAATTTCAGCTCAAAAAGATTTAAAGGGAAAGCAAAAGAAAATGAAAAGTGAAGCTAAGCCCCAAAAACAAAGAAAATAAATACAAAAAATTGATCCTAAAAAAACTGATAATTGTATTGGTTATATTAAGTATAACATTATGGTAATGTTCCATTTTTTATTTTGTCTACTCAGGGATCTCAATTTAACATTTTTTTCTCCTTATTTTAGATAAATCAGAGAGCAATGGAGCCACTCGAGATGGCATTTCTTCTATTGAGGAACCCACAAAGGATCTGAGCTCAGAAAACCCTAACCCTAACCCTATCCCTAACCCAATTCCATCTCGAAGCGGTAGCTTGAGTCTAACTGATGCCTACAACTTCGCTATACGCAACCGAGCCACAACCTCCCCTCGATATGAAGATGTGATAACAGGAAAAGACTCATCTAGGGTTTATGAAGAACTAAAACTCCTGATTTCCCAAATCTCAGCCGCGCGTGGGGTTGACTCGCCATGGACCGATTTCAGCATCAGCCCCCGGATCCAGCAAGCCGGGGATGAGTGGGTTTTACATAACATAACCAAGACTTTGTCACTGGAGAGGAGTGAGTCGATGATGTCAATGGAGGGAAGCATGGTGAGTGAGATTGAAGGGGAGAGTACAGTTGATCGACTCAAGAGGCAGATTGATTTGGATCGGAAATCAATTAGTCTCTTGTATAAAGAATTGGAGGAGGAGAGGAGTGCAAGCGCTATTGCTGCCAATCAGGCCATGGCCATGATGACTAGACTACAGGTATGAGTTCTGGCATCATGCGTACCAGTACAAGTATACATATCTTTTCAGAACTTATGATGGGTCAACCTATGACCCGAAGTTAGAAAATATTGACCTATGACATGTGGGGCTGGGTCTGACCTGTATAAAGAAATAATAAATATTGCCTACCTGACAAACCTGACCTGACCTGACGCAACTGTTGACACCCCTACTTCTAGCATGTACGCCCTTTAGTATGGTACCTCCGCTGTACTAGCATGTACCTGTACTGATAGGTGTCAATATATACGTGTACTGGTACATAGCCATGACTACAGTTTTTTCCAATATGGTAAAGATAGCAGTATCCATACCATAGAAGTGCCAGTATTTAGTACATGACTCAAACAAGTGTCCCGGTTGCATAATGCTAAATGTCAAAATATGATTAAAAGTCAAGTCTTGTTATGTTTTTATTTTAATTTACTTTTTTTGGATAAGGGTAAAGCCATCGGTTATGGTTTTTCCCCTGTCCAATAAAAGTTAAATAAATTAAAGAATATTAAGCTTGACTACTAGACTACTAGTCGTATTTTGACGTTCAGATTACATTGGGCAGCCCTCGATCGCCCGTATTGAACAGCGTTATAACCCATTGAAATCTCAAAAATTAAAAATTGGAGTAAACCAACACAGCATACCTCTTGAAATCAGTCTCTCTCTCTCTCTCACACACACACACACGTGCGCGCGCCCGCGGACACTACTTTTATTTACTTCAATTTTTTTTTTATTGTGGGCCTTACAGGAGGAGAAAGCTGCCATGCAAATGGAGGCATTACAATACCAGCGAGTGATGGAAGAACAGGCAGAGTACGATCAGGAAGCCCTTCAAAAATGCAACGAAATAATTTCCCAGAAACAGAAATATATTGAAGAACTCGAAGCTGACCTGGCAATATACCGAGAACAGCCAGGAGATACCGGGGTGGACCCTGATTTTGGCGAAGTGTCATCATTAGTCTTTGAAGAACAAAAGTTTTACATCTCAGATCGATTGCGTGAATTAGAAGAGAAATTGCATCATTTCTCCAACAATAGCTCCTTTGTGAAATCCCCAATACTAGATACTATTGAAGAGGTAGATGAAGAGAATTTTGCAAGAGAAAACGGTGAGGTTTTGAAACCCGTACCAGTGATGAAGAGCATCAGTGGGGAGAAGGATTTGGTTGAACTGGAGGAGGAGATTTCCCGGCTTTCCAAGAGATTAAAGGCCCTTGAGGCGGATCATAATTTTCTTGAGCATAGTTTAAATTCTCTCAAGAGTGGCCAGGAAGGCGCACGGTTTATTCGGGAAATTGCAATCTCTTTGCGGGATTTAAGGGATCTCGGAATTGCCCACGAGAAATAGAAAATGAATATAGCCTATGCTAGTTGTGATCATGTTAGGAAAGGTAACATCTTATGTCTTGGTTACATTGTATTTCCCCAAAAAAAAAAATTCAAAATTTCAGCTGTGTATCATGAAAAAGAAGAATATCTGATGTGGTAGGTGTCTCATATAAGTAGAACTAGGGTGTTCTTAAGCTCCCCAAGACTCTTGGTGAGCTAACTCTATAAAACCTATTGGATTGGCTTCAAACGACGAATTGAAACCGTTAAAACCAATCAACTTTACAAATGATGTGTTTATATGCCCAATTGTAAATTTTCGAGTTAGTTTAGTATAAAGTCAAGCAGTAAAAAGGAGAAGGTTTATAAATTAATTTTAATACATTCATTTTTCATTATTTTTGGCTGCTTGATTTTGTACTAAATTAATTTGAAAATTTATAAATTTTAGATATAAACACATCATTCGTAAAGTAGATCGGTTTCAACGGTTTGGATTCGTCATTTGAAGCCGATTTGATAGATTTTAGAGTTAAGCTCACCAATGATTTGGTGAGCTTAAGAACACCCTAGTTCTACTTGTCTCGTATAACCTCTGCAATATTTCTAAGAGATATTTTATTAGTAAAACTTAGGTGTGCTTAAGCTCACCCATGCTATCATTCTGTACCAATACTGTTTTGTTAATACCCATAGATCACATAAAATTAATTGTATACAGATGTCTGAAACATCAATATGCTCGTCAAATACTTAGAACTCGTTATACCAGGGTTTAGCCATCTTTGAAAAAAAGATAAAGAGTGGAGGGGTACAAAAGGTTCTTTCTTTTTTAAACAATCTTGACAACGCTTTCTAAAATCATGCAAAAATATTTTTTTTAAATACATGTTGTTCTCCTTATAGATTATTATTTTTATTTTTTTGAAATAAAGTTTCTCCTTATATATTAGTTGTGTATCAATTTTTATGACATTTTAAAATCATTTGATGTTCCATCAAATGCTTTTAAATATGGATTGTTGTATATGATGTGTATAAATATAAGACTACATTTTACTTGTTAGATTTCAAAATTATAACTTATTTTTTACGGTTCTCAAGGTTGTCAAATTAATTCGTTATCAATAGATCTCCACTCTTTGCTAGAACTTCAATTATGGTAGGACATTTAATAATTTGTTTTTAAGTGATTTTACTTGCCATTTCAGATGCTGGGATTTGTGTCATGACTCAGAAGAATTCAATTTACATGCAGATCTGTAAGTGTACATGCTTGTAGTTGGAGTTACATGCAGCATCAGGCTCTTCTTTTGTTCCTCTTGAGTTTACTTTTGTATTTCTTCCAGTTGTATGTTTTGTGTGTTTAGATAAAACTTTATTTTTTCTCTCTGGTGTCTTTTTTTTTAATGTGTAAAAATGTGTAGAGGGATTATTCTTTGTAAGTAGCTTATTTAGAGAAAAGAAATACAATAGGTTTAGCTGTTGTTTTTGTGTGATAATTTGGAATAGAAGGGGCGTGTAATATATTTTATCTCTGGCCAAGCTTGTTTCATTTTTTTTATAATTTCTAATATCATGCAAATTACAAAGATATGAACTACTAATTTCACACATTTAAGGAAATATTTACTATTATGAGTGAGACCTTTGTAATATGCATATGACGGATCTTTCCGTGTGATGGTTTCATATCTCTATTTTTAACCGTTAATGTGATATAAAAATGTATTTAAAGACCAAATTTTAATTTTTTATAATTTTTTACTATTTGTTAGACAAGTAGAAAAGGTGATTTTTAGATGATCCAAAAAATTTAGATCAAGTAATTTTCTATCTAAAAGAATAATAAAAAAATATTAAAAATGTAAAATTTAGTTCCAAGTACATTTTAATATATATATTATATTTAATGGCTCAGTTTGAATTTTTAAAATTTTAAAATAGAGAAATAAATTCATGAGGAGGGCTCAAATGCTCCATTGCTTCATGCCCCAATCGTACTCTAATTCTTTATTTTTTATTTCAAAGTCCAAACAAAAGATCTGAACCGCTCAACATGATATCCACGTTAAAATGTGTTTCGAGATCAAATTTTATATTTTTTCGAATTTTTTTGCTATTTTTTAAGATAGAAACAAAATTATTGTTTTTTTATGATCCAGAATTTCCTGAAAAACATTAATTTTGTTTCTATCTTAAAAAATAGTAAAAAATTTCAAAAAAATATAAAATTTGATCTCTAAGCACATTTTAATGTGGATATCATGTTGAGGGGTTCCGATCTTTTGTTTGGACTTTAAAATTAAAAATAAAAATGTTAGAGTACGATTGAAACATGACGCAATGAGACATTTGAGCCCTCCTCTAAACTCATAGCACCTATTAATATACATATTGGTCTCCCTCTACTATTATTCACCTCTACTACAGCCATTGCTAAAATGCTATATTTTGACAGTTGTCCTTGGATCTGAGAATTAAAATTCTAATAAAGTTTGATGTGGATGTTTAAGTTCAAACCCCCCGAAATTTTAATTAATAGGAATATAATTAAAAAAATATTGGTAATGAGGAACGATTTCATGAAATTTCGACATATAGGAAAAACGTTATACTTCATAACGTCCAGGGAACGTTATGGACCATCACGGTCCGATTAGCGAAAACGGCTTACTTCTAACTAACAGATCTGCGATCCGTTATTGTCTATCATGGCCTGGCACAGCAAAAAAAAAACCTTGGTCGTTGTGGTCTATCGCGGCCTGGCATAGCGAAAAAAAAAACCCTGGCCGTTGTTGTATATCACAACTGACACAGCGGAAAAAAAAAAACCCTAGCCGTTGTTGTCTATCACTGCCAGGTCCAATTGTTCTCTTTTCATAAAGGAGCGGCTCATGTCTATCACAATTTTTCTCTTTTCATCGGAACCAATTGTTGATAACTTTGATTTAATAAGAGAATCTTGTTTAATTTGCTGTTGAGGAAAGAAAAATTACTGATAATTTGATTAATTTAATTAAATTAAATACTAGGCTAAATAGGCCAGACTTGTTTAACAGAATTAAAATTTGATATATATATTTGGATTAGTCATTGTGAGTTCAATGAATCTTGGAGAATATATTGAAGCATATGCTTTCAACAAACCTCAATGTGTCCTTCAAAGCCGGCCTTCACCTTGCTTTCACAGTTCACCCGTCCCAAGGAGCTCAGCTGACAGTCTGAATTTGCATCCTTCTCTGGTAAGACAGGTTGCACGACTTGACAGCCCGACTTCGCAGCCTTACCCGGCAAAACAGGCAACGGTAAATTATAGGTCGTAAAGGAGCTGCCGTAATTAATCATGCTCATGCTTATTTAGGCTTGAATTTTTCCGTCTCTCTAGCCATGATATACCAACACAGCTCAGATTTTTTTATTTTTTTTCATCTCCCTTGGACGTGATAGAGAATAACGGTCCAAGTTTTTTTTTTTTTTTCGAATTTTCTGGACGTGATAGAGAATAACGTCCTGCGTTAATCGTAAATCTGTTAATCAGACCGTGATGATCCATAACGTCCCTGAACGTTATGAACAATGAAGTTTTTTCTATATGTCGAAATTCCGTGAAAACTTTCCTCATTACAAATATTTTTTAATAAAAATTTCTGTCAAACCCCAAGTGTGTTAGGTTTCACTCATGATTCATCAAAGAAAATGAGAGGAAATTGCCTTTTTTTATTAATAAAAATAGCGATATTGCTTATAATATAATTGGGCACCGTACCAATTTGACACATAGCACAACCTTTTTCCTGTCGGAAAATAAAGGTTAGTTCAGGTCCAATAATACTGCAATGGTGTGGCACTAGGTCAAATTTGTGGGATTGAAATTTCTTACTACAAGCTACACAACCTTTTGGTTTTATAGCATTGAATATTTTTTCCATAAACTCCAAATTTGGATAATTTTGTGTTTCTTTTTTAAGATTCAAACATATTTCTTTTTCTCAAAATAGTTAATATCATAGTTATTTTTCTCTCTTTTTTCTTTCCATCCGTTCTCAAGTCTGATTGGAGCCGTTTAATTCGCGTTAAAATTCACACGCACTACTTGATCAATAATGATCTTAAAACCGTCCACACAAATTCTAATACAAATTGAACAGTTCCAATCAAATATCAAATCAAATTTGTTCAAATGCTCATCAAACCGTTCCGATCAGTGGGGGAAGCTAGTGTGTTACAGGGGTAGCCATTTGCCTACCCCTGAAAACACCAGCACACCTGAGAAGGTTTTATCTAGATCGTTTGATTTATAATAACAGTTCAGATTCTATCTACATAGAAAGCCACACTATTGGAGATGTGCAGGATCTGAAAAGGTGGGTTTGGAATTTTGATTGACTTGCTTTTTCTTGCGTGGACATGATTTACAATCAATCTCCTCAAAAGTGTTCTTACTTTTTAGTACTGAAAAGATGAACCAAGTTTCCTTCAGTGGATAAGCCTCTGTTGTTTTTTTCTAAGTTCCCTTCAGTGGATAAGCATTTGCTGCCTTTTTTAGAAAAAAACAGCATTCTGCTTTTCCGATCTCAATCATTCAAAATTTTTTATTCACGTATCTTAATAAAAAAAACTTTTAATGCACAGATCTCAACAATTTTAAATGATTGAGATAGGAAAAGCAACAGAGTCCGTCCCCTTCAGTTGAGCTATTTGGTGCACAAGATAGAAAGAACTATTCTATGCACTTAAATTTGTTCATTTCTAAGATGCTGCAGCTGGTTGGTTGAGATCTTTTCTCTACAAATGGTCCCCGGCCTTTTTTTGCCCCCATTTTAAAATTCTAATGCAATCATAGTGGAGGCTTAATATATCAATAAATATTATACTATTAATCAACGCAGAAATGTTTTTAAATAGAAGGGAAACTAATGAGAGCACATCTATATAATATATATAGATATCAAGTTTGAAACTTTGCTACTTGTAGTCCATCTACAATACTCTCAACAATGCCCTGCATATGGGCTATGTTATATGGATACAGGTACGGGTACCGTATCAGATATTATACGGGATGCAGCGATACAGTAATTTTCAACACAATACGGGTATCGATACGGCAATAAGATACGTATCGGATACGGATACGGGACTACAAGTATATATGTTGAAATTTGTTATGTTGAATTTTTTTTACAACTATATATGTTCGCCTACCTCTCATAAAATTTCTGGCTTCGTCACTGGTTCGATTCCTAAAATAATGAATCAAGTTACTGGTTGGACCGTACAATTAAATTTCTTATTTTGTTACCCTTAAATGGTTTTATATATAGGTACTTTACGGAATGAGATGAAAACTTCAACCCAATACTTTTGAAAATATTCATCAGTCTTAGAAAGTTAGAATGCTCACACAGTCACACGGCAGTACATTTTTTATCCAAATAATTGAGTGAGTTTTCAATTTTGATAAAAAAATATTACCTGTGGGCTCCATCCATCTCTTAGATTTGTCTCCTTCTGGAAATAAATCTGTTGCAATCATCTGGGATCGCAGGGTCTCTGCGATTCCAATCCCAACCGTTTATATGTTTCGAGATTCATACACAAAAACTGACTTCTCCAAAAATTTCTGGGTTTCATCATTTGAATGGTTGAGATTAGAATCGCAGGATCCTGCGATCCCTCAGAATCGTAGCAGATTCTCACCCGTCTCCTTCTACCTTCTTTTTGGTATCACCCGGTTTCTCTCTCTCTTTTTCTTTATGAATTATGATAAATTGATTTTTCTCCGTCTTTTGCCTTTTTTTAATAACATTTCCAAACAAATATTTCTTATTTTTTTTTTCAGAAAACTTATAGATATTCGTAATTGATGTTCAAATATGCAGATATTCTATTTTTTTTTTGCAAAGTCGTTAATGAATTAGTATATACATCACAATACTAAATAATAACACCTTGTCGTGCATGTTTAGACACTGCATAATAAAATTTTAAATATTTGTATTTGATATCAGTATATATAACTTCACAAATATATCTCTAAATTTAAAAATATAAGCATTTCAATAATAATTAAATAAATTTCAGAAACCACCTAACATAAAATATCTATTAACAACAATACTTTTAGAAAGATCATATTATACTTAAGAGTAGAGTTAAACCATCCTATTATTTTTGTGCTCCAATTATGTCTCACATCCTTACCTCTGTTTTTAAAGTTCAAATAATCTATTATAACCGCTCAACATGATTTTCATATTAAAATGTGCTTGGAGACCAAATTTTATATTTTTTGAAAGTTTTTACTATTTTTTTATATATATATGTACAAACTTACTTCTTCTTTTTTTAAAGAATATTCTAGACCATACAAAAACAATGATTTTGTACTTATCTAAAAAAAAATTGATCTCAAAGCACATTTTAAATATGAAAATCGTGTTGAGCAATTCACATCAATTGTTTAAATATTAAAAATAAAAATAAGAATGAGAATCATAATTGAAGCATGAAAACAATAAAACATTTTAACACTACTCTATTCTTAATGGTTGGAACTTGTTTTAATTTTGCATCAACCAACTAATCGGATTTGGCTCACTCAATAATTGACATCCAAAAAACAGCACCAATTAAGTTATTTTAAAATGATTGCAAGTAGAGTATTTTTTACTGAACTCTTCTGGCTCCTATTTGGCCTAACTCAATTGCTTCTCTTCTCTTAATTCCCTGCTGGCAATACTCCTTTTGAGCCGACAACGTTCTACTTCATTATTAAATTGGTTTTTTTTAGTTAACCAATACTCATCTGTTTTCATGCTAACACAGGAGAAAAATTGTTGACAAATAAAATACCACATTAACCTAAATTCTGAACCCTAATCAATGAAACCCAACAGGGCTTTCCAAATACATGCAAGGGCAGAGTCAAGTGGAGTCTGTCTTTTAATTATTATTTCAAGAAAATACTTCTGTGCTTTTTTAAAATAAAAATATTAAATTTTGCCTGCTCCTGAATTTCTCTCCAAATTATGCTTATATTTCTATGTTTTTCTCAGAAAAAAAATATATAAAAATATACTTAATATTTAAAATAATGTCAAATTGTGTGTCATCCTGCTAAATATACTTAATTCTATGTTTTTCTCAGATGCAATTAGGAAGAATGTACATGGTAGATTGACTGACTGGTGTGTCTCATTCATTACAAAACTGAGAGGATTCCAACAACAAAAAGGCAAAAAATAAAATAAATAAAAGACTTTTAGAGTTTTAGTTTTATCTCTTGTAATTTTTTAATGTCACTCCCATTGACAGAATGACAGTCACAGGCAGACAATGTGGGCCCATAGTGTGTGCTACCCAAAAGTCCAACCCAGGTGACAAGTCAAAATTCTTGCGCCATACGGCTCTCCAATCAGAAGTGCATGCTATAAATAGCCCTTCATATATATATATATATATATAGTTTACATGCCTACCCCTAATCAAATCAATCTCCATTCTGTTGATTAATTGTGGGAGTAATGTGCTACAATTTTGTTTTCACTATAGTTATAATTCTTTGCATTCAAGGTTCATGGTATTGCCAAACAGAAGCACGGGTTATTACAGGAGCTGCAAGGATAGAGAATAGCGGTACTGCGTACCAGACAAGTACGAAAGGCTCCGTACCGTCATCGCGCGCTTCAAGTTGCACCCATGGACATGCAGACAATGGAGGCGAGTGCCCCCCTAATGGTGGTAGAAAATAGCATTTTTCTCAATATTGTTACATAAAAAAAAAACATATTATTGGTTCTTCATTTAGACCTTGTGGGTTTCTCTTTTTGTTCTTTCTTGCTTTTATTTAATAGATATTTTTGTAATTAACGCCTGTGGGCTATTTTTAATAGATAAGTTTTGGTTCATTTCTTTAATAAAAGTTTGATGGATTTATGTCATAACTAACAGCAGAAGCCAATAATCAGGTTCAATTTGACCAATATTTGAATTTTGAAATTTGTTTCTGCTTGTGTGGCAAGTCAATTTTATTGAGTTTCAAAAAAAAAATTCGAAAAAACTATTTTGTCTCATTTTAAATTGTCATGCCTGAAGTTCACGTTTTGCAACAAAGAGCATTATGATAAATTAGGTTATCACAAACAATTAAATTAATTCCTAACACAAGCGAAAGGGTAAAGATTTTGACAACACTGTTTTTACTTCATGCAACACACAAGTCATATGTTTTGCCATTTTAACTCTATTGTTTGTGTGTTAGATGAAGTCAAAACGGCATTGCCAACATCTTTACCCGTTGAGGAGTGTCAAGAGAACTGTGGTTAAAAAATGTAGAATAGGTTTAAGTGTCAATTTTAGTCGTTGTAAAAAATAATTAATTAACATTCACGTGTCAATTATGGTCTGGTGATACCACATGCCCTTTCTGTGATCAGCCAGAGACTGTGGACCATCTTTTTGTCACTTGCCAGTTTATCTCAGTCATTTGGTCATAGATAACTTCTTATAATAATTTTAGTTTTAACTGTACCTCCATTTTAGATTTGTGAGACTTAGACAAAGATATCCCTCTTAGAGACACTTTGCTTTTTTAGAAGTGATTAGAGCTGCAACACTTTGGACCCTGTGGTTACTTATAAACAAAATTTGCTTTCAAAACTCACCTACTCTAGCTTTTGTTGCTTCTTCTATAATTTCATTAGCGTCTTATTGGTGTAAAATTAGAAATGATAATTCCTTTTTTAAACTAACCTTATTATTGCCTTTTGATATTGGTCCTTTGCATCAGCCAATCACCATAATAGAGATTTCGGACTCCGATATCCTAGAACGGGAAAACTCTCTGGTATCGGATCCTGCACTTGGGTTAGAAGGGTCTGATTCGGAGGACTACCTAACTGACCGGGCTATCTACGATGAGATTGATCGAGCTGCTGGGTTGCTTCCTCCAGCTTCTATTTCTTCGTCTGACTCTACTTCTAACTCTTCTAATTCCAACTCTTTTGATGATAATGCGTTAGTTACTAGTCGTATCGATTGCAACTCACTGCTGTAATAGCTTTAGTTTTACTATTTGGTTCTGCTATGCTAGCTGTTATGTTAGTTGGATTTTCTAGACTTAGTTTTTGATTAGCTGTAGAGGCTGTGAATCTCCCTTTTATTTGTATGAGACCTATACTTAGAGCATCTCCATTCCAGCAAATATTTAGCAATTAATTTGGATCACGTCACTGAGTTTAACAATTAAAGAAATTCATAATTTCTAAATCACTCCATCCCAGAAATTTAATTAGAGTTGTTTTTAAAGCAAATTTGCTAATTTAAAACGGTGGTACATCCCAGCAATTATATTAGCAATTAATATATCAAATTGGCAATTTAAAAGAAATCACTATTGTAGATGCTTTAAAGAGTTATTTTTAAAGCAGGTCTCATACTTATGAGATAAGCAATGAGAGAAAAGGTATGCTGGATTTGCAGAAAAACGGGTCACCCGGCGAAACTTTGTCCTAAACGTAGGGTTCCTGATAGAGATCTCAATAACGCTTTGCACCCGCTCGATAGGTGATGACCTACTCCCGAGTCATAGACCAGACAATGTGCAGGTCTTCCTGTATTTTGTTAGTTTAAAAACTGTGATACATTCCAGCAATTATATTAACAATTAACACATTAGTAGCAATTTAAAAGAAATCACCGTTGTAGATGCTCTTAGTGTCAAATTTTATAAATGAACTATTATGTTTCGTAACGAAACTGGTGGGGATACAACCCTCACTTTTATCACAAAAAAAAAAAATGATTGAAAATAGACTGATCATACTTACAGCTCATATTAAGGATTGCTTCCTGCCTCTTAATTCCTTTTTGTCTTGTCAGGATTAACAAAAAGTAATACCATTAATTGTAATTAATGGTACTTTATTCTATCTCTTGGTTGGTCAAAAAGAAGTTCATGCCATGCACAAGAGTTCACCTTGGGATTGTTTCTCTTAAACAAAGTTTTGGACACCACCATTTCTTCATAAGATACTAACAATAACGGTTATAGTACTTGTTAATTAAGTCAAGTAGGCATTTTGAATTCCATGTAATTAGACAATTTCATTTGTTCTAAATGCAAAAAAAAAAAAAACATTTTAATTTTGAACTGCAATTCTTTTCTTTTCTTTTGTATAAAAAAACACCCCATAGAAAATAATAATAAAGCAGTTCCCAAACAGATAATAGTTGACAAGAAACATAAAACATGTGACCAAAATGGATATCTCCTGTTCCAGTAGCGAAAGCAGAGGATCAAATCAAAACCCTTAAAAGTGGATTCCATGTAAATGTAGTTACCTCG
The DNA here is from genome assembly GCA_011114355.1 of Carex littledalei. Taxonomy (NCBI): domain Eukaryota; kingdom Viridiplantae; phylum Streptophyta; class Magnoliopsida; order Poales; family Cyperaceae; genus Carex; species Carex littledalei. The sequence continues at coordinate 8,944,065 of CM022100.1, forward strand.
TTGCTTCCCTGCACTTCTTTCACAGTCGCAAACTATATGCTATCAGCCTATCATAAGACCAATCCAAATAATCTCCTTGACAAATCCTTGGGTTAGCTTCTGTCAATTGTCATGGTATTTAAAAAATAAAAAAAAATAAAAAAGAAAGACAAATCCTTGGGTTATACGGCTCTCCAATTGAAAAGTGCCTAGCTACTTTTTAATCTCGGTATAAGTAACAATTTTCACCGTTTGAAGCACGCCCCACCAATTCCAAATTTTTATTAAAAATACCCTGACCGCCTCACAGTGGAGCGGTCCACTATTCAAACCAAACCGCTCCTCAGTGGGGCGGGCTGCCTACACCAAACCGTCCCATAGGGGGGCGGTCTGCTATAAAACCTATATAAAAGTCATTTTTCTCTCTCCTGCCCACTCACAATTCATTCCAACTTATCTGAAAGAGAAAGAGGAAGAAGAAGGTGATTTGTGGCAATTTCAGAGAACAGTAGAGGTAGATTTAATTTTTTTAATTCGTTTTTTTACATCAAATTTACTTTACCAAGTTTATAATTTTTACAAAAGGTGGCCATATTTAATTTTTTAATTCGTTTTTTTGTTATTAAATATACCACTGATAAATGTTTTTGTACTAATATAGCTCTCAAAAGAAGAAATGTTAGTTGCACTGTATGTGGGCAGGAAGCTTGTCCGGGGTGTGGAGGGAGCACAGTACACGAAAGAGGCAGCCTATAGCTTCGAGGTTAATGAAAATATCTCATTTCTGGAACTTAAGCAAATGGTGTACGAAAAGACTGGTGTAAACCCCAATCGGTATGAATAAGACTTAGTTACTCGGATTAACACAATTCGGGGGGGGTAGACCTTACTATACCAGGTATCCAATAACAGATGAGAGGCTATGGAGGGATATTTACAATACTTTTGAGTCACAGGGTACCCCGGTAATGGACTTATATTTCAGGGGAGTTTCGCGTCAATCCGGGGTTGGAACTTCTATGGAAAATACAGGTTATGACAACTCGGGGCCCCGTCACTTGAATTATGACAACTCTGGTTATGACAACCCGGGGCCCCGCCACTCGAGTTATGACAATTCGGATTATGACAACCCGGGACCCCGCCACTCGAGTTATGAACCGTACGTACCACCCGTTTATGACAATTATGTACCTGATTATACCACTGATTGTAACATGAACCATATGTACCTGAAACTGTAATCCAAGCCAGATTTCCATCTGTACCACCATCAATACCTATACTTTTACCCGTTGTTACCCGGAGTGATATTGACATTGATAGTGAAGGGATCGATGCCATACCAAAAAAGGAAATGGACACGGGTGATGATTGAGACGGGGATTGGAATTCTGATCACTTATCAGATAGTGATGAGATTATTTACCTAGGGAAGACAGATTTCTTATTAGAGGTCGAACAGATAGGCATACGTGCCCACATTCAACGATACCACTGGTTTTGAAGAAGCAGACATAAGTTGGTTTGGGAAGCGTGTCGTGTACAATTCGGAGCTTGCTTCACAGCAGGTTTATACTAACATAGATGAACTTGTGAAGAAAATCAATGAAGTTCATATTCACGGCAACTGGGAGTGCAGAGTATAAAAAAGGGACCGAACAAGGTTAGTTGTTGTTTGTAAAGACACACCGCGTTGCGAGTTTCGTCTTTTTGCAACTCATGTGGGTAAGGGGGAGGCATAAATTATTAAGAAGTGTGAACCACCTCATACATGCAAGTCTGCGTCGTCAATGACAGACCATGCACAACTTACGGCTTTACTTATTGCCGATGTAATTGAGACGGACGTTAAGGAGGACCCATCGATGAGTATTAAGGAGGTTGCTAAACATGTCAGACGTGTTTACAAACATGTCACCCCAAAATACAACAGGTTGTGGAGAGGGCGTGAACTTGCGATCTGCTGAATGTTCGGTAGTTGGTAGTTTGTGAACTATTTAATTTAGAGTTTGTGAAATTATTTTATATGCTTGAGTTTTGTTATTTTCCTAACTTAATTACATATGCACAATTGACAACATAAAATATAAATAAACACTAAATTGATGAAATAAAGACTACATGGAATAAAGTCTACAACATACATTCTTAATAAGTAGTACTACTTCTTACAACGAGCCTTGAAAGTACATGGAACAAAGTCATCATCGGATTTTGCCGGATCTGGATCAATCACAGCAGACGAAGTAGTAGCCTTACCAGTATAGTACACGGAACAAACTCATCGTCCGATGCTGGAGGCTCTGAATCAACCTTCTTTTTTCGAAAGATAACCGTAGGAGTTTTTCACAAAGTCATCGTCTGAAATTTCATAGCTAAGAAATTCTGACTGTATGAATGATCGACATGTCTGTGTATCAGGGCATAGTTGACACTTGTACTTTTTTCCCCCATTTTTACCTCAATCACTAATTGACCCTCATCTCGCTAGGCTACGATAGGACGACCTACCTCGATTGTTACTGTTTATCATTCTCGTCCAAAAATGAATTAAAAAAATTGAATTAAAAAGACAAATTAAACTAATAAATTAAAAAAAATTGTGAAGATCTACCTTTATTGTTATCTGAAATCGCCAAAAAATCGCATTTCTCTTCTTCCTCTTTCTCTTTCGGCTAAGTTAGAATGAATTATGAGTGAGCAGGAAACAGAAAAGTGACTTTTATATAGGTTTTATAGCAGACCGCCCCCGTATGAGGCGGTTTGGTGTAGGCAGCGGACTGCCCCACTGAGGAGCAGTTTGGTTTGAATAGTGGACCGCCCCACTGTGGGGCAGTCAGGATATTTTTAGTAAAAATTTGAGATTGAGAACAGATTTGTTATTTTCTTTTTTTTAGGGTATTAATAAAAATCATGGGGCTAGCTACTCGTTGCATACTGTTTCTCTTTTTGCCTCTGTAGCTAGCTGTAGCTCTCTCTAGAGCTAGATTGATTCTAGAGTGATGTTTTTAAGAGAAGATTGTCCATGGTTATAAAATATGAGTATATGCTAGTAAGTGTGATATTTTTCGGGCAAGGGAAAACAGAAGCAAGAGTTGTGGGAGTGAAGAGAACATTTGAATCGTTCACGAAAGGCTCTGCACCACCATCATCTCAGCCTACGGGTTACACCAACGGGCATACAAATAATGGCACTCCATGCAATATCGGTGGCGGAGGGTAGAAATGTCTCCATTTGCAAGGATTTACTTTATATTTTTGTTATATTTTCTTGTTACTATTGCACTTCATTTTTTTTCTTTTAGTACTTTGCATTTTGATCTAGAAAAGATATTAGGAGGATATTATTCAGAAACTCTTCTTTCTTTTATTTTATCACATTTTAGATACTCTCAAACAAGTTGCTTTATTTCACAATTTCATCAACAACATACCAACAACATATATAATCAAATCTATACAAAGAAGCAACAAAAAATCAACAAGTAAAGAATGAGGGTAGAACTAGCAGTAAATCAGAATTCAGATCCAGTGCAATACCTGACCTAGTAGAATGAGATCTAAGTCGTCATTTTTAATCTGATACGAATCTCAAAACAAACCTCCTATATAAATAGGCACTGCATTACTTTTAGCCCGACTGGTAGTATTGTACTCAGTCCAGTACCTTAGGGATACGGACTCATACAGTCAGCAGGCGACTACCAAGCAAAGGGCATAGAAGCAACACTGCTTGTAAAAATGTACAAGTCTACATAACAGCATCAGCACAATAACCTTATACATCAGTCTCTTTGCTAAAACTAGCAATCAATGTGATTCTTGACATACCATGTACCTTTTATTTTTTTGTATATGAGCTATTGCTAAGAAACCTGGAAATGCTTCGACTTTGGTACTCACATCTCATAGATTATTATATAAACAAACCGCCCCATACAGCAATTCTAATGATACAGGTTACCTTATTCTGAGATCAATTCCTCTATGGCACCAGTGGGTGCCGTTTGGCAACAAGGAATTAAGCCTCCTTAAACCTTAATCCGTTTTCTTTAGCTTCCTTAATAGCTTAATCCTGCCGAACACCAGTTCCTTAGCGCAGATTAAGATCACCTCCTTTAACTTCCTTTTGTCCGGATCTTAATCCTCTACCAAACCTTAAGGCACATCTACCTCTTCCTTTAGCTTCCTTAGCTTTCATCCATGAATTAAAATAACCGAACATCGGTTCCTTAGCGCTCCTTAAGCTTTTAATCCTTCACTCTTAATCTCTTGTTGCCAAACAGCCCCACTGCTCTTGCTAGTAGTCTGTCCTCGGCAACTCACTAATTTTCTAAAATGAAAAAGAGGGAATTTGGAAACTACAAGCCAAGTGTGGTCAGAACCTATAATGTACTGAAATCAGAGATGAATTATTAATTTAGACGCTCAGCCAATTAAGGCACCAGAAAATGAAAGAACAAATTCAATAAAAACAAGGAAACTAAAAAGAGCAACTCAGTCAATTAGAATTTCTTTATTAATTATTAAGGTTTAGCATAAGACCTTATGTGAAAGCTGAGATTATAAAAGCATTTATACTAACCCCTTTTTGTGTAAACATCACCGTTTAATCTAAAGATTGCAAAGAGCCCATGTTACCATAGGGACCCGCCCCCTGGTAGTTTGTTGAATACCCATTACTAATCCCACCACTTGCCAAGTTATCAGAATATTCTCCCACACGGTTCCCATACATAGAATAACCATTCACATCTCCAACATTGACACCTGGCATGACGGAAAAATTATTCGCACGCAAGTATGCATATTGGCTTCGCAACATCTCTATCTGGCTATCAGAATAGGCCGAGACGTTGAGTCGAGGAGTACCAAAAGACCCATAAACCCTAGGGAAACTTTCATAGTAAGCCTCTGGTGAGCGAGCCCAGCTAGGGCTGACATCAGCAGCCATCCTTGCTCTGTCAGGTAAAGAGTACTGGCGACTAAAGAAGCTATGGTTGTATCCATTGCTCTGATCCTCGTCAAGCAAGTCGTTGATTATGTCAAGGTGGGGGAATTCGTCAGACACCAGGCCGGACTGCTGGTTCGAGCTCAAACTGGACGGCTCCATGTCTGGTACAGCCTCTTCAGTGTTGCCGTTAAGTGACTCCTCATTCAACTCAGGTCTCTCCACACTGCTGCTGCTGACAGACAACTCCTGGCGAGAGGATACATGCTGTGCATCTCCATTTAGGGTTTCTATAGTGACAGTACCAAACCTCAATCCATGCTCAGGGGGTACTACCACAACTAGAGATTGAGACGGCTTGACAGGGGGGTTGGAGCCTGTTATTGCATTCCGGTAGGACTGAGGAGCATGGGTTGAAATAGGAGCTGATGGTGCAATTGAAAAAGCAGGTTGTGTGGCTGGTTTCTGTCGCGACGTCACTTTGGCAGTAACAGGACTGGTAGCATTACCAGTATTGCTGGCACTGGTATTACCACCTTTTTCTTTTGTTACTTGTTTCTGTTTCTGTTTATGATTATCAGTTTTCGAGCTGGAAGAAGAATCAACAGCTCCATTGGCTTGAGATCTGTTAGTTAGTACAGGATTAGTTGTTACATGATCTTTCGAGGTAGATTTTATGGGTTCAGAAGGTTTGACAGCAGGGCTGCTTACGTTTTCAAGAATTTGCTTGGAGTCCTCTTGGGAGGGTAATTTTGGGGAAGGATGAGAGGAGGGTTTATTCGGGTTCTTCATGGGGCTTGAAGAAGAGGAGGCAGAGGCTGAGGTTGAATCATTACCAGTTTCGGTTTTAGAAAACACTTCACCAAGCTCCTTTGCATTGAACTTCTTTAGCAGAGAATCCTCGACCTAACATAGAGAACCAATTAAAAAAGTTAGGACATAAACCTCATAAATAAATAATTTAATCAATGAAGCAATTCATTGACAAATTTAATAGGATTGTCATGAGAACATAATTCTGCACCCTACCAGTCAACAAACAGAAATATACCCTATTTTCAATTAGTTTTTATTTTTTTTATTCTGCCAGAATAGTGCTTGTTAGGAATTAGGTCTACAAATTAAAGGTTCTTGCCGACCTCTTATCCTAATGTCTAACATATAATATAAAAGAAAACACACTAAAGGGTACTTTGGTCCGTGCATGCTCAATGGGTCCAGATGACCTGATATAACAGAAAAAACACTCAAGAGAAGCTGATATGCTTGGAAACAACAATCTGAATGAGCCTGAGACTCAAAAATAATATACAGGCCATGCACCCCTTGGCACACCTTGCTTTCTATGAGTCCAGATGACAAATTGTACTGTAATGCACAGCCCGTTTAATTTAACAAAAGAAACCACCATTACCTCAACCAGCCTTTGTTGTAAAAGCTTGATCCTATCCTTGAGTGAAACAACAAGATTCTCGGATTCTGACCTGGGCCCCCTATAGCTTCCAGAGTAGTAACGCCCAGAGTGTGTCGGCACGTCAGGGGGCGGGCTACTTGGACCAGCACTGGCGGCACTACTCATACTGTTAAACTGATTAATTCCCTCCTTATTCCTCCTACTCCCACTTTTAGACAACCTCCTCCTACTGTTACTACCCCCCTCAGGAGTGAACTCTTGGATTTTGATGTCTACAGAAGGAGGCGTTGCTTCCTCTGGCTTATTGGTTTCGTTTGAGTCGGGTTGGGGTGCCTCGGCTTTCGGGTCCTCATTGTCCGATAAGTCAGATGTGTCCTCTGGTTTGTTGTTAATAGAGTCAGATTCATTGGAATTGTCAACCAACTTTCCATCAAGTGTGAAGTCTTTCGCCTTTCCCTTATTCTCTTTCCTGCCATTGCGCTTCTGCTTTGTCTGAAAAAGATTAAATTGGCATGATAGAGCTTAAGTAATAATAGTAATATATAGAAAATAAGGTATATTTGTTTGAGCCGAGAACTTTTGTAAGATTGTTGATTGGTTAGTGGAGAGGACATTTATTTATCCTTAACAAAATTAAACAAAAAAAATAATGAAAGAATTCAGGTTCGTGAATAGTCAATGCAACAGATTTGACGTTGCATCTTCAAAACTAATGAATGTAGAATGACATAAATTAGATTGTCAATATTCTATAATAAGCGCATTTATCTTTGGGCTAACATCGTACAGAACGATCAAATTGTTACATTATGAGGTAATATTAAGAATTTTGTATTGCACGGTCCTAAAATTTATACAAAAATTTTATGTATATTATTCGAAAACTTAGCATCATAATTTATCCTTTCAAATTGGTGATATTAGGAAATTAAACAACAATGCCACAAAAAATAAAGAAACAGATAAAAACGGAATCCAGAAAAAGAAAGGACTAGTGGCATCAGGCATTACAAGTACAGTACCAGTATGTTTATTTGAATTAAGATCTGTAGTAGTTATAAGCCTTTCTATGAGGATCCATTATATAGTAGAGGTACAGACCTGCTTTCTCTTTGAAGAACGCTTCTCCTTGTTGGTGCCCCCATGTTTGTTCCTCAGATCAGAGGAACTTCCAAACAATTCCTCTTCCCGAATAAGCTCCTCTTGCCTCTTCAATGCCACAGCCTCCTGGTATGCTATCTCTATCCTACTGTTGTTAATATAAATTTAGTGTCAGCAAACCCTCACAAAAAAAAATGTTTATTTAAATAAATGCGACAACATGGCAAGGAAAAAAAATGAATTACCAGTCATGCAATAATAGGTATTGGATCCATTACAGCACTTCTTGCCATGTGAAATATAATTAAGTCAAGTCAAGATAGCATACCTAAAAATATGACCTAGTACAAAAATCTCCATCATCCTCCTGCCCAATTCTGTTAAACGCCTTTCATCAGACTCAATCGAATCTTTATGTGCATCTTCACCACAAGCACCATCCTAGTAAATTTTGGCTGATAAGTATTGCATTTTTATGATCAAGTACTTTTGAATAATGTAAATACATGAGACAAAATCTAAGGTACGATCAATACTTGGAAAGGAAATACAAAAAAAAAATCAAATCAGAACCCAAATTATCAAATGATTCACAGTTCATTCCCCAGTTCTCAATTACATACCTATTAAAAAGTACACCAATGACAAGCAATGAGATCAAAAGTATTTTCAACATACCTTCTTGCCAGCTTGTGCATTTTTCTCTTCTTTCTGACGAAGAGCAGGCTCTGATGAGGCCCTCTCAATCAGATTTATAATATCATCAGACAACACAAACATATCCTCGTCAATCCGAACTAACGGTTCGGGCATGTCATCCAGACCAGGCAACCTCAATGCTAACCTCACATCATCTCCCCTGCTCTGCCATTCGAGCACCTTGAGACCAGTGTAGAGAGCATCCATCACTAGAGTAGAGGTCACCTCCTTCTCTATGAAGAAGTGCTTGACTAAAAGTTTTAATATAGAGTCAGTTCGATCTCTTGTGATGCGCCGCCTTGAGACTCGGTCTATTCCCGACCAAAAGGCACGAAAACTGCAATCAACACATGTAGCAAATGTCAATAACCCTTTCCATGTAAATGTGCACACAGCAGCAAACAAGACATCTCCAGTACTCATATGGGTATGGAAATTTCTTCTGAAATAAAAAATGGTTGTGCTTTAGAAAAACAAAGGAAAATGAAGGACACACCTAGACCACTTATTTTTATCAAGGACCAAATTGCTGAGCTTGTTTTTCCTTTCTTCAACAAAGTGGCGGCAGACTTGCTCGACATTTGATAAATAAACCCGTACTAGCTCCCTTCGGTATTGCAAATCAAGACACCGAAATGGGCTATTCGTTCTCTCTCTGCAATGAAAATTTATTAAATGAAATACACTTAATGTAAGAACATATTTACATATTGCTCTTTTTCTTAGCTAATTAAATCCCGATTTCACCATCATTTTTAATCTATTCACACAACTTAAAGGTTATATACAGTTTAGTAGTTGGATTAGTTCAATGTGCACTGCAAAACAACTATAATCCTGTAAATTAAAATAAAGTCACATGCCATTCCTAAAGTAGCAAATATCCAACATAACCTCCTTGCCCAATCATTCTCCAAATCTACTAACTTTTCTCAACATTTTGTAGACATAAGAACGGACATAGGGGGGTATTTTCTGAAAAATAAATTGTAAACTAGGTACAAAGGTGCATAGAAAAAACTTTCATGTTTGTCGGGCTATGTACTGATAGCATTTTTTTAGTTTTCCAGGGTATACATGATATTTGTAGGTTTGCAAAGTCTGGAGATCATAATGAAATGATGTAAAAGTTAAGTTCTTTACCTGATAACTTGTACTTGAGCTTTTATTATGAGATTCTCATCATCATCAATAAAACCATCCTTAACTTTCGACAATTCCATGAACTTCTTCCAACCCCAATCATGTTCTTTCTTCCAGAAACGGTGCAAAGTGTCTATACCAAGAAAACAATTTCTAAGCATATAGGTCAAGCATAAACAATAAAAAGAAATTAAAAAAGAGGCCAGAACTGACCTGAGTATTTAGATTTCTTCGGATCCTTGTTAACAACTGCAATTGAAAACTGCGCAAGATGGCTCCATCCTGAAAATGTTGATAACACAGCAAAGGTCATACTACTAGTTAGAAAATTAAAAAATTTAAAATGAAGTTGCATACACATTATAACCTACCAGGTAGAAGCTTGTCATGATTCGCTACACAAAGAAAGAGCGACAAGTGATTGCACACATCACAGCCCTGTGGGTATATTAAAATGTACCTAAAAACCAATTAACAAACTTTTTAAATTCCAAGAAAGCACCATTCTACAAAATTATTTTAGCACCTCAAAATTTAGGCATCATATCAGTTCAGCACCTGAAAACCACATATAATTCTTAAGTAGCAACCAGAACTGTACCAAATCCTATTAAGCCCCAGAAGGTCAAAATGATAACAAAACTGAAAAAAAAAAGTGCGAAACGTATATAGAAGCCTTGTACCATTTAAAACCACCAACATCAAACACATCACCACGTAGTTCCCTCTTTTTTATTGTCTGAAATTTTTCAATTTTCCAAGTATGCCTCCCGTACAGTTCAGATGGCTTCGGTCCTGACAGATACAAACAAAAATTAAAGATAACAGTAACATTTCTAAGGAACTCTATTATTTAGGAAAAAAGGCTTGAATACATGGCTTATACTAAAAATCAGCTGGTTGAATAAACAAATTTATTGAAAAGTTACATGCAAATTAATTTGCAAAAGTGAGGCAGATTATTTATTCATTTCTCATACTTGATCTTGCTCTTCATTGATCCGTTGATTTTTGTTATTATTTTTTTTTCAGTTTCACATTAATTTGCAAAAGTGGTCAAAACAAAGATGAATAAAAATGAGGTTTAAAATTAGCACAAATAACACACCATTATCATCATCATCAGAATCATAGTAAGGTGGTGAGGTGGAAGGGGTCCCATTCTCAACCTGTTCAATGGACCGCCACTCAGAATTTGCATCCAAGGATCCGCACCGGCTTGTGGCCTCAAAATCATCACTTGCACTCGCAGACATTGCTCGACTGACACTCTAATTTTAATTTCTTCAATGAAAGAGAATAGGAAGTTCAGACATCAACATAGGTGTTATATAATTGCTAGAAGCATTTACAAAACAACAAAAATATGGTCTTTCTCCTCTATAAGAGCAACTTTGTCAGCTTGGGAGGAACAAGGAAACGTAGTTCAAGTGCCTTCAATGCAAAAGATGCTTTTGTACCAATTTCGAGTTGAGATATTTATGCATAAGCACAAATTCCAATTTATGGTTGAACATCTATTCTCCAATTGGCACTTGTGAAGGTACTCATCAACTAAGGAGAATTTATTAGAGCACTATCACTTTACCATACACAAAGGACAAATATGCCAATTTACTCAAAACTAATAAGACAGACATCTAAACACCATCCCGTAATACCACGAAGCTTTGACACACTGAAAAGTAGCTGTACTTCTTCGATTAACCCCTACCACCCCACCCCTCCCCTGATATGGAAAATTTCTCTCATCTGAATTTTGCGTCTTGAAAATTCTCATAAAGAATCTAAAATTGCGGCGACCATAATAAAGCTCTAGATTATTACACTCCTATATTAAGTTAAGACTGGAAAAGCTGCAAATTGTAATTTATCCTAAAATGGAATCTGAAGAGAACTATTCTAACTAATTGTAATTTTGGGAAACCATGTATTTATAGATAACAAGAAGATATGGATACCATAATACGACCTCCACAAGAATAAGGTATCCAGAGAATCTAATTTTTGGAAACACAGCTCTCAGCAGATACTAAAACCCTAAAGCAACATAGAGAGAACGAAATACAAACTAAAACTAGGAACTAAAAACTTATGATCAAATTCCACAAATCTCCCCTATTAGAGCTGCTAATAACTAATATAAAACCAGATAATCACACACAACAGAAGCTGCTTGCCAGGGCAAAAAAACAAAGATACCCACACCAGGATTTCTGTACAATTAACAATTTTCCAAGATCATGTACACACAACCGCACGACCTGGAAGCATCCCAGAAATAACACGGACGTGTACACCGAACTAGAAAGAAATAAAGAATAAACTTATTCTCTACAGACAGAGGGAGTGTAGAAGGGGCGAGAGGGGGAAGAAAGAGAGATACTGTACCTTCGATCAAACTTTGACAGGGGGAGAGACTGTGCCTTCTTCGATCAGGTTTTAAGAGGGCGAGAGAGAGGAGCCGACAAGAGGAAGAGTCTGTAGGGATCGGGTCTAAAGAGAGGAGAGAGAAAGAGAGACGATGTAGGTATGGCCGCTATGAAAAGGAGATTGCAAGGGAGTTATCGAAACCAGGGTTTTATTTCCCGATCAATCCCTAAAGTAACAGAATATTTACTTTTAGATCTGGACCGACCGATCAGAATCCGCACGAATATTAAATGGAACCCGTGCATTCCACCTTGAGCCGGATTGGCCCGAATTCTGATCGAACGGCTTCTATTTAAAATGAATTATTCTGTTACCTCAGAGGTTATGGACTCTTTATTTCCTGTATTGTATAGTCTTGCCATGGCTTTGCTGGGACCCGAACCCGAATTTCTGCTTTTTTTTGTTTCGTTTTTTCGTACCTTTTTTTGTAGCAGGTGAAGAAAAGATATTTGTTCCTTCGAATATAACTCGTTTTACGGAATTTCTCGCTTAAAATGTCACAGAGAATATTTCACCGACTCACCCGTGCACCAAGGGACGCTAGTTGCCAAAAAAAATTGTCAATTGATCTCCATTAGTTGAGGACTGAGGTTACTATTAAAGTAATTGATGTTTTCTTAACTGTCTGATCCTAATCTGACGGTGCAGATGAGCTCCGCAAGGATTCTCATATTTGGCAACTGTAGAGGTTTTCTTAACTAAGGAGGCGTCGGAAAAGGAATGTTATAACAGATTTGGCGAATTAGATCCGGTCCGATTGCAGACTCACAACTTCCCCAAAATGAAACCTGGTTGCCTGAAATGGATGCTCTTGATCAGCGAATTGATGACGTCACAGGAAATAGACGGTGTCGATGGAAATGTTCTCCTCTCAGATTGTACAGAGATCTAATTCATGTGGTGGATCTGGCCGTTCATTTAGACTTTTAATTAAACTTGATAGTATACTAGTTGCCACTACTTGTACATTTGTCTGTTTTTTTTTTATAACAAAATCATCTAGTTAAAACTATTAACGATTACTGAAGAGAGGTTTAAAAGGGTAAATATATTAACAGTCATGTTTTGACTTCACGCAAGACAGGAATTATATTTTTTTTTTCTATTTTGTATTTTATTATTTGTGCGTTGTATGAAACCAATATAACATTGTTAATATCTTTATGTTTCGTGTTCCGAAAACAATTAAAAGTAGCAGCACGATATTTTTTTTTCTTTATCTAACAAAGGGTTAAGTTTAATTTTTTTCATGTACGATTAATTAAGCACAACATTAATCAAGGTATATAGATGTACAAAGTGTATTTGCAAAATGATTTTACTGAATATGAGTATGATCTTTTATATCTTATCGTTTGGTCTATCTTGGTGATTTACCAGTTGTAGCAAGCAAGGTGTTCGATAAAATTTCCCATAGAGTAAGAAATGACTTTGACTTGGCAGAGCAGGTTGTCATTTTCGGACTGCGACATGAGTTTGCAGAAGGAAACGGAGTGTATGATTTCATTGGGTTCCGACCCACTCCATCGGCAGCTACTTTGGCAAATAGATTAGAAGGTAGACACAATTCTAATCAATTATTAAGATTTTAATTATACAGGTCCTAATAAGTGGGAATATTTTTATAACATGCATTCATTTAAATCAGTGTAAATATCTAGATTAGCATAGTTAAATATCATTTAAATCAGTGTAAAGCTTCATGCAAATTATGCTAAATGTTGCTTTCGATTCTTCATAATTATGCTTGTATTTATGCAAAAGGATTTTCTCAGAGTTCCTCAAAACTTTGACTGTACAAAGCATATTATACATATTTTTCCACAACTTGTTTCATTTCAGCAATCTTAATTAACTTATTTTGTTTTGTTTCATTTCAGCAATCGCTGGTGCGGTGCCTTGTGGTGTCTCCTTTCTTTGGTGCTTGTTGATTTCGTGAGAGCCGAGAGGCGAGGCGTGAAGGCCTTGGTACCGCATCTTTCTTGCCCCTCTTTGCGATTTGCTCATCTCTCGGGTAATTAAAAAACACTCCATTTTTATTGTTGCTTGTTGTATGTTGATGGTGCCTTGTCGATTTTTCTTGGTATCGTGATATCTAGCGCGGGTTGTTGATTTTCCCGGCTTGACTAGTTGGTTGTGGGTTGGTAAGCACTGTCTGGTTTGTGCTTGCTTGTTTGTGACTTGGTTATTTACAATATTTTCTGTTCTGGCCTTGCTGGTTTGGTTCTCTGTTTTTGTGCTGACCTTGTTTTTAAGGGTACTTGAAATCAAAGGGTAGACATTGTAAATTGAATAGCATTTAATTGCTGGTTTGATTCACTAATTTTATTTAATTGCTGCAAATTGAATAGTGTATTGAATTGTATCCCTTGGACTGTATTTATGATGGATCAGCTACTGTGAAATTTTTTTGAGTTGAGTTACTGTGAAAAATTGAATAGGCATCAGCTATTGTCACAGTAGTTTCATGTAAAGGTAACTTTTGTTTATTTTTTCTAAGTATGTTGAGTTGAGGTATATTAAAGTTGTCACAGTTCTTGTCAATATTATTGTCACAGTTGTTTATTTTTTCTAAGTATGTTTTTTTTACAATATTATTCTTTCAAGGAAATCATTGCAGTTCTTGTCATGTCCAGTGATGGTGGTGATAGTGAGCCGGCCTCGGCCAAGAAACATTGCAGTTCTTACTTTCAGGGAGTTCATTGCAGTTTCTATTTTCAAGAATATGCGTGATCGGTTTTTGAAGAAAGTTGGCAACGAAGTATGAGTGGAAAAAAGTAAAACAATTTAGGATGTGTCATTTTGTAATAACTTGGGATTATTGTAATTTGGTGAACTTGAACTTGAACTTGTTTAATGTAAGATTAATTTAAGATGTGTTATTTTGTGTTGATCTTTATTTCTGATTGTTACATTGCATATTTTGATGCTTTCATATATAGGCCAGCAAAAATGGTAGCTGGCCAAATATAAAAAATATTTTTTTTAAAATAAAAAACAATTCAGGAACGGTTATTTATAAACGACAGTCCTTGATAGTCCGAATCAGGAACGGCTATTTATAAACGACCGTCCTTGATTGTACGAATCAGGAACGGCTATTTATAAACAACCGTCCTTGATTGTCCAAATCAGGAACGGCTATATGTAAACGACCATCCTTGATTGTCTATCAGGATTGGCTACATGACTGTTCTTGATCAGTAGCGCTATCAGTAACGCCTGGGTCAGTATTGCCCGAATGTCCATTCCTGACGTGCATTTTTTACCGTCCCCGATTGTTCATTTTCTACTAGTGGTCGTTATATTTGTCGTTATGTTTGCTTGTATTTGGAATTTGTGCTAGCACAGAAAAAAAAAAGCATGAAATTTCCAATTTAGTTTCTTTATTTAAATTATTTGGTGATTATAATTTAACTGAGGACACCATAATAAATTTAATCATGCAAATTAAATGACATTACTTTACAATTTCTGTACTATATATTCTCCTTCCACCAACTCAATTTATTGAATTTGTAAGATAAACTAATTTTCAAATGGAAGGTGTTATATACTTTTGTCAGTTCCATACTTCTATTATTTAGTTTTAGATAGACATCTTGGTAGTCAAGCAAGCAAGCTAGCTAGCTTGGCTTTCCAAACTTGTTTTGCTCTTGATCATCTGTGGTGCATGACAAATATTATATTAGAGTGTTATTAGCTGATGAATCTCCTTTGTTGAGGCACGCGTGTTGGGAATTTAACCACGTAGACATGTTTCAACTAATGGTGACTTAATTCAATATTAATTACAAAGTCCGAATCTATATATTATCTAATTAACATCGATCATTTAGACTAATTCCAAACCATCCGCCGCCATTAAGGACTTCTTCTGTGAAAATATATATAATGGTCAATCAATAACTAGGGTTATATATAGTCTTGCGTCATTCATATTTCTAGGTGGAGCATCAGACAATAATACAAGTAACCTACCATCTTTAGACCATAGGCCAATAAATTCTTATCTGTCAAGTTTTAACTCATGCTTAATTAATTTAATTATGGGTATATATATATTGCTTGAATTATGACCAACGCATGAATTTCTGGCAATAGATTACACCTTTAATTGTAGTACTATATATATAAATTATAAAGCCAATTGTATATTTCCACTGTTGCTAATATAATTAACCAGCTAAAATTGATACTCTACTACCTGCTTATACTAGTGTTTAATTTCTTTTGTTCTTTTCCTCTAATTGCAACTCTCTCAAAACAGATATTCATAAGATTATCACAGCCTTTTATTACCATTGAAACTAGATCTTGAGAAGCACCCAGCAGTAACGTACCGAGCTCCATGAGCTATGCCAGAAGTTGCACCGCGAATTGAAATTTAACGACAACTGGGCCCAGAACCACATCATAGATGTTCTCTTAGATGGACAGGTGATTGGTAGTGCGACTTATGGTCGCAAGAAGGATACTGTCACAACCGTGCGGCCAAGGTTAATTGCATTGGATCATCTCAAAAGTCATTGGCTAATAACTAATCAATAATTAAAATTAATTATGTTTAATATCCTCTAAAATATAATCAGTGGTTTACTTTCTTTCTATGCCCTTTGATCCCATCTTAAAACATCCAACAGAAACAAGCAAGAGGTACAATAACCCACTAATGGCTATCGGGTTTGGATCTGATTAATCATTAATTGAAAAGAGTGGAAAAACCGAAATACCCAGAAATTTATCAATTCAAATTGTAATTGATAAAGCAAAGAGAAAGAGAAAGTAAAGAAATCCTTTTTGTATTCACTCTTTCATTACTGGTACAATTACAATGATGATTTTATATAGCAATATCTAACTACTACAAGGCAAACCCATATATAG
Organism: Carex littledalei; assembly: GCA_011114355.1. Classification (NCBI taxonomy): domain Eukaryota; kingdom Viridiplantae; phylum Streptophyta; class Magnoliopsida; order Poales; family Cyperaceae; genus Carex; species Carex littledalei. The sequence goes on from CM022100.1 coordinate 8,960,675, forward strand.
TACAAGCACCACTGTGCTATGATAGCACAAGAGTCATGTAACTGCCATAACAGAATGTGCCACTGTAACTAAAATAACAGAATGAGCTCAGTGTCACTTATTATCTCTAACAGTAATTAATAAATATGTGTAGGTAAACAAGATACACAACCCGAAAAAAAAACAGAACCTGAAAAGAAAAGAAAAACAGAACCTGAAGAAAAGAAGAGCCGTGAGGATGTAATTAATATTCTAATTAAACAGATTGGATGCTTATGCCTTAGAAGGAATTTGTATTCGTGTATTTGGTGAGTTTTTAATGAGTCATGGACACTATTCATCTGAATCTGATTTCGATTCAGAAGTCTGATTTTAAACAGCTCTTGGCTCCAACAAAAAAGAAAAAAAAACAAGTTATGCTTTGCATTCTTAGTCAAATAAATATCATTTACTGATAATAGAAAGGAGAAGATGGAAGACATCAGAGAAAGGAACGATAATTTGACAGAAACTTATTGTGCTTCGTCTCGTTGTGTACGCAACATAATCCTTAGCATGTGCGCATAAGCAACCAGAGAGGGAGGGATTCAAAAGCCTTATTTGGGTTCCAAGATGAAGGGTGGTAGAGGCGGCACGATGAGAGGTGATCAGGGGTGGTAGAGCGAGGGAGAGAAAGAGATCCGCTCCATTTATCATCGTCACGGGAGTGATTCAACAGAAGAGAAGGGGAGAGATAGGTGATTAATTATATATTAGAGAACTACGTAATTACAAAATTTATAATTATGAGGTCCCTTATCATAAAGCATAACTATCATATTTATTGCCAAAATTTTTAAATATACCCTCAACAAAAAAAACCCAAAAGAATATTATTTTTGGAGAATTTGATATTTACCCGGACTCCTAAACTAGAGTCGCCATTTGTTGTTGCGGCTGCCCCGCAAACACAAAAAAATTCAATTGTTATGGTTAATTTTTATTAATTTGTTTAATAATTTTTAAAAATAAAAATAACAACTAATAATTTGAATATGTTAGAAAGAACATCAAACAAAATAGATAAATATCTTATAATTTAGATGTACTAGAATGACTCCGAAATATTTTTCAGGCAAGATTTTTTCCGGCTGTAAAAAAAATTAAACTATTTCTTGGTGTGTTACTGGAAAAAAATAAAAATACTTTGGATCTGAATTATTGATCCCGGTTCAAAAGTCACTTCTAGGTAGATAAAGAAATTATCGCGATCCTTAGTATATTCAAATTATAAGATACTCTATCTATTTTTGAAAAAAAAATTAATTTGACATTTCGTAATGTGTCGACAAAATTATTTTTTTTCAAAATAGATGGAGTACCTTAGAATTTGAATGTACTAGAAGGACCACGATAATTCTGAAATCCAATGGGGGCAACTGTCCCCCTGGACATTGTGGGTCCGCCCCTGCTCACTTCATCAATAATGAGGACACATGCTGAAAATGAAAAGAGGAGAGGGGTGCTTGGCGCTGGAAATGAAAAGAGGAGAGGAGAGAGCAGAAGAGAGGTCGGGAGAGGTACAAGCAGTGTAATAAAATGCGGTTCATGCGACCGCATATGCAACCGCATATTGCTTTGTGAAGTCCGCATATAATATTATGCAGTCCATCCAAATATTTTATTATTTATTAAAAAATCCAAATTCTTTCGGATCTAAAAAAAATATTAATAAAACGGATTGGATATCCGGTAATAACCGAAACCGAAACCAAATACCCATCCGGACAGGAGTTCAATTGAGTGGTTTTTCAGGCTAATCTCCAGCTGCATTTATAGGCAGGAGAGCAATGCTTTTTTATTTCTTAGGTGATGTGGGACTATAAATGGAGATTATAAACCGGACAGTACCAATTTACTGGGCGCTTAGGCATGACCATTGGAAAACCAATGTTGGGACTGCATATGCGCTTGGGCCAATTAAACATGACCATCGGAAATCAAATGGAAGTTTGTCCGAGGCTCATCCTACCTAAAACCAATGTTGGGCCAGTTGAGCCATAAAGATAAACAATAAAATAATATTTCTTTACCTTGCACAGTACCAATTTATTATAACATTGTTTCATGCATTAATTAATGATCATTGTTCCATGCACCATAAATTTTTAATTGCATATTTAGAGTACTATAATGACTCCGAAACATTTTTTAGGCAAGATTTTTTCCGGCTGTAAAAAAAATTAAACTATTTTTTGATGTGTTACTGGAAAAAAATAAAAATACTTTGGATCTGAATTATTGATTCCAGTTCAAAAGTCACTTCTAGGTAGATAAAAAAATTACCGCGATCCTTCTAGTACGTTCAAATTGTAAGATACTCCATCTATTTTCGAAAAAAAAATGATTTGATATTTCGTAATGATAACAAATCATTTTTTTTCAAAATAGATGAAGTACCTTAGAATTTGAATTTACTAGAAGGACCACGATAATTCTGAAATCCAATGGGGGCAACTGCCCCCGGGACATTGTGGGTCCACCCCTGCTCACTTCATCAATAATGAGGACACATGCTGAAAATGAAAAGAGGAGGTGCCTGGCGCTGAAAATGAAAAGAGGAGAGGAGAGAGGGTCTACTGCTGAGAGCGAGAGGAGAGAGCGGAAGAGAGGTCGGGAGAGGTACAGGTGCGACATTGGTTTCGCCGGAAGAGGCGTCTAGTACAAATTAGACAAATGAGAGAGATGGATTTAACTATTTAAGGATATATTTGTCAAAATAATATTTAAATAATTAAATAAAGAGTTAAATAGATAAATGGAGATAGATGAAACAATACAAAGTTTGTACAGAAATATTGGATATTATGTAGTTATGATAGAAAAATTAGTTATTTTTAAAAGTTTATATGGGCACAGCAGAAATTTTTCCAAAAAAATAATCCAAAAAAAAATTGTGAGGAAAACACCTGAGAATCGAAATAACTCAAAACTAAAATCGATCCAAGTCTGATTTGACTCGATCCTAATCTGGCTCGTCCGGCTCTTTTTGGATTCATAATGAACTGGTTTAATATTTTTTTTCGAAATTTGAAAACTTAATTTAGTGTAGATAAAATTTCATCAGGCCTTCAGAATTCATATCATCTAAGGCAACTCAAATTTCGAGTTTAGATTCGGACCGTTGGATTAATACGAATATTAAAGGCTCCGTGCATTCATCTCGGACCGGAATTACTCGGATTCTGATCGGACAGTCCGGATCCAAACTCAAAATTTGAGTTACATCAGAGGATTCAACAGCAACATCATCAGTCCCCAACTCTGCACCAAACTAAGCTCTCTCAAAAAAGAGAACGAAGAACCCCCGACGCCTCCCCTCTCTGTCGTTCCAAAGGAGGTACATCGACAGAGGCGTGAAATGAGCGGCGCTAGATTGTGCGCGCTCTTGGAGGAACTAGGATTGGACGGTCAGGATTCGTCGTTAGATCCGGACAGCTTCGAGTGGCCGTTCCAGTACGAGGAGGCGCGGCCTCTACTGGACTGGATCTGCTCCAGTCTCCGCCCCTCTAATGTCCTCTCCGTTTCCGAGCTTTCTCAGTACGCCTCCAGTTTCATCTGTTCTATTTTCTATTATTTCATTTTCTTTATTGTAGACTTTTGGGGAAGTTCGAGTTGTTCGTCTCTACATTGCTTGAATTTTTCTCAGAAAACAAATTGGACTCCTGGTAATGTTGGTCTTAAATGCTGCAATTCTTGTTGTGTGCTCTTAATTTCTAAGACACCTCACTACGTATACCGATTTTCTTTTAAATCGTAATCCTATAATTTTGCTAGATATTTCGAATTAAAAGCTTGAAATGTCGTACATATTCAACCAAATGCCACGATGTTCTCGTATTGTCCTCTCAATTTCGTCGCCACGTTTTGTTTTTTCCATTTTGCAGTATAGAGAATGGGTCGTAATTTTGTGAATTTATAGAAGGTTTTTTAATAGAAAACTGGAACCTTTAGAAATTCTCATAATTGCTGCAATTCTTTTGCCCTCTTAATTCAAGCTTTTTCTGTATGTACGGATATATAGTTGGTCTCAAAGCCCCCTAGAACTTTGTTCCCTTTTCATGTGGTCAACTATATTTTTTAACTAATTAGAATTTTTTTCTCTTTTTGCATAATCTACTACGAAAAGTTTTTGATGGCGGGTTTTTGAACTTGTTATATTATGCAAGAGCAGAGTTTAAAATATTGGTACATCTTCTGATAGACACTTAGAGAGTAATAACTTATTGCATTTTTTTAATCTGATGAGACCTCTTTTATTTTGTGATTTATCCAAATTTGAGGGTCCATGTTGTAATTTCATAATGCTGACAGATACTTGGATGTTTTCCTTTTCAGATATGAACGTTTTGTGCAAGAAGGAAAGCTATTGGAGGTACAAAACAACCATAAAATTCTATCTTACCGGATACTTTTTTAGTATGTATTTAGAATCTTCAGAACTTACAGTTTTACCAAAGGCCGATACCGTACCAGTGAGGTCCTGTACGAATATTTTCAAAAACAGTGAGGCTGTGAGACAGCTACATTGCTTGTTTGACCCAGCCTGTCCCCTATTATCGAATTATACCAGATTATTGGTAAATTGGTATACACCTGTACTATGAAATAAATATACACCTTAAGGTTATTTTGTTTTGCAGGGGGAGGATTTGGATTCTGCTTTTTACAGCATTTCGGCCTTCACTACTAATCGGGATAACCAAGAAGCGGTATTTGGTACTGAAGAAAAACTAAGTGACATTATGTACTCTCTCTCTCTCTCTTTTTTTTTTTGAAAACTTGACAGCGGCTGTCCTCTCTCTCTCTCTCTGAAGGTGTAAAGTAATAAATCTATGGGAGTACAATAATCAACGAAAGCATTTATTTTAATTTTCTGGAGAATGTATTTTTTGTTTTCTAAAAGGTTATATAAATCAGCATTCCCGTAAAAATAGAAAATGATATAAATAGTAGTACATTTTCCCAAAAGTATGCAAGCAGAATAAATACCTTCTTACAATAATTTATTTACCGTGACAAAACTTGGGGCCAAACCCTTTCTAACGATAGTCTGCCTTATTGCTATGCTACTATTTGAAATTTTGGTTCCAATCTTAATTGGTTTGGTCTTGGTTTGCCATTTAGAGAGTCAAAGAATGCATATAAGGAGGAGGCTTTGGAGTTGAAGAAACAAATCGAGCGACAGCAAGTACAGTTTGAGTTGCTTGCAAACCAAGCTTCTTCACTTATCCAGGGACGCAGGTCCCGTGTAAGTGCCACATCAGCTATCAATGGACAGCTCATTGTATTAGACGAGAAACTCTCTGCTAGCAATAGAGAGGTTTTATTTTTTTATTGAATTATACTTTTTACGTCTTACTTTGTGGTTCAATTAATATTGGGTACATCAATTATACAATAAAATGCCATTGTCATTTACTATAGTCTATGGATGATTGGTTTCCATCTAGTAGCATCGAGCGTCAAGCCTTATTTTAATCTCTGCTTAATGTTCAAATAAAACCTAATTATGCAATTGAACTATAAAACAATCCAATAATAAGGAACCAAACAAAAGAATAGAAAACGAGTGACTGTGTACTATGGATCAGTGGCCATTAGTAGATAATTGTAGGCCTGACTATCCACCATTGATGTCTGATATCTATTAATTCTAACTTGGGTTTATTTATTTGTTTTGTTTAATAGATGAATGAGGTTTTAGGGGAGATGGCTGCAACAGCTCAAGAACTGGCCCACTACCACTCAGGAGATGGTGGGCCTTCTTTTTTTAACTTGTTGAAAAATATGGGCAACCTTTTCAGTAATGAAAAATGAAACTGAAGAGATATTCTACATTGTTGATATATTTTTTTTAGTGAGGCTATGGTACTATGCATAGCACACATTGGTCTGTACATTGGATCAATATCTCCATTTTCAAAGTCCAAGCAATCGATCTGAACCATTCAACATGATATCCATATGAAAATGTACTTGACTAAATTTTGTATTTTTAAGATTTTTTTTATTATTTTACAGATAGGTCGAAAATCAGTACTTTTGAATGGTCTAGAATCTTTAGATCAAGTGATTTTCTGCCTATCTAAAAAAATAGTAAAATAATTCTAAAAAATATAAAATTTGATGTACAAGTACGTTTTAATATGGAGATGTTGAATGGTTCTGACCGATTGTTTGGACTTTGAAAATGAAGATATTGATCCATAGTACGGACCAATATGTGCTATGCGTAGTACCATACCTCACTCTTTTCTTTATATATACAATGGCCCATTACCCTGACATCCTTTGGATCCGTCTCCCTCAGGTACCGGAGGGGTACAATGAGTAAGAATGGTCTGGATTAAGTCCCAACCGGGTCAAAAGAAATCCGGTGCCTATCGAAGATATAAGGGGTCCGTTTTGAGATTCGTGCCAGGTTAAAGAACGGTCCAGATTTACTCAATTGTACCCTCAGGTACCTGGGGGGATACAAATTCGACATCCTTTGCATGCCTTTTGTGGGAATTGACCTGCATCTCTCCATAGAGAGGCGAGGCTCCTCACCATCTGTGTTGGGCCTGCGGTTCTTTTCTACATTGTTGATAAAGCCCCTAGTTTGTTTATTGTGAAAATTTTCTGAAAGTGATAAGTTTAACAATTGCTTTTGTGTTTTCTTGTCCTTGGTATATTAGAGGATGGCATTTACCTAGCTTACTCAGATTTTCACTCATTCGTGCTTGGAGATTTAGCTTGTACCAAGGAGCTAAACCACTGGTTTTCTAAGCAATTTGAAAAGGTTCTCTCTTTGTCACTCCCTTTTTTTGAAAACCTTGCAAAATGGTTCTTTCTCTATATAAAATGGAAACAAAACGAATGTAGTTCTGCAATGAAAAAGTTTGATTGTTGAACCAAAGACTAGATTTAGATGGTATCACACTGTAGTTTTACTTTTCGTGGAAAATGTTGCAAACGAATATCTTATATTATTGTTCTTAAATAACTTTGACAATTTCCTTTTGGTTCCATTTTGTTTGTTTGAAAGGGGCCATTTAGGCTAGTGGCTGAGGAGGGGAAGTCAAAGTGTTCATGGGTGAGCCTTGATGACATTACCAATTGCTTAAGAAGGGGTACAAGTTCTATCCTTTTTCGTCATGAACTTTTTAATTCAAATCTGATTTTCCTTTCAAATATGTGCTTTCCTTTTGAGTACCCTCCAAAACCTGAATAGCAAGCTGCACTCTGTTCCTAGAATAGAGCCTTCACTTTTAGTACCATTTTGTTTATTATTCCAGCCTTTCCTCATCTTGCCGCTTCACTAGTAGTTGTTTTACTCAAATTATTTGTTAATTTTTTTTCCTATTTTCATAGGGGACTCAGAGAAATCACATCACCACCGCATAGCTGAATTGCAGCGGCTTCGTTCAATGTATGTCTTCTTGTCTCACCTTTTTTTTTTCTCTAATATTAAATGGCTCTTACAAATATTTTTTGTCTTTTTTTAGTTAATACTGATCAATGTTTAAAGGAACAGAATACAAGTAAATGTCATGAATGTTTAGTAGGCATCATATTTTCCAGTTTTGACCCCTTAAGTATTTAAGTTCCCAATTTTTTCACCAAGACCTCTTTTTTCTCCATTTACACAAATTTCTTTGAATTTCTAGGAATTTTCTGTTTTGGTCCTCAAGCTTATTAACAATTGCCATTTGGTCCTCAAGAGTCTAGATTTTTATTTTGATCCAGAAATTTCTAAACTATTCGAGACAATTTCCAGACAATTACCAAATCAAGAAAATCATCCAAGTTTAAGAGCAAAATGGACAGTTTGCAAGTGGTCCTTACTGGGAAAAAGCTCAAGTCTTTAAGAACCTAATGAAGATAGCACAAAAGTTTGGACCAAAATGGTAGTTCCTGAACTTTGAAACAATTTACATAATATAGGAAACAAGTGTTGGCAGGAAATTTCATGCTGAAATGAATGTTATTCCATCAACTTCTCCCAAGGGAACATTGCAATAGGACCAAAGTGGTACCTGTTGGAAATTTTATTGGAAAAATGGGAACATTGATTTGTAAGAATTAAGTGGAGAAAGCGGGAGTTGGGGATATGCTAAGGGCCAATTTTTATGTACTCTCACAAATCTGAAGGAAAAATAATATTAATGAATAAAAATAAACATGTAAAAATAAGTACAGCTGAGTAGAATAACTAGGCTTGCAACTAGGATTTGATATAAAACATGTTTATGTTTAATCTTAACAGATTTGCTACAAGTGAAAGACAGTGGGTGGAGGCACAAGTAGAGAATGCAAAAGAACAAGCCGTACTTTCTACGCTCAAGTCCCAAATTTCTTCTGACAAAGTTCATATTCATCCTGACAACAATTCTCTTAGGTACCTTCTTTGCACTCTCTTTCTATGGAACTTTCATGTGCAATTCAAAGTGTTGACCAGTACATGGTGTTTAAATAAATTTGTAACTGCACTAGTAGTCATGAATCAGCATGACAAAACTTATTCTTTTGGGGCAATTTCCATGTATTCCTCTGCAATCAAAAGATGTATTCATACCTCTTGTAAGGATGAAAAGTTTGGTGTTTGGTTCAGTCAAGAGATTAAGAGTGTGCTGAGATGCTATTTACCAAGTATTAGAGGAGCATAGGTGATATTTCTCATTTTGCAGGGATTGACATGTATTGAGTTTATGGCAATTGTGGAATCAGATCAATTTGTTTTAGGCCTTGATTAAGCTTTGAACCCTGATAAGGACCTTAGCTAAGCACTATAAGGAGCCTAGTGAAGACTAATTGAGTCTAGTGAAATTAAATGGAAGAAAATGTTCCCTTGGTAAGATTATTATTTTTTACTTAATATTTTTTCGTTTCCCAGGAGAAAAAGCTCTGACCTAACAGCTGAGCTTGATAACCTTTCCCTTAAGGTGGAGAAATTTATATCTGAGGTACTTTATTTTTTTTGTTTGAAGTGCTTATATATTCAGTTGAACCCAATGCTTTTCAATGATGGTTATATTTATGTTTTACTTTAGTGTTGCATGATAAATGGAACTTCCATTTCTGCACTTACCAAAGTAGTCACCTATACCTACCAAAAAGAACAAATCATGGGTGCCTATTTAGAACTCGGGAGATCTCACCTTTGTTAAAAAGACCCCAAAATCTCAGCATATTATGGAGAAAGTAAGAACTAAGAAACATTGTTGAAAATGTTTTGGATGAAAAATTTATTCTAATGTCGGCATGGTTTATGCTGTTAGAAAAAGAATGATGTTTTATACTCCAAAGGGAAGTCATATTCCATGAATGCCCACTCCACCCCAGAAAAAATAACAAAAAAAGGAAAAAGAAAAAAAAAAAGTTAAGTACACATATCAGGAAAGACTAACACAAGCGACCAGTCTTGCCGTACTGTTGTATTACTGGTCTAAAATTGTCTAAATCATACGATGCCAAACTACATATCATAATCTTCACTTTGTTTATTATTCCCCTGATTTATTTTTTCAGACTATCCCACGACTATGCTCTGAGCTTGCTCAGCTGCAAGACACTTATATTCTACAAGGTGCAAATTGTGGTCATTTGGTCGAATTTACTAATACTGCTAGATTTGTTGATAAATTTGGCTAATTTGTCTCTTTTCTAATTTACCAGGAGATTATGATTTAAAGGTCATGCGGCAGGATCACTATATAAACCGACAAAAAATGGTATACTCACTTTTTTTTAATTTGCTTGCACTGTTTTTGTTTGTCCATTTCTGTTTACATTTCTTTGCTTGTGTTTTGGTTGTAGTCGTGTGTGTGTGTGTGTGTGTGTGTATATATATATATATATATATGAGTTGGGCTATGGTGCATTGCAATGTGTAGGCCCTCTTGTACATTGGACTGTAAACCACTGGATTCAAAGTCCAAAAATTCAATAAGTGCTCAAAACATGTTCTATTAAAACGTGCTTGGAGACCAAATTTTACATTTTTTGGAAATTTTTTACTCTTTTTTAAGATGGGTACAAAATCGCTGTTTTTCAAAAAATTCTGAACATCACTTTTCAACTGGACCAAAACACCAGCTAAATATTCTACATCCTATATTCCTTTATACAAATTTTAGTTTGCACTTCTTACATCACTTTGACCTGAGATACACTTTGATCCTGTACAGTTCATAAATCATCTGGTAAATCAGCTTGCCAGACACTGTTTTTTGAAAGTAGCTTGCCAGCTTGAGAGGAAGACTATTTCTGGTGCAAATTCTTTACTTAAAGTGATTGAATCTGAGTTGCAAGGATATCTATCCGCAACTAATGACCGACTGGTAAGGCAAATTTTCTTTTGCTAAATTAACTTTTATCTACTAATGAAATTTTCCTTAATTTACCATCTAAAGAAAGCTGGTCCGATATTTATCTATGTATCCTTTATAACCTTTTGTAATCTGAGGTCCAATTCTTTATAAATCGCTTTGTAGATAGTTTTGCAATATGCACAATTCTGTATGTAGCACTGCAAAATGTTAAATATTGTGTATAAGCCACGAACAAGGAATATGATGGATACTTGACAAAACATCAGAGATAGTATAGATTCCCTTATATGAAATATCTCAGGTACATTAAAATATTGTGTATAAGCCACAAACGAGGAATATCATGGATAGTGAACAAACAATTGGAGATAATATATAGATTCCCTTATATGAAATTATCTCAGGTACACTTTGGATACCTGAATACTTCAAAGCAGAGGTGTTTGGAATTTTTGAACAAATAATGAGAGGCAGGCAGTAGATAATATTTACTATGTTTAGGTGGATACAAGATGTTCCAGTTCTTGTAGGAGTACACATTATATTTTGATGTTTAGTAAGGTTACCTTTCAAAAAAATTTAAATATTTTTCTTCAACTTTATGTTTGGGAGAGAATCCATTTTGTCATTTTCTTTTGTAGAAGAACAATTTTTCTAAAATTCATTTTTTGTATGGCAATATAGGGGCACTACCTCTCATTAATTCAAGCAGCATCTGAGGTGCAAGAACAAGGAGCTGTAGATGATCGAGACACATTTCTCCATGGTGTGAGAGACCTCCTAAACATTCACTCCAGTAAGTACTTTTTCCCTTTTCAAATCAAGCCTGAAAGTTTTTGCTAATCAATAAGAGCCGTCTTAATTTTGTACTTGTGCTTCTGTTTTGTTTATATTGGGTCTACTTGGGTTCATTTCAGCTTGTTTGGTTTTTTTATTCCAACTTGGTATCTGGTTTGGATGCAGGTCATTTCACTTAGTTAAACTCTTTGGTTTGGTTGGCTTAGGGTTCTAAGAGGGTGTCCTTGAGTCAAAATTTATACAGCTCTGGGTACTAGGGTTTTAGAATATGGATCATCTGTACTCAGGTGTGAATTTTCTTGTCTATCCTGGTTTTTAAAAAGTTTGACAACAATATGCCTACTTTGTGAATGTAGGCGTTCACAAGTAATTCTAAACTCATGCGTTCAGACAACTGAAAAATGCTTGAAAAAACTGAAAAATGCTGAAAAGAAGTTTCTATGTACCAAAATCCAACAGTCTGAACACAGGGCAATGAATGCATGCGTTCAGTCAGCTGTTTCAGTTTTTTCTAAACACACGAGTTCAGAATGACTTGTGAATGCATGCGTTCAGAAAGTAGGCATAGTGTTGTCAAACTTTTCAAAACAATGATATTGTTGTTAAAGATTTTGACAATTGGGATAGGCAAAAGAAGTTTCCTTAGTTGTTTGGAACTCTGGTCTATTGGTGCAGGTTTCAATCAGCTTTGAGTTATCTGGTTTTTCATATTGGGTTGAATTTCAGGTGTTTTCGGGTTGCTTTCAGGTCATTTTTTTTTTTTCTGAAGATTTCAGTTTATGTCTGGTCCAGTCTGGGCAATTTCTAAGCTGGATGCTACTTGTCAGACTCAAAATATATTTGCCTGTTACCTAGGCAAACTGGTAAGTTAGCTAAGGACCTAACTTGTCCAAGAGGAGGGATCACTTGTCATTTTGACAATGGATTTTCTAAAAAATGCAAATAAATTGAAAATTGGCAAGTAAATTTATAGGTATGTTATTGGACATATATAGCTTAACAATCAAATTTCATGCAATTTAAGTATTGTTTGATGATGCAGCAAAGACCTTTAATTTTGGACCGTTGAAATTTCTAGTCAAATGATGTGCGGTGAAACATACACCTCTCATCATATTTTACAAACATGATGTGTAAATAATATAAATCATGCCTATAATGTTGGATTTCAAATTTGAGCCTTATTTTTAAGGTTGTCAAGATTGTAAAAATAAATAATTGTCAAGTGATCCCCCTCATTGTGCAATACCAGCATTCCTTGCAATCTGGTACTTAACAAATGGTATTTCCCCTTTTCAAGCGCGAGTCTCAAATTTACAAAATTTGCCAGGTAAAAGTGATATTCCCTCACCCCTTTCATTTGATTCCTTGGTAGATGTGCAAATGGCACTGCCATCATATGTGTCAGCACATGGAATGGTACAGCAGATTTCAACTCTTCAGTCCCACTTGTCGTCTCTCCGGTTTGAACTGGAGAACACTCTCCCAGCTGATAGGAGAAGATGCATTAATGAACTGTGTGTTTTCTTTCCTTTTAGCTAAATTTCCAATTAGTTTGTTTTCTTTTCTTTGTACAGAAGTTCTTTTTTAATTTCTCATGGATGGAATGTTTTTTTTATCACATGAATTAAAACCCCAAGCAAAAAATGCATATAATTTGAAAAGAGAAGAAAAGGGGAAAATCTTATTTGTTACATTGATTGAGGTCATACTGGTAAATCTTGGTAGACTGATTAGATTGTATGATGCAAATATCTGGGAATGGGTAGAACGGTAAAAGATTAGGACCAATATTGGCACTGTACCATATGCATTTACTGGTGCAGATCATGAGTCATACACCTCATTTTTAAATTCTCATGCCTTTTGGTTTCTATCCTTTTAGATGTACTATTATTCAAATGCTGGAGCAACTATTATTTGCATCTTCAACCACTGCTGAACCGATACTGACTCCGAGGGTAAATATAAACTTTTTCCTTTTTCTTAATTGAATATTATAAAGAGAGTTGAGATCCAATGAATAAAATCGGAACTGTCCAGACTCATTTTTGTATTTTTAGGCTCTAATGAATGCTCTAGAGAACATGGAGAAGGTGAACTCTGAAGTCTCTGCTTTTGTTGAGGAAGTGACCAAGGCTCATAGTGAAAAGGCTGAGGTACTATTTTCTTTCTATTCATGCATATTTCTTGGCAATCCTTTACATGAGAACTAATTGCAAGCAGAGGTCTATGTGTGGATAAGTTTTCAACTCTGGGGTTTCCTGGAAATGAAAATAGATGTAAGAACAAATTTTAGTCTCATTCACTCTCTTATATAGAGAACATATATCTCTATATTGTTAGTGGTTACTGTTGCACTGTTTTAATGACCTACTGGGGTTCCTCAACCATTTATTATAAACATGAAGGCATGAAGGCTCAAATAGACATCAAACTCTAGCCAACATAGATATTATTAGGAGTTGTATACTTTTATATCTAGAGGAGGGTTTAAATGGCTCATGTCTTTCATGCCTCATCGTGCCTCACATCCTTTATCTCCGTTTTCAAAGTCAATTTGAAATGTTCAACATGATCTTCATATTAAAATGTGCTTGGAGACCAAAAAATATAAAATTTGGTCTCCAAGCACATTTTAATATGAAGATCATGTTGAATGGTTCGGATCGACTGTTTGGACTTTGAAAACGGAGATAAAAGATGTGAGGCACGATGAGGCATGATATACAAGAGGCATTTGAACCCCCCTCATTTTTATATCTATATAAAAAATAAGTAATCTTGATACCAAACTGACTTGGTACTGTACCATTTCAGTGGGCCTGGTATTATATCGTACCCCTTGGTGTTATTGTATCATGGATGTATCTAACAAATTAAAAAACAAAATGTGAATGGCGTAGATCGTGAAGCACAATCAGGTGGAGGTGGGGCGTGAGAGGCAGGTTTTTGTGGACTTCTTTTGTAATCCCGACCGGTTAAGAAGGCAAGTTCAGGAGTTAACTCAACGTGCACGCGCTCTTCAAGCTCCTCACCAACTCAGTTAACCCTAGTTAACTTTTCAGACTGTTGTTTTCTGCTCCTATAGGTATAAAACTCAACTATTAACTTGTCTTCTTTTTCCTTTTCTTGTCAAAAAAGTTTCTTAAAGTAAAACCAAGGTGCTTTAAAATTTGGAAAATATTACCAAGATAAGTACGAAATTGCAGAAGGGCCCCTTTCTTTTTATTATTTGTAAAGAAATTGCTGATTTTGTTAAGAGAATTAAAACTAAGATACTATTGTTGGTTATAGAACTTACCTTACCATAACTATTATTTAAAAATGTCTACACAAGGAAATTAGGCAAGGCTTGATATGGGTACCGTATTACCTTACCATAATGCTGTGAGGAGCTATTCTTGTTGTTATCAACTATAGTGGCCTTTTTATTAACATATTTTTTTATTTTTTGTAAATAATGCAGAAAGAGTTGCTTTTCTGCATTTCGTTAATTGTTTGGTCGTTTGCTTTAAGAGCCCTTTCTTTTGCTTAAGCATTTAAATTAAACCTGGTAACTTGAAAAAGTGGACTGAACAGAGTATTCTGCTGTACCGATAAGGCCCAATACTGGTACATGTTGGGTGAAAACTCACGGCTTATTATACATCTCCATGTTGTTAGTACGCTGTGAAGTTATACACGATCATTCTTCTCTTTATTTTTACTGATGAAAACTTATTTTTACAATTTTTCAGGGTTTCTTTCAGTAGATGGTTGACGATTGTGTATTATGTTGTTAGATGCTTTTCAAGTGGCTTAATTTACTTGTTGCTTTGTGTTGGTTTGGCTCAGCTTATTTGTAATTTTATGTTCATCTTATAATATAATGTCTTTTTCCATACTCTTTTTCTTGTACTATATTTAACAATATGCAATTCATCATTGGGGAAGACAGGGATGTAAAAAGGTCACGTTGTGACCAGATACGTTATAGCACGGCATGTGGCCACACAGGTCACGCATGATTAGGATCATTAGATTTGATCGAACGGTGAATTTTTAATTAAACTTAAATTATGAAAAAAAAATAGTTACACATGATCAAACGTGACAAATGTGACCAGTCATGTTTGGTCATGGTGTGATTAAAGTGCCATGATAGTTTCTTCAAATTTGATTACGATATAACACATTAAAATCTGACTTAGTCACGGCATGGTGTAACTAGTCACGGCATAGTATGAATTTACATTCCTATTGGAGGATCGTGTTGAATGTTGCACCGTAAATTGTCTCTGTAATCTAATCTGTATATAAACAATGAATGAAATATAGGACTACGATAATTTTTCTCAAACGGGAACTATAACTTGTCATCTCAAGTACTGCCTTCTCACTACCTTGCTTGAAATGTCAAAAACTTAGCAATAAAAAATGATACTTTACACTTGGCGATGTTAGTGTCAGACATTGACCAAGTTTTGTTTGCAATTGAAATGCCAGACATCGACTCGTGCTATGGTCCATATCTTTATTATTTATAACGTTCAAATACTTGCTTATTCTACATGCTACATGATATGGAAGTACCTAAAATTAATTTTATACGGATATGCATATAAATTTCCATCCAATCAGCACAGTATCCATTAACACCTCGTACCGCTGAGCAGTGACGCTACACTTCAATACTTAAGGTAATTGCTCAAGTCTTAATATAGGCGAGCGGAAGCGGTGACGCAATCTGCAATTTTGAATTTTCTCCGTAGAAAAAGAGCTTTTTGATTTCAAGACTTTGCATCTTCAAACTAGCTAGCACCTAAATCTATATATAAATCCCATAGTAGATGGACACAAATAACATATCCAAAGTTTTATACTTGAGAGCAAGAATTCCTTTGTCATTCAATCCTCAACGGCGCGTAAAATGGAACTTCATGATATCATTTTTATTCGTTTTAGGATTGCTGTGTAACAGGAGGGAACAAAGGTATAGGACTGGAGATATGCAAGAAACTGACTTTTAATGGAGTGGATGTTATTCTAACAGCAAGAGATGGCAAAAGAGGTAAGGAGGCAGTAAAGGAGTTCACTAGAGATTATGATCTGACTTAGATATTCTGGTATATAAACTGAATATGAATGTTTAATTTACAGATGTACTCTGAATATGTAGTGTACACAAATTAAATACTGTGCATTTACTAACAAATTGTGTTAACAGGTGAACAATGCAGCGGTTGGAGGATTTGAGGTTGCAAAGGCAATTGATGAAAAGGTACATTAATTAATAACGATATGGTAATGATAATTCATTTTTTTTAAATTAGATTGCTTTTACTGGTATATGGATGTTAATGTTTAATGATTTTTGTACAGCTCCCGCAACAAGAGAGGGCTGTAATTTTTCTAAATAGCATAACAGACAGCTCCGAGAAAGCTGTTGATTGCTTTAAAACGAACTATTATGGAGTCAAGAACATGATGGAAGTATTTTACTGCTTGTACAATTATTCAATTATGGAAGAATAGTGAATGTCTCCTCGACCGCGGCACAACTACTGGTAAATTTTTCAAATTACTCTAGAGAACCTGTTAATGCATGAGTTTCTTATGCACCTACTATATTGGTTTTTTTTTTTACAGAATGTGAACAATGACAAGGTCAGGAATAAACTTATGGATATCGATGACCTAACCGTGGAGAGGATCGAAGATCTTGCAAAATCTTTTATGAAATCTGTTGAAGATAATACATTTGGATTGGAGGAAAATAGATGGATGCCAGGATATCAGTTATACCGCATGTTGAGGATTTTAATGAATGCCTACAAGAGTTGTTGCATCAATTGTGTGCATCCAGGCTACGTCAACACCGACTTGAGTTTAAACACCGGGCTTCTAACTGTGAGTGAATGTGCTGAAGGCCCGGTGATGGTTGCTCTGGCTGGAGGAGGGCAACACATTGGCCAGTTCTATAATTGAACTCAGATCTCCACCTTTTAGCTAATTATATTAATTAGGTTCTTATGTTTACAGTTCAGTGCGGATCTATAAATGGCTTAGGGGTGGCTTAGCCTTTATATTGTGTCCTTTATATTTTGTAATTTTTATAAGAACATATACTTTTTAGTCCTGTTATAAAATAAAATTACTACAGTATCTTATTCAGCCTCTCAATCTTAATTTTCTAGTTCCATCTCTACTAGCTAGTTATTTTTGAAGATTTTGTTTAATATTCATCTAGAATTAAAAAGTAATTTTTTATTCCGTTTAAGAATTTGTTGCATGAGATGGGTAGGTAGCATAGTTGGCTAGAAAAAAATGTCTTTGGCTACTTAATGGTCGAGAGTTCGAGTCCCGCTCACGACTTCGCAATCTCTGCGAAGATTTAAAAAAAAATGTTGCATCTAAACAAAAAGTAGTTCAGATATTCAGAGTGTAATTGACTACAATAAGATGTTTAATTGCATACTTGAGTATTACGTACACCAAGTCACATTTAGCTATTTCATAATACATAGTTGCTTATTCATTTTTTTTAAGTTGAAAGAAAAAGAAGTACACTGGAATATCATTGATTCATTTTTTTTATCAATCAACTTGATTGATAAAATTGCAAACCCTATTTTCCATCTTCCTTGGTGGTGTTTCAATCTAATTGACTGATCAAAAGTTTGTTAACCATTTTTTTTTTCAGAAATGAATTTCAAAAGTTGGACTGATCAGATCAAAAATATTTCATATCAAGATGTATAACCAACAAAAGTTATAACCAAGATGACATCAAGATGTATTGTATCTTGTATATAGATGATGTATAAATTATCTATTACAATTTTTTGGATCTTTTGATTTCATTACATGCATTGACATATATAAAGTATTGGTAAGAGTATCAAGTCATATTATATTTTGCATATACATATAAATTTTTTGTTAATATAAGTGCTGATGGTCCAAATCATGCATTTAAATTAAAAATTTGTAGGATTAAAAAATTTAGTCCATTCATCGGATTAGGTAAAAAATGTTATAAACCAACTGTTTGAAATAAGCTATCTAATTTTATTGCAAGATCATTATATAAATTAATTAGGTATGGTGCTATATACTAGCTTATTATAATTTCAGTGTCTTTGCATTTATACATTATTTTATTTACAATCATAAAAAAAAATATTGCAGCAGTGCTGCAGTGTAGACCAGATTTCAGGAATCGGTATCCTCCCAGTCCCAGTCCCAGCTCAGTACAACGAGCCTTTGATGAGCTCCCAGTCCCAGCTCAGTACAACGAGCCTTAATTTGATGAGCTCCCAGCCCAGCGATTGGAATTGGATGCTTATTTGGGTCCGTTCCGAGATTCGTGCCAGATTAAATCTGACGACTCTGATCTCATTCTAGATCTGAATTAAGATTGTAGGGTACACAAGTGAGTACGCATAGAAATGCGCGTACGGGTGGCTACTGGCTGGTTGCTTTCCCATAGACACATGCACATAGACTTGTTAAAGTTTGATGTATCATCATCACGAACAGAAATATATGGCGGGTCATATCCGACCCATTATCTACCGGGCAGGCGGGCACTACAGTGAGTCAGTGACAAATGAATAGTTCGGATTCGTTTCGGTGGGTTACTGGAAAGTAGTAAATGAGGAGATGTCCATTTAAGAGAAACACAAATGTGTATACGAAAGGAGATGCATAAAATCCTGATTTTGTGAGAACATAAAAGATTACCAAGTTGCTTTGGCTGTCTTTTAATTCAATCCCGCAGTCTTTTCTTTCTCGTGCCAACACCTCTCCGCACCTCCCAAAAGCCAATCGAGAAAGAGAGAAAAACCAATAGTTATCAAAATTAGAAAACGAGGGAAACAAGCTCCTTCTCTAGAGTTTGTGGAGTTGTGAAGTTTCAATCCGGTATTGATTCGACCCTGTTTTTGTTAAAATCTTTTTTTTTTCTTGATATTCTCTGTGGTGAACTTGAGATCGGTATGGTTTTTAGTAATCGATTGTGGAGAATTGGAATTTGATCAGTTAGAACTCCGATTTTGGTATTTTTTGGGCTTTGACGGAGAGAAAAATTCTTTCTTTCCAGCTGGAAGTTCCGATGCTAGGTCGGATTTGGAATTACCTGAAAGTACTCGCGGCAATTTTTTTATGGTGAAGATGTTTTGATGAAACAGTATCTGTATATATTCAACGAGCGCCTGTAGCAATTGGTTAGTTTTTTTCCCTTTTGCTTTATTCGTACTGGACAATTAATTATATACTAGGTTTATACTGATTTCCATAGAGATATTACGTCTGATTTGTGTACTTGAATAGTGTAAGTGTACAATTCGTGTTTAATCTGTGGTTTGCATTGATGAAAGGTCACTACTTTTTATTTCTTTAGGGGGTTTCATCCAGTATCCTTTCCATTGACAATGGTGCTGGAATCTAATTTTGACAGTGTCTCTTTTTGTTTAGATAACTGACTAACAAACTGTCATAGTTAGTTTTTCAATTTACCAAATTATCGCACATAGTTTTCTTGACAGGTTACTGGCATGAGCATTTTTGGGGGCACATCAGAAAGAAAAACTTGATAAAAAGAATCCACCGTTTTTGATGGACCAACTTGCAATTATGACCACTGAGCTAGGGGACGATGATTTTGAAGTGGACGGCATCCGCTGTGATAATCTGACAGAGAATGATGTCAGCGATGAGGAAATCGAGGCTGATGAGCTGGCGCGCCGCATGTGGAAAGACCAAGTAAAGTTTCGCCGAATCAAGGAACGGAAGGTCACCGCTCAGCAGGCTTCACTGGATAAGTCCAGTTCGAAGAAACCCATCTCGGATCAGGCTCTGCGCAAAAAGATGTCGCGGGCCCAAGATGGCATTCTCAAATACATGCTGAAGCTAATGGAGGTTTGCAATGTCCGCGGGTTTGTTTATGGCATTATACCTGAGAAGGGAAAACCCGTTAGTGGTGCATCGGATAATATCCGTGCATGGTGGAAGGAGAAGGTAAAGTTTGACAAAAACGGGCCCGCAGCTATTGCAAAATACGAGGCAGAGAATTTTGCACTGGAGAATGGTCAGGTGGTCTCCAATGGAGGAAAGTGCCCCCAGAGCTTAATGGATTTGCAAGACGGGACACTGGGCTCTCTTTTGTCATCTCTGATGCAACACTGCAACCCGCCTCAGAGGAAATTCCCGTTAGAGAAGGGGGTCCCGCCTCCATGGTGGCCCACTGGCACCGAGGATTGGTGGGTTGGGTTGGGTTTACCGAAGGGTCAGATACCACCATACAAAAAGCCACATGATTTGAAGAAGGTTTGGAAAGTGGGGGTTTTAACAAGTGTCATAAGGCACATGTCACCAAATTTCGAAAAGATAAGGACGCGTGTAAGAAAGTCGAAATGCTTGCAAGATAAGATGACGGCAAAAGAAAGCTTGATTTGGTTGGCGGTCTTGAGCAGGGAGGAGAGGTCAGTGTCGCGGAATTTTGCAGCAGATAAAGATAGAGGTAGAGGTAGAGGTAGAGGTAGAGAGAGAGACAGAGATAATGATTTTTCAGATATAACTCAGCATAGTGGCCAGGAGGAGAGGCGAGAGGATACGTACACCTACAGTAGTAGTAATGAATATGATGTTGATGGGTCTGACATGGCGCCTGCTACTGGGGTCACATTAGCAAACGATGATGACAGGAACCCTACACCAGCAGCTGATACCAGTACTGGTACTAATGCAGGTGATAGAGAGAAACAGAATGTGAGGTTGAAGGAGCAAAAAGAACCGAAGAGGAAGAAGCCTCGGTTGGGTGGTTCTTCTTCACATGCAAAAAAACGAGTTGCTGTAAATCGGGCCCCCGAAGAGGACTCGCTGAGCATTGCAATTCCTGATATGAACCAAACCGACTTCCCTGAAACGGCTAATAACCAACTCTTTCTACATGCACCTGCGGTTGAAAATGGCCACAATACCAGTAATACTGACTACGGTAATAATAACACTACTGGGAATACTAGTTATGATAATAACAATAACAATTTTATTGGAGTTCATGTTAGCACACCTAAAAGCATGTACATGGGTGCTTCTCAGCCATTGCAATTACAGCCCGCAAATAACCGGTTCCAATTTGGGGACACTACCGGGTTTGAATTCTATACTCCACACCTGCAACAACAAATACATCAACATTCTTTACCGATTTCGTCTCACCAGCAGATGGAATTACCGGTAATTGCAGTCGAAGCAAATAATAATAACAGTGATGGCAATGTTGAGAATGTCAATGGGCATGGAAACATGCATCCATTTATGGAGCCATTGTACCCGGAAGAACAGGATAAGTTTGTTGGGAGTGAGTTTGATAATTTGCCGTTAGATTTTATGGGTATCGGAAGCCCCATTCCCGACATTGATGATTTGCTTTGTGATCAAGATCTTATGGAATATTTGGGTACATAACCAAGGTAATTTGTCATGTGATTTTTGGTTGTTGTTCTTGTTACTTTACTAAAGTAATAACTCATGATCAGATCATTTTGTAAAGTTTGAATTAGTTCTGTGCTGAAGAGGCTTGTTAATCCTTGTCGTTTTGTTTGCAATTTGGAAATGAAGCATAGCATTTCAAAATATATTGTTGTTCTATGTTGTGCTATTGTTCTTGTCCTTTATTTTATTTTCACTAATATAGTTTTACCTTTTATTACAAAATTGAACAGCTATTGTTTGTTATTTAAATGTTTGCATATGTTTCCAATAATTCGACAATAGAAATGTCCAATGCTTATCGGAATAAAACTTATGGAACTTTAAATAGTTTGTGTATCAAATTTTATATCATTTGAAAACTAATTAATGATTTGAATTTCGAAAATAGAGATATAGATACATAGCACGGGTCGATCCGTGATATAGATATTACCATAGTCTCGCTCTTATTTTTATCTTCTGTAATTCTTAATCATGGGGGAATACATATATATATGTGGAAGTTGGGTGGATATTGTACATTGCAGATTTATAGTCAAGTGTTATGATTTTCAAAAACACAAGGAGAGGAAGAGCTCAGCTCAGCTATTTACTTGAAGGAGTAGAATGTATCTAAAGAGTTGGCTTTGGATAGGAGCGCGTGAAAGTTAGCAATTTACGTACCGGAACCATGATATAGGAAATATTGTCTAGGGATAGTGTTATAGGTTTTAGGTCATAAAACTAGTGATTCGGGATCAAAGACATAGGGCTTAGGACTTTGGCCCCTACAATCTATAATGTAGGCATAATATAGTTAGTATTATCCATGTTATTGGTACCATTGTTACGGTTAGTGTTACTACTATTGTTGTTATTATTCTTATTATTTTATTTTTATCTACCTTGGTTTTGTGACTCCGGTTGGGTTTCATTTCTAGCCTATCCAACTTGCATGGAATTAAAAGCTTGGTTGTTGTTGCTATTGTTGTTGTTGTTATATATGTGCAGTGTATATGGATGATATCATATGAATAAATCATGTATTTTTAATTTTTTATTGAGATTGATTTTTATTGAGAAGAGGAGGATTTTAAATATCTGTTTTCCCTCCACTATATTACCTTATCATAAATGTTCTGGGTTTTTTTTTATTTCTCAACATATTAAAACTTTTTGTAACAAATATTGTTTTAAACGAATCTTGATTCAACGATCCTCAAAATAATTGTATACGGCTCCAAATAAAATAATAATATGTTAATTTAGAAAATAAATGATTCAGGATTAATCGGAGCAAGTGTTTGAAGAATTGAAAGATTAATCGTGAAATTGGTGAAATTAAAAAATTATAAGACTATTCAAGAGCAGTCATTTATTAATATATCATTAGTTTGTACACTTTTGAATGATAACTGTAAAACTAAACATTACTTAATTTACTTTTTTATCACGCTGCCAATTAGAAATGAAAACTAAACAATGTTGAGGAAGAATGCTTTAGTTACGCTGTTACTAGCTTCGTCATGTCACAAATGTTGTAGATTCTCAACCAACGTAACTAAAGCTTTAGTTTCGTCATGTCGGTGTACTTCCGTGGAGTTGAGGAAGAATGCTTTAGTTATGCTATTACTAGCTTCGTGATGTCACAAATGTATCACGTGATGTCACGTGACGTATTTATTTGTGTGATGTCTCTTTTTGATTGAAAATGATACAACATGTTGCATCACGCAAAATTTGATTACATCACGTGTCGTGTCAAGTGACAGCGTTTTTCAATATTGTTTCTTTCTTTTGTTTTTTGTTTTTTCTTTTCTTTTTGCAATTTTTTATATTTTGTAGAAACTTTTTATTTGTTTTTCTAATGAACTAACTTAAAATTTTAAATGTATCAATCACGTCATGTGTGGTCACGCGTTAATTGTTTTTCACCATTTTAGTTACGTCGTGTACAAAAAAAAATAGTCACGTGACAAATCAAATCACAACGTGTTAATTATGTCATGTCACGTTACGTTTTTTTTTCCTTGTAAGTAATTACTTACAAGGGCATATTAGTTACAAAAAAGATGTAAGTGGTAGGTTTGCAGATAGTAACATTTTGAAGGATATGTGTGAAAAAGGAAAAGAAATAAGCAAAAAAAAAACATTTCTTGATTTCATTTGAATTCATGAACATCTCGTAGCTAGCTACAAATTACACTGTAGTAGTGAACACTTCTCCAGTGCGTGTTGTAATTTTAACCCCCAACCCTAATTCGACAAACCAAGCTTCCGATCACGGTGGTTTTTCAGCTAGATCAGCTCCAGATTGTTTATATATCTATGGTTCGTTTTTCTAGATCTTGCCTTGCTACCTTACTCGCTTTAATTTCACCTCATCGATTCAAAATGCAATCTTTAGAGCTTCTTAAATTTGGATGATGTCTTATCCAATGTATTTAGGTGTACTCGTGTTATTTTGTACTAGTTCATTACTGATTTGGTTGGATTGTTAACTGTTCGCCTTGATATCTTTTCAATTGAAATGGCAAGAACGCGTTGTAATGCAGCTGAGTAAAAGGATGGAGGTGTTTTGCATAATGCAAACAAAAAGAAAGCAGAAAGAATAGTAGTTCAAATTTATAAGTTTGGTTAAGAGATGTCTTTCCTTGTCAGTTGATTTTAATTTAGGCAAGCAACTATTTTGGAATCCATAACTCAGTCATAGGCTATTGCCTGAGAAATGATTGCCCATTCTTAGAATTTGAGAGAAAAGATAATTATTTGGTTAAATTCTCTTTATTATTTCAAGCTTCAATAGGTTACAAGGCCTAAAGAGCCGTTAAAGTGTTTTCTAATATTACCTTCCTAGTCATTTACTAAATACCTATCACAGCTGATTACAATTAATGCAGCAAATTAATTTTTTTAAGGAAAGAAGGTAAAATTGATAAATTTGCAGATTTTCAGATTTTGCTAGTTGTCCTTGATTCATTATTTTAAACACCCATACTGTCATTGCCATTCTTACGGGGTTTGGGTTCAACGTGGCTAATTGAGCAAAAATTGTCAATTTGTCATGTACCACTTGAGCAGCATAGTGACCTGGCATCTAGTCAACAAATCTCACCACTTCCCACAATGCAAAATTTCAGTAATAGGAAGTATTTACTGTAGTCTTCTATTTTAACTTGCATATGAGTTGTCTGCTGTAATGTATTAGGCTATTATATTTACGCATCTCTCATATAATGCATTAAGAGATAACAGGCTTATGGTACCAAAAAGGCATCTAGAGAAACTCATGACGTGTTTACTTTTTTCAGGATAAGGAAGCAAAGAAGGAAACCTTTCGCAAGTATCTAGAATCTAGCGGTGTGCTTGATGCCCTTACAAAAGGTTTTCTTTATTAATAATTTAATTTTTATTTTTATTTTCTGTTAGCCAATTAAATTTTAAATTATCATGAACTTATCACAACAATGCATTGCAGTTCTTGTTTCTTTATATGAAGAGGGCAACAAGCCTTCCTCTGCAGTAGAGTAAGTTAAATTACATTAGGTTATTCAGTTATTGTGGAGTCTGCATCAAAGATTACCATACCAACCATTTTTGCCTTGGTATAGGGTGGTACACAAAAGTAGTGGGCCTGACTGGTACCTCCTGGAGTTGGTCATTATTCGGTGCTTTTGTACATAAGTTTCTTCTCGTTGGCCAAACTAAATATTTGTCAGGGGGTTTGATTTAAAATTGCCGAGTACTTATTTCAAAAGGACAACAGTACTAGACATTAATATCTTAAATGGTACTGGTATGTACTTGAAACCAGTTGGCTGCCAGTCGTCTTTTTCCGTTTTTTTCCTTTTTGTATCGTGTCTTTGCTTATTGATGTTTGTTGAAAAAGCAAGGTTAATTAAAACCGTGAGGTGATGTGTACAATGCGGGTCTGGTTCCGTACCGGTATAACTGCCTCTAAATACCAGCACTGTACCAGGAATATGTTTATGCTTTTGGCACACTGTAGTGAGTCCAGTCTATTATGCAATTAGGTTTGTTAAACAAAAGCTAGGTGGGCCCTCAGTGTCAGAGCATGAAAAACTGAAAGCAGAGAAAATGGACCTGCAGCTCAAGTATGAAGAGCTTCTTGCGGCACATAGAGAAACATGTAAAGAGGTGTTGATCTCACTTTTTACCTTAAAAAGCATAAATTATCTTGCGGTTGTTGATAACAAACTTCTGTAGCTCTATACCACCCAGTGTCATACCAAATCTAGCTTGTGTGGTACCCACTTAATCTCCATGTATGTATTATAATTGTACATTCCACAGAGTGAGGCTATGGTAATGTGTATATGGACTCGTATCTCCGTTTTGAAAGTCCAAACAGTTGATCTGAACCGTTCAACATGATCTCCATATGAAAATGTACTTGCTGAGCAAATTTTACATTTTTTAGAATTTTTTTATTATTTTTTCAGATTGGTAGAAAATCACTTAATTTGAAAATTATGGACCATCCAAAAACAGTGATTCCGTACCTATCTAAAAAATAGTAAAAAAATTCTAAAAAATGTAAAACTTGGTCTTCAAGTACATTTAATATGGAGATCATGTTGAATGGTTCGTATTGCCTATTTAAACTTTTAAAATTGAGATATGGATCCATAGCACAGGTCAATCCGTAATATTCGTATTACCGTAGCCTCACTCCATTCCACAACCATACAACTGGTTATAGATTAGACATATATCTGGGACTTATGAGCCTTCCCAATTTCATAAAAAAATAAAATAACATCCAATTATGGTTGGTTTTACAGCTTGAAGAGCTCAGAAAGTTGAAGCATGAGGCAGATTGCAAGGAAATGGTGGATAATGATGATACAAAAGATATGAAGTAACTTTCTTTTTAACTAACCATTTTTGGAAGAAGCAAATTATTCTTTTATTGGATTTAGCAAGAGGGGTTTCTGGTTGATATTTATTTGTGGCGTTTTAGTTCCTTTCAAATGTATGTTATGAGTTGTGCGATCGCAAGTCGCGTCCTTGCAGTTTACTTCATATAATGCAGCTGAAAACATAAATAAATCATAAAATTTCAACTGTATATCAACTTTGAAGCTAATGCTTTACATTCCTGTACTGTCTGTATTGCCTTTGATATGTGATATTACTGTTTCTGATAGCATCTTTTATTTTCTCTAATGTACATTTATTTACTTGAAAAGCCTCTGATGTTTCTCATTACAAACTAAAACAACACAAACGTAATATGCATTGTAACTGCAAAAAAAAAAAAAAACAGTAATAATAATCGACCAAAGTAAAAGATGTCATTCTCAGTTATTGTATCTGTCGTTATACAACTGTTCAATGGGAAAACTCAGCTCAGTTTCAATTCAATTAAAGATGATATAGTTATAGCATGAGAGATGAAGTATTCGAGTCTGACTTAATGCTGTACGCACAAACACTAACACTTTCAGAAACCCGCTTTCTTTTATTACACGATTTAGATGGATAAACCATGCCCGGAGTTGATCACTTCTATTGTATTGATAATTACTTTCTCTTAATTTATAACTCGTGTCTCGTGTGCCCATCAAGATTTCAACATTTGATTATAATTTGTGTGCGAATCACACCAGCAATGGGGATTATTGTGAAACCTGTGAGTCACATATTTGTGTTACGAAAGTTGTGCTTAAGTTCAATTAAATCCTTCAACAAAATCCCTACTATGCATGCAGCTTGATCTGATTGCACATAGGTACCAGAAAGAAAGATACAAGCACATCATACATTAACAAAAATAAGAAAACCGTTGTGCCAAAAAATTACGGTAATCATGAACCAAAGAATCGATCAACTCAGAGAAAAAAATAAAACAAACAAATAGACACCATAAAATCTAACAGATCAAACAAACAGGAGCAGCGCATTAGATAGGACAGCAATCAGCATGGAGATTGATACTGCAGTACGCAATTGTGGCGAGGCCTTGGATGGAGCCTCTGCATTTGGGGTCACTTGCTTAGTAGTGTCAGGTAGAGGGGGCTCTGCTACATCAGAGTCTGACAGAATTGGCAGCGGTGAGAGTGCAGGCGGTTGAGCTGGCTCGCTGATAACCTGGAGCAGACTCCCTGGTTGCACCGGCTGCATGAAGTATGGCGTGCTGTTGCCCATGTTCTGACACGTGTTCAGCTTGTAGCGGTGAGCAGTGGCGGGGAAGTCGGTGATGAGGCCATCGACCCCAGCTCCCTGCACGAACGAATTGATCTCGACCGTCGCATCGCTGAAGTAGTCCCATGCTTGTGACACAAACTCATTCATCAACACGTAGACATACACTGACAGCCCCTGTGCCTGCAGATTCTCAACCAGCTTCGTTTGCGTGGTCATGAAGTGTCCGCTCAGCGGGAAGATGCTCTCCTTCTCCACTGCCACCGCATCTGCAAACCGCTTTATGTCAGCCAGCGCAGGCCCCGCTGCGTCAGAGACCTGCTCGTCGATGGTGTAGAGGAGTTTGTACTGTGGCGCCTTTTGCTTGAAGGAGACCAGCACCGAGCTGTTGCTTGATTGGATCGTCACTGGGAGAGATGTGGTACTGTTATACCCGGAGGCCTTCAGCACTGCCAGGACTGAGTCCACCATGTTTATGTTTAATTTTTGCGCAATGAATGGAGCATTCTATGAGAGTTGAAAAGGAAAATACAATAAGATCTTTACGGTTATAATAGTAAAATTTCATCTGGGTAAGAGTCTATTTGAAATAAACATTTACCTCAACTGTAATTAAAACTCCCGCTAAATCCTTGTTTTTGGCAAAAGCTAAGAAATCAGATAAGTTCATGTAATTGCCTGCATTGGTGTACCTCGGGTTTCTGACCAACTTGTAGCTACTTTGTGGTGCCGATATTTGTGCTACAAAATAGTAGACAGCAAATTAATCCATAAATCACTAAAAATGACAAGGATGTGTGTGTAACACTCCAAATGCCCAATTGTTCGAATTATAACTTCACTTACGTTTCAATTTCTTGATCTCATCCCAAGTAAGATTGAAGGTGAAAACCCCAGGGCCACTTTGCAACTGCGGGATGACATTCATGCGAGTAGCATATACTGATTTGGCAACAGTGGTGTCATCCATGAGATTTATTGAACTCATGCAAACTAACATGCCATCTTTTGTGACTTGCACTGGGCAGTCTATTATGTCAGCTCCACCATCTACTGCATACTGGTAAGCAAGGTCAGTACAGTCAGGGTAGTCGCCGCTTGCTCCGTTATGGGAGATAACTAGTGGCTTTCCATGGGACATGCTTGATTTGTTTAGGTTCATGAAGCAACCTTAATGTGAGAAAGGAGAGAAAGTAATTACAAGTTAATCAAAATAATAATCAGAATGTAATGGTACAAGAGTAAGGTTAAAATGCCCCATTGTTTTCATGCCTCAGTCATGTCTCACATCCTTTATCTCCGTTTTCAAAGTCAAAATGATCGATCTGAACCGCTCAACGTGATCTACATATTAAAATGTGCTTGGATACCAAATTTTATATTTTTTGGAAATTTATATTTTTAAATTTTTTTAGATAGGTACAAAATCGCTGTTTTTCAGAGATTCTGGACCATCCAAAAACTGATTTTGTACCTATCTAAAAAAAATAGTAAAGAATTTGCAAAAAAATATAATATAGTCTCCAAGCACATTTTAATATGAAGATCATGTTGAGCACTTCGGATCGACTGTTTTGTCTTTGAAAACGGAGATAACGATGTGAGGCGTGATTGCGGCACGAAAAACAATGTGGCATTTTAACCCTACTCATTGTACAATACTTGTTTCAATTTTTTATAATTTTCAGGTAAATAAAATATCCAAAATAATTTTTTTTAAGACCATTAAATAACTCACTGATGGCCTCGGAAGGTGTGACTGGATACTCTGTCACAAGCCCATCAACTGAAAATACGCCATTATCAATATACGACAAATATTCAGCCAAAGGATCATAACTGTAGTTGTAACTAAACAAATTATCATTTGCAAGGTTCCCAGCATAAACCTCAAGTCCAGCTTTGTGTGCATCTACCACAACTGTTGTATAATCCAGCAAGTAATTATCTGGCGAAACCGGCCAAATGTAGGTCTTTGGTACCAAAATACCACTGGCAAAGGTTTTAATGTACGTCAGGTTAGAGAGGAGAGAAGAGTAGGTTAGGTTAGTGGTTGGTTCAGCTGAGTCCAGATCGAGAAACTTGAAGATGAGCTTGGTTTGGTTCGAGGTGAGAGAAGAGATTGAGGTTAGAAAACCGATTTCAGGGGAAGAGATATAGTTTACTATAACATTCTTTACAAGCCCTTTGATGTAGGTCTTCATGCTTAGGTTATGTTGCGCATAAAACATGTCATGCTACAAAGCAAGAAAATAAAAAAACAGAAATAAGTGAAGATTCTTTTTTTCACCCTATTTGTTCTCTTTTGAAAAGAACATGCAATGATACAACAAAAGATTTTGTTAGTTCTTACATGTAGAAAGCATAGATTTTAAGATTGATGTAAGGAAATTTTCTCTTAGAGTTTAAAGTTCAAACCAAATAATTTTTTAAGGCCGAATATTTATTCATTTCAATACAATTTCTAGCAGAAACAAAAAAGTACCTCTATATTCAGCCACAGAGCAGGGGGGTTCAATTGGGCTACATCTTCTACGGCAAGTATGGGGAAAAAACTTGAATCAAATCGATAGGTCCGTGTGTATATCGCTTGCATTACTTCACATCAAAGATAGAAATATATATATATATATAAACAAGATAGAATGCATTTCAAAAAAGGAAAAAAATAATAGAGAAGATAAAATTACTTCAAATATACTAGGGACTTGTGAGAAATAACCAACAATAATAGTGCGTTAGTTCAATAATCAAAGCTAAGCTTGACCCACAGTATTTATTTATAGATGCTTGATATGAATCTATACCCAAAAGGGCACTGGTAATAACCCTACAAAATTATGATGTGCACAATTCGAACAAAGACATGAAAAAGTAAATTAAAACATCGAACTATAACTTACGGGAAACATTGACAAGATCTGAGGTACTGTAATCAATAGGAAAATATCCCGAAACTGATACGCCATTGACCAGGTAAGTGCTGCTCGTGTTTGGGAAAAAATTGGGAATATCTGTGCAATTATCCATTTTAATATCGGGAAGACAAATTCCATAAAGGTCCTTTGTTAATCTGACATCACATTGTAATACTGCAGGCCGCGTGCTGAGTAATGGTGCAAATTTGTATGCGAGTTTACTTGAATCAGGAAATAACCCTGAAAAACCTCCCTTTGAAACAACTACGGGTGCTTTTCCTGCATTAGAAAAAAAAATTTAGATAAATTATTTTGCAACTTAGACCTTTTAATTTATTTGGTTGAGATAATGCCTGAAGAGAATGGACGAATAATATTTGATAAAACCAGAAATATTGAAAAATGAAAACAGTTGAAAATCTTATAATTAGTTCCAATCATTTTAAAATTGTATTTCCAGTGAAATTACTCTAAACAAAAGTCCTACAATTCTAGGTATCTGGCACACATAATCAAAATAGACAAAGATAACCCCAAATCAACATAAATATTCTCCAATTATCACCTCAGACCAGACCATTGTTCGAAGTGTAAACGAAAGCACATTATCACTCGGAGAAAGGTAAAATGGTCAAAGCATTGTAAACCTCTAGTTTTTGCTCCACTGCACTTGAAATGTCTGTGACTGAGGTAGAAACCTAGATCTAGGAGGGGTATATATGAAAAACGACACCCAAAGTGTTATAATCCAAATAGCGAAAGTTTGAAGGAATGATAAGGACTGTTGTTGAAAAAGGACATCTTTGGAGGGTACAAGCAAAAAGTTAGCCACTGAAGAAACCTACCCAAAAAGGTCTGATATAGTTTAAGCCGCAATTATACCAAAACGAGGGTACGATCTAAAAATGAATGAGATCTTTGGGAGGGTATACATAAAAAAAAAAAAAAAAAACCCAAAATGGAAATAGTAGAGAAGGAGAGTTCACCTGACAAGGTTTTCCATGTTGTCTGACAAGAGACGAGACCGAGTTGCAATAGAACGCAAAAAAGCAAAAAGGATGCAACTCTACTTCCCGCATTCCACCTCATATAACTCCACATTGTTGCAAAAGCAACGATATAACTCTGCTTGAGCTTCTCCGATCTAAAGAAATTGTAGAATGAGCAAGTTCTCCTCCTTTAGAGAGAGGCAGAGAGAGAAAGAGAGAGAGAGGTCTAAAGGTGCCAGATTAATTGAAGAGGAAATGGGACATATTTTAATGAGCTCAGGTTTGCATAGTTCAGCGTTCTTAAATGCTTTGTTTTCTAATTGCTTGTGTTTTTGGGGAAGGCGACTTCACGATGAATCCGCATCCCCTGAGATATCACATATTTTGCGTTACATTTTGGAAAATCTCAACTGTTCAAATACGTTCTACACCAATCTCAAAGCTCAAATAATATTGGCCCCTGCGCTATCTCCGAATAAACACCGGACACGTCTGTCACGCAAAATATGAGATATCTCAGAGGATACGATCATAGAGGAAACTCGGTGCGGGATCTACTGCAATTTGCTATACACGCACGACTCTGGAAACCACATTAGGTTCGTTCAATCTAAAACGAACGGATGAGATCTATATTTGATTTCCCAATAGAGAAATTCTAATCTGAGCCGTTAATGAAAAACCGTTTCATGCTGTAGGATCCGAATCAGACGGAGTTGAATTGCCTACAATTACTACTACTGTTGTACGGAAAGTAAAGTAAACGAATCCGAGAGCTTACATAAATAATTGAACTTTTACAAAGACAACCCTATAAAATATGTTTTGTCTTATATTTTTGTCGTTTTAAGTTTTAACCCTGCAAATTATTCCAGTGAAGCGGAAAATCAGCAAAAACTGAAAAAAGTAGCACTCTATTTTTTACACATCCTCAAGTTAATACAATAGAGTTTAAATTTCAAAAAAATTCATGTATTATTATGATAGACTATTGTTGCAATTTCGATATTAAGAAAAAAGATAATCTAAAAAAAAGTTATAAGCAAAAACCTGAACATTAAGACGTCTCAATGGGAAAAAAAAAAAAGTTCTAAAAAATATTGACAGGAAATTATCCATACAATAATCTATATATTTGAGGGTGATTATGAATTGAATGGTTTTTTTAATAATAAAAAAGATATCAGAGTTAAGCTCTGCATGTTATGGACAGTGGCGCCGGCTGACAGCTTTTGCTTAGATCTGCTGTGGTCGCTTACAATATGGCCTAGGGGTGGCAACCAGCTCTTAAAGAGCGAGTTAGACCTCACTCGTAATCAGCTTGTTTGTGGATCAAGCTGAGCGAGCGAGTTTGAATTTTAGATCCCGAGCTGAAACTGTTGCTCAAAACTGACTCGTGGTTTGTCCGAGTGAACTGAGCTGGCTTGCTACCAACTTGACAGATTCATAAATTTATATATTTTCTTTTCTACTATATCTTAAATTTTCTTTTCTATTATATCTTATCAATTATGGCTAAAACAAAATAACATTTATATGGCTAATTATTGATAAATACTCTTAATCAAGTGCAATTAAACAAATCAACTACTATAAATTAAGTTTGCAGCTAAATTCTTACATACAAAAATATCAAATTCCTAAATTAATACAAACATAGTTTACATAATAAATTCATGCATACCAAATCAAACAAATTCATATAAGCAACGTATTCCATACAAAATTACCAATCAACTTAAGCACAGTCCAAAGTGCAATTACCATAACACTGACTGTAACATTCATAAACCATAGTATCCCCAACCTAAAGTGAACGGATCCGATTAAACTATTAAACTACGTATATTAAATAGCTTGTTAATAACCGATTGGCTCGTGTCGAGCCAGACCAAACTCAAACTCATTAATTTTGCTTGAGTCTGTGACAAGCGAGCTAATTTTAACTCGGTCCACTAACAAACGAGTTGTTACTGATCGAGTCACGGACTAATACCAAGCGAGCCACGAGCTTTCTTGCCAGCCCTAATATGAACCTTTATGCGGTCGAGCCTTGCTCCGTCTATAACGACTATAAGTGCCAACTTTTTTAATGTTGATTATTCATGTGAAATCAACTTTCACATTTTAAATAATGTACATTTCTACTGAAATTTCTTTCATGACATTAGTAAGTATTGATAAAAATTTAATAAACTAAACCTCGAAATTTAATATAAAAAATATTATTATTGTGTTAAATGGTTTTTTTAATGTTTTGTTCAAGTGTTTTGAATAGTCAATTGCATAACTCATTTTTATATCTAGTGAAATTATAACTAGCAAATTAAGCAATCATAATATGATCATTATGTTGGATATTGAAGTAGAGCTACAATTAGCAACTGGGCAAGCGCTTCAATAGATCCAAAAGAATCGTTCGTTTTATTATTTTATAATTAGCTGAAATATAACCTGGGATGGATTATATAATTTATAACCAAGTTAACGGAGCACAAACGCAACCGGAGCCTTTTTTTTATTAAAAAAATAGTTATAATAGATATTTTATAATTATTTTTCATTAATCAAAATTGTGCCAATTGTTATGTAAGATGGTACACATTCCAATATATATTATTAATATATTATTTCCATAAAAGATTGAATTGAAATTTGCATAAAACAAGATAAAAGTCAAAGACTTGATGCGGCCGGAGCGCGTGGGTCGGGTGGCAGTGAAGTGGTATTTTACGCGTTGAAATCCCCAAGATTTTATCATTTGAATCAATCACACCAATAATTTATGACATCTTAAAAAAGTTGTTATCCAACCAACCTTGCCACCGTGCCAGAGCGAAAATAGTGGGATTTATTTATTTATTTATAAAAAGAAAAAAGAAAAAACAGTGGGGCATTATGTGTCTGTCTGGCAACTTGGAAATTATTACGAAAAAGCATCCAATGCCTTATCAAAATCTGATTTAAGTGATTTAAATCTCTTTAATTAGGCCATTGTCAACCCTGAAAATTAAAGAACTATATATATTAACTTGTTACAGTCTGTAAACTTAGTTAGGAATACATTCTGTAAACTTTCAAGAATCCATAAAAGGCTTTAATTGGGTGGGTCAGGGTGAGCATGAGATATAAGATGTGAGGTTGATAAGACAGACAAGGAGAGAAGAGCTGGATCGTTAATGACAATGTCATCCTTCAATTTCGTCTTTACTTGATGCTCTGTCATTGTCTCATTTAATTGGATTCTGTTTTGGTGCAAAATTCAGACGCGATTTTAGGTGCATAAGTTTGGTATATGTTATTATTTATGCTTTAGATGCGCGACTATGAGTGTTCAAACGGTTCGCTTAATTTGTTAGATTTTCAACCAAATCCGATAATTAATTAAATTGTCTGTTCCTGCTCTTAACTTCTACGGCAGAGGAACCACCATAAACACTCAAAATTAATTTACTTGTAAAGGAAAATGAGTTTTTCATACAACTCCCAGAAATTAACTCAGTTCAATCAAACAAAATTAAAATTTAATTTGATTTAAATGGTTCGGTTGGATTTTTAAAAACAGAAAAATAATTATTTTACTATTTTACTATAGTTTCAACTTATGTTGCATGGAATCAGATACGATCGGATACAGCGATACGGAAATTTTCAAAAATCAATAATACTATACGTGATTATATTATAGTATTAATTCAACACTTGTATTATATAAATTAAATATAAAAAATTATGAATGTACATTAAATATAAAAGCTACTAGATTCTAACATCAAATGTGAACTAGCGTAGTGGTGAAAGGCTCTGTCATTGGTACTAAAGAATTCGGGTTCGATTCTCTGCCCTGGAGCGCTAGAAAAATTATTTTGGCACGGTGCACATCGAGTCAGCGACTGGTGCATGGTGGACCATGCGCGGTGCACGATATCCATACCGTAACCAGACGAGTCAATCCGTATCGGAGACCGTATCAAGAGATAAATAATACACTACGTAAGCTGATACATTTGCTAGCGTATCTGATATATATAGGGGTTGTATAGGGTACGTATCAGTATCATCAAATGCATATCGGTATAGGACACGTGTTCTATACAAATATGAAGCCATCGAATGCGTATATACGCATCCAATATAGGTACGAAGCCCATACAAGAGTATCGGAGTAACATAGATTTCAACCGAACAGCGAGTTTAGGGCAAAGAGATATTCAGAATAACTACGGATGATGGACTAGAAATCTGAGTTCGCATTCTATGAGATAATTAAAATGATTTAGTTTATCTCAAAATCATATCATATTCAATTCGAAATTTGACTGTAAAATAATATTGAGAAATTAAGTTAATTTAATTTTCATACTCTTGCTTGCATCTATGAAATTAAATTTTAATTTCTTTTATGCCACATCAACGATCTTTCTCTTCTTCTTTTTTTAGAGCGAATAAAAATGATTCTTTTTACCAGCGTTTTCTAATACCGTTGTGATGCTCTTATATTTATTTGATTAAAGTAATACACAAGATAATATTAGTTAAAAGTACATTGTTTCAAGTTTAGTATGTTAAGAATTTGAAAAATTCAGATTATTACAAATGAATGTCTTTTCATAGTTATTAATATATATTTGTATATTAAATAATTATAAAGAAATGGTATTAAAACTCATATCCTATCCATTACAATATCGGTTCCGGTTCGGATTCGGATTGGACATAAATTATTAATTTTATAACCGTACTCATAATTTCTCATAATTTAACCGGTTATATTTTTTAAACCATACTCTATTCAAATTAATCGGATCGAGATCGGTTCTGAATCGGATCCGAATAATGGGGTAAAAGCAGCACTGGTGGATGAGACGAAGGAAAAGCAGAGGCCAAACCAAAATATGTCCACTTCTGAAGAAGTGTCATAGACTCCCACTTTGAGTGGCCACGGTTCATGCGTACTAATTAAATACAAGTCAAAATACAGATTGTATCCACTTTAAGTACTTTGGATTTGGTTCCCAATTTTTCTTTATTTTGTTGGAATGGGTTGGTTAACCCAAGTCTTTCTCCCTCACATTCAATTTCGACGCCAGTTGAGCTGAAATTATATCATTTCAGGTAACTGATCATGTCAAGTTAGATCGGACCTTGACCTTGATATAAACTTGCACGAACTTGAAAAATAGATTTTCAATATTTCAAATATATATATCGGAATTTTTTATGAGTCGGGTGGTACTTTATTTTACTGCCCAATCTCGACATACAAGTTCAATGAATTTGTTAAAATTACTTGGTCGGTCCTTAGGCTTAGAACCATCAATGTTATTATTATTATTTAGTTTATAAAAATATGCAAGTGTCTATGGTTTTGATTATTATGTCGCGTCTTCATTTCAGATACTAATTTTAACGATATTTATAAAACGAAAAGGATACTTCTAAGTTCTAACGCTAATTCAAATGATTTTGATGAACCTTGCCAAAAAGCTTCGTGAGCTCAAGAACTTCCTAATTATACCCCATTTAATGTTATACATAACATGCATAGGTTGAAGACTAACATAACAAGTCTTGCATTGCATGTGCGTATAATTAATTTATGTAGATACTAGCTAGAGTTATTCAACTCAGTGCTTAGCTTTAGAAAAATGTCTATTACGAAATTTATTTTATAATGAGATTATTTCTGTAAAATAAATTTTTATATAACATAATTTTGTGCACGCGCGAGTTTAACAAATATATTAAAGACATGTGTGGTAATAAACATACGATTAGTCTGCCGCTATTCATACAAAGAAACATGAGATAAAAATATCGCTTTAAGAACTGTAGTATAATTTATATACACACACATTTTATTTTAAATAAGAAGAGAAAAGTACGCATGACACATGAGTCGTCCAATCAAGATAAATATAAAAGACAAAATTTTGACGGCTCAAATTATAGATTTTGCGATACAGTTCAAAAGTTTCTATGCTTAATACTTTTTACTTAGTATAGATATGTGGTCTTTGCTTTATATGATATGAAGATTATGT
This sequence comes from Carex littledalei, assembly GCA_011114355.1. Taxonomy (NCBI): domain Eukaryota; kingdom Viridiplantae; phylum Streptophyta; class Magnoliopsida; order Poales; family Cyperaceae; genus Carex; species Carex littledalei. The sequence continues at coordinate 8,998,387 of CM022100.1, forward strand.
TAGAGAAATTTGAATCGATTGCTTGAACTTTGAAAATAAAAATATAAATAAGAAGTAAAACACTTTTTTACTTCTCAAAACATGATAGTCTAATTCTCTCTCTCTCTTTATATAGTTGGCTAATATCAAAATGTTTGTTTCGGAGCTGTAGTGCAACCAATTAGTTTTCTAATTTTCAAAGTCCAAATAGTCGATCTAACCGTTAGATGTGATCTTTATATTAAAATGTGTTTGGAGATCAAATTTTACATTTTTTGAAATTTTGTACTATTTATTAAGCATGTTTTAAAATTGTTGATTTTAATAAACAGTGAAAAATTCCTGGATCATTGAAAACAACAATTTTAAAACTGACTTAATAAATTGTAAAAATTTCCAAAAAATGTAAAATTTGGTCTCCAAGTACATTTTAATATAGATTGAATGTTGAATGGTTTAGATTAACTGTTTGGACTTTAAAAATATAAAAACTGAAGCATTTGTTCCATGACCTAGAAACAAATGTTTTGATATTAGCCACTCACTATATATATATATATAGTCCGGCTAAATTGCTTCCGGAAGCACTTCGGTCGAAGTGGTTACGGGTCAAATTTAGCCGTTTGATGTTTGAAATGTCGAACTAAATAGCTCAATAAATTTGTTATATAATAAATATGTAGAATACCGATTTTTACTATTTTGACATTTTTTTAACTATTTTTGATGATTTTTGAAAGATGGACTTTTTTGACCTAAAAATAAAAGTATTTTTAAGCCAAAAGAGACCATATTTCAAAAATCATAAAAAATAGTTAAAAAATTTCAAAAATAGTAAAAATCGGTATTCTACATGTTTATTATATAACCAATTTATTGAGCTACTTAGATCGACATTTCGAACATCAAATAATAAAATTTGACCCCATAAGCACTTCGGTCGAAGTGCTTCCGGAAACAATTTAGCCAAACTCTCTCTATATATATTTAAAAGGTTCGTGTGTTAAAGTCATAAAAAAAAAATTGTCTCATAAATTTTACTTGTCAAAGCAATTTGGGATACCGGGTAGTAGTGAATTGAAAACGGTCCGGTCCGGGACGGGACAGTCCAAACCCGTTTGGTCCACGGGTCCGGCGGGTTGGACGGGTCCACGGGTCCGGTTTTCAGAGGCCGACCCCCGGCCCTTGATCAAACCACTGGTCCGGCGGTTCCACGGTCCGGTCCGGTCCACCGGTTTTTTTTTTTTTTTTTGCTGTTTTTTGTTCAATTCAATAAGTTTGTTATTTGAATCGAACAATTTTTGTTATAATACGATATAAATTAAAATTCATGACATTCCAACACTTTTATTAAAATTTAAACATGATTTATTTTAAAACAATTGATTTAAAAACAAAACCGAATTAGATTATTTTTACAAACATTCAGTTTTGATGTTACAAAAATTCCTTAAATCAATTGCTTTAGGAAAAAATGACGAATTATTTGATTCCTTAAAACTGAATTATTTTAAAACAATTAATCTGAATTGCTCATTATATTTTTGAACAATTGATTTAAAAACAATTAACCTCAAACAGTTAATCTGAACAGCTCATTATATTTTTTTATATGAAAATATAATTAGTGACTAAATTTTACACAAATTATTGCACAAGATTGCACACTGATCCCAGTCTTTGGGCATTTCGATCCAATTCGTTTGAATTGATCCATACCAGATGATATAAATACCTTCAGAAATGATCGATTCACCATATTGTCCCCAAACTAAAAAATTCCAATAATCATTGTAAAATTCAAATTATTTGATTAATAATAATACTTGCATATTAAATGTTATCATTTTTTATTAATATGACATAGCATAAAGATATATTGAATAATTGAATAGAATACCCTAGTTCTATTTCAAGATATGTCACATTATTAGTGTTTCATTTTAAAATTATAAGCTAGTTACATGTATTTGTGTTAAGTTAATATGTTGTCAATAGTTCTAGGTAAAATATGTTGTCAATATCTGTGTTAATAAATTTTAAATTAGCAATAGTTCTAGGTAAAATATATACATATTCTTAGTTATTATTTATACTTTCTAAGCTTGTTTGATAATTTTGAAATAAGAAATGTTATTTATGGAACATTGTTGCCACCTTCATTGTTATTAATTGACTAGTCAACATGATGAATAACCTTTCATGACTTATTTTCCTTATTTTCCTATTATAAAATAGCTAGGTTGCATTATTAAATTACAATATTCAATTTATTAGCTATGTTGCATTATTATTCTTAAGACTTAATTAGGATACAATACCTATGTTGCATTATTATTTTACAATTCATTTTATTGGTTTCACATTCAGATTATATATGAATCTTAGTATTAGTTGTTCCGCAGGTGCGAACCTTAAGACAAGCCAAGAGATGCTTAATCACTCCTATAATTTTAATTTTTTAATTATGTATATTACCATTTTATTATTTTGTTAAGATTTGGGTTTAAATAATGTATATTGTAGAGATTTGGGTTTAAATTCTAATCACGTGCATTAATTAGGTATTTTAAATTATAGTTCCGCCTCAGTTGTTCAGTTTAAATATTTTTGATCGAAGCTTCTTTAGAATTATTTTAGAAATATTGGTATATTAGTTTTCTTTAGAAATATTTTAGATATATAACAGTTATTATACTTTTAAGGGAAGATAATAAACTTTAAAGTTTAATTTATTCCGAATTAAAACAAAAAATGTGCGTTCTAGACAGAACAATAGTATTAAACTATTAATCATTAATTCTGGAGCACGAATCTTGATACTCTGAAAGGTATATACACTTGTCTAATACTCTGGAGCACGAATCTTGATACTCTGGCGGAGTGGTTAAAAGCTTCATCTAAGAATAGATCATCATATTTTCATTTTTCTCGTAAGTAATAATAAAATGTAGAACAAAATCATCGTTGCATCTTCCCCTATTTGAATTTGGGGGTTGCTGTTGTGATTTTGTGATATATTGGATCTTTTGTTTGATGGATACGGGCTTAAATGAGAGGTCAAATATTAAAGTTAGTAGAATGTAACACAAGATAAACTGTGGCGGAGTGGTAAAGATTTTGGTTGTATTGAGAGAGGTCCCAAGTTCGAATCCCGCTGCCAACAAAAAAAACCAATTTTGAGTCGGTGTATGCGCGGCTCACGGGTGCGGGTCCGGTTCACGGTCGCGGCTCACGGGCGCGGGCGTGGTTCACTAGCCGGTGTATGCGCGGCTCACGGTGCAGCGGGTTCGGGTCCAGCGGGTTCGGTTCGGTCCGTTGCTACAGTACAAAATCCGGGTCTGGCGGGTTTGTCCGGTCCGGTCCGGGACGGGTCGGGTCCACGGGTAGAAGAAGGGGGGGTCGGTCCGGGTCTGTGGGAAGAAAACCAAACAGCCCCGTCCCAGAACCGGACCGTCTCTAACCCCGGTCCGGGACGGGTCCTGTGCACGGAACGGGCCGGTCCAGGTCCGGTCCGACGGGCCGGTCCTAGACCGGCCGGGTTTTTTCAAAACACTACCGGGTACGAACCAATTTACAGAAGCAACAAAAGTTAAGTAAGATACAGCCCATTTAGAACTGGAAACAACAATGATAATCATATATATATATATATTTTTTAGCAATCAAAATATAAAATAGAACATTTAGAAGCCATGGATACCTTGCCGCACCGACCTTGAGCTTTCCTCCCAACTATTTTTAAGTGAAAAACAACTAAAGACATTAGAAACGATCAAACAGACAAAAAACACCGCCTTACTCAAAATTTTCTATTGCATCTCCCAACTCCCAAGGAGATAAGCCAACGACAAAAATATAGCCACATAAGATCTGAAAAATCTGTCAATCTCCTTCATGCGGCGCCTGTGCGTGACATTGTTTGGGAACTTAGCTCTTTTATAAATGAATCCGGTCTTTAACGAATAAAAGAGCCTTGTTTCCTGAGAGAGCTGAGTATTGGAATAATTTTTCTTGAACCGAAGGTAAACATGGTTTATTCCAAATATTAGGTGGCTTGTTGATACTCACGCACTCACGCGTCCCACAATTCCGTTTGATTTTTAACTATAAGAACATGGAATATTCTACATTTATTTACTTTTGTATACGTTTCCCATTCTAATTGGTTCTCTTATCTTGTATTTCCGGATTAACGGCTGAGAGTAGGAATCCGTAAAGAATGAAAGTGTTCGTCCTTTTCGGATTTAAGTTCCTTTCCAACAGAAAACAAAAACAAACCTCACCCTTTATAAATATCGACCTGTCTTTCTCCGTCGCTTCCTTTAATTCTCAACTCAACTCAACACCGCCTCCTTTAATTCTCTGTTACCACACAGCAAAATCTCGCTACTTCCCTTTCAGAGATTACCTATCTTTCGAAGAAAACAATGGTGAAGTACGCTGAGTTGCTGGATATGGGTGTGAGAATAGCGGCGAGGTTCCATTCGCACTGCCCCCAGACTGCGAGGATGTACTACAAGCCTCCCTCCACTTCGCAGCCGGACGCATCCAGTGGCGTCTCTAACGGAGAAGATCGCAACCAGCAGTACGGCTACGGGCATGCTCCGGTTGGGGTGATCCCCACGGAAGTCATTCTTTATGCTTGGTGACCAATGTTTTCTAGAACGGATTGTCTGATTAATTTGTTTTTGTTTTGTTCAAAAAGATAGAAAGAGGATAAATCAGGATTTAGTGATAATAGGAGATTTTAGAGAATGAGAGGAAAGAGTGCTGGTCAGTGGAGTTAGATTCGCTCTCTATCTTCCTCTTTAATTGTGAAAAAGAGAATTTAGGAGAAATGTTACTTTTTTTTATTTTACTTTTGGTTTTTATTTTTTTTATACTTGTGAGTGCAATGCAAGAATTTGCTGCGGATATAGTCCAATTATTATGATTGATTTATGGTTGTTTCCTGTGCTGAATTGTTTAACTTAGCTTAGTTGGTAATTATGATTTATGATTTTATTTTTATTTTTATTTATCTTTTTTTAACGTTTCCACCACCTTTAACTTGAAACGATGAATAATTTGACGCATTTGATTAATCTGATTTAATAGAAAAGGGGAACACCCCTAAAATAAATTCAAAAGTACGTATTTCCTCCTCTATAATTTATAATATCATATTTATATTTATAAATTTTAAAAACTCACAAATTTACTCATTTATTGTTTTTCTCTTTTAAGGACAAATAGTTCTTCGTTACTTGTAAAATAGTTTCTCATTACTTAATCCCGATTCGCCTCAACAATCACGATCACATCAGAGGCGGAAGCACATGTATCTAATGGAGTCAATTAAAAAAATTGTATTTATATATTATTTTGTATATACTTTTAGGGTAAAATTTTATAAATACTGAAAATTAACTCTCATACTAATTAAAAAAATTTATATGACTAATTTTCATTCACATTTGATCTTCATAGTTTGAAAGTCCGATTCTGTTCCTGAGATGCATTGCGCGTATCTCATTGCGCGTTTGTTGTAAGATAGACGATCCTTATAAGAAATTATGGGCTGTAAATGAAAGCCTAGGCTTATGTGCTTTCTGATGTCAGAAGTTCGCTACATTGTTTGGCATCTAGATCCAACACAGAAGATCCGGAATATTTATCTACCAACGGCCATCAAGGAAGATTCGCAGTATCTCAGCGCACATGAAGAACTTATAGTGTTAGGTAGGGACAGCACCGATCACCGTCTATTCAGTTGCAAGTTGCAATTTTGGCTCATGTCAAATTAGAATTGTTCGGTTCACATTCAATTTTAGGCCAACGGTTTTAAAATTTGCATGGATCAAATATATACGAACTTTTTACGGATCTGATCTGACATCGGACCGCTTCCGCTCCTGCTAACATGCTATCTAAGTTTAATCCAAACAGCTTCTGTTACAATCCTTGCCTTTTTTTTGTTTCTGTTCAATCTGAAATAAATATACACGGAATGAAATTGGCAAGAAAATTTACACTATTTGCTGAAATTGACTAATATCAAAACGTTTGCTTGCTCCTTGTTTTGGCCAATGAAGGAGAAGAGAGGAAGAGAGAATGAGAGAGATCTAAATCTATTTTTCAAACTTCTGAAATGGATTGACCTGAATGTAAGTGGAGAGATGATATATATACACATATATATAGACTTTCACATTTACCACAATGCACTCACATAATATCAAAACCAGAACGACATCATATGAGGACATATTAGTAATATCATATATTAATGGTCCATTGGTCCATCCAACTTTCCTTCCAAAAGTTGTTTCCTCTCTAAGCAACATCCCTCTCATATTGTTGACCAATTTAACAGTCAAATTCAATTCTGTTTTGGTCAAACAGTTTGACCAACGTTTGATCACGTTTGGTTGCTACGCAATCTAACAATTAGATGAACCACAACTAATGCAACTTAAGGTAACAAATTGATTATCGTCAACCAATCATATGACCAAGAATTACAAACAAAATATTTGCTCTAGGACACCCGACTCTATCACACACATGAAAGTTAGTCATCCTTGGGCTAATCAAATTGGGATAAGGGAGGATAAAAAATATTAGATTAGTGGTGAAGACCTTAACCGGAGATACCACTAGTTGGATCAACAAAAATACACATGGGAGTCTCGACATTCGCAGCCGAATGTACCCAATAAGTGAAGTCTGAATTCTTTTGGACTAATCACAGATCTCCTTGCATTAATCAAGACAAGTCTTAACGAGATCTCTTGATTGGTAGGGTGGTTACTAAGCGAAAGCGGTAATCACTAAATTTGATTAGAAACCCTCATACAGTAACTGAAAACTAACATCAAATAAGATAAAAATCAAAGCGGATTGAAATAACAACGGTGTGCCAAAACCATAGAAATTCACATCTCTATCTTTATTTTACTTACTTTTAATTTTCGCCAAATTCAATAAAAAAATAACAACTTTTTTATTTCAGATTTTGTTGATTTAATTCCTCAAGACACTCACTCATTTAGAACGATAGAATTATGCGTTCTCAGTAGCAAATCGCGGATTATAAGATTACACCCATCATCTATTAAAATGAAATTTTCGCCAATCCGAACTCACTTCCCTTTTCCTCTTTCGGCTGTGTCCAACCCTTTACGCTTTGAAGGTATACCAGCCAGTTCTACTACTCTGTCTACTAAATGCAAACTGATATCCGGACAGATTGTTGTGGCGCTATTTGCAAATTTCTTCTGGGCCTAAGCCCTAAATGGGCTTTGTAAATTATCGTGCGCTATTGTTAACAGCAAAAACTCATGATATCCATTTAATTATAAGAGTACCCAGATTACATCTTTACAAATTCAATAAATAGAAATTTAATACGGTTACGAAGTTCTTTTTTTGAAACATTGTAACATAAATTTAATAATGTTACTCCATCCCATATTTAGTTATTCATTTATTTTTATATTTGAATTTTATTTATTAGTACTTGTATGAGTTGTATCTTAAATTTTATATGACTCAATTATCCGATAATTATTTGTTTTGTATCCGTATTCGAATCCGTATCCGTATCCATTTAAGACGGATTTGGTTTTGAATTTTGATATACGTTTACTATCTGTATCCGTATTCGTATCCGTTCATTGAAAAACAGATACAGATTTGATTTTAGCATTATCCGCTCTGAATCCATTGGAGCATAAGGTTAATAAACTACACAGCAGTGGTAGAATGCAAATAATTTATATTTGGGCTTAAATCTAATCGGGCTACCTTTTATTCTTTCCTTTTTGTTTTCTTTTGTCGATTGAAAGCCCGTAGGCATGATCTTTTGGTTTAATAAGTTTTCTTAGTTGAAATGGATTATATTAAATTCAGAGAGCTAGTTGTAACGAATTGGAGAGGATAGGTGACATACTTCGTGTTCATGTCTTCTTATATCTTTACTTTTGCCGCTTTTGTATTATTTGTTTATATTATTTATGATTTTGTTTCAGTAGGAAATTAATAAATACGCTCATCGCCATCAATCCATGTGTGAATTGCTTAATAGAAAGATTTCAATTTGTGATCTACATCAAGAGCTAAAAAGTATGTCAACCAAATTGTAGAATTAAATACCTGAAATATAATTGAATTGGACTATTTGAAATCTTCAATACCGTCTGAAAAAGACAAAAAAAAGGTAACAAGTGTAACTTGGAAGTATAAATATTTTTAAAATGCATACAAGGAGATGAAGAAATAATTTCACTTAAGTTGCTTTTTGCATTCATTTGCCAACGACAACTTCTTTAATAATAAAGAATCATGAGACAAAATATATATAATACTGTCAAAAACTTTTCCTAGTTGTCATTAAAAAATGAGCAAAAAATGCTACAAATTAACAAATCATCACCTTATAGTAATCTATTCATCTGACACTACAGTGACTGCACCTTGCAAAAAACAGCATAGAAATGTCTTCAGAGGATACAAATGAATTGATTACTTCACATGATTTTAATGAAATCGGTGGATTCTGCATGCCCACTTTCATTAAAAAAAAAAAAAATTAATTGATTGATTAGAACATGTGCTGCTTGGGTTACATGCAACTTACTAATAAAAGCATTAATTGCACCTTACCTAGAGCTGTATATATATATATCATGAAATTTAATTGTATAGAGCGCGGTTATCTTATTTAATTTTGCGCAGACATTCAATTTAAAAATCATGTAAATTAATTAATGTGGTGCCAGCTGATGCCGAAATTTTTATTGTTGCCACAAAAAAAAAAAGCCAAATTAAATGAATACCACCCGGTTGGGGTTTTTTTCAATACTACCACCCTCGCTAACCCAGTTCGCACCAAATTGTCAGGTGCGCGGACTAGGTTGGCGCACCAACCTTTTCACCGTATAAGAGTTGGCTGTGCCCATTTTGTTGCCCAAACGGGACTCCGCGCACCTGCGACAGTAAAAGGGTAAGTTTTTTTTTTTATTTACTTTTTTTTTGTTATTTATAAATTAGGTAGTTGGGTATAAGTGTCCAAAATAGATCCAAATAGAGTAGAATTGTAATAAATAATTAGAATGATGTCCAAAATAGATCCAAATAGATTAATAGAGTCAAAATGTATTAAATAATTAGAATGATGTCTAAATAGAGTAGAATTGTATTAAATAATTAGAATGATGTCCAAAATTGACAATAATTTAAATTAGCTATATATTGTATTTTAGGCCAAATTATTTTAGAAAACTACCAAATTAGACCAACTTTGACTAGGAATGCACCAAATTTACCCTGTGTTGTTTGGATTAACCCAAAATTGAATCATTTTTTTTACCGATGGTGCCAAAAAATTAGTAAATTATTAAAGTACCCTATTTGAGGTACTTAAGACCAAATTTGACTAGAAATGCACCAAATTGTAGTATGGCGTCATCCAGCGGCACCAAGTACACCAGTCTGCCTCATGATGATGTGGATTTGGATTTAGAGTTGGCCCGGACCGTCTTTCCGCATATGACGACTGAGTATATTAGTCCCGTTTGCTGGTTCCCGTACAAGGACCACAAGATTAGAAACTCATATGTAAGTTTACATCTCTAGTCCTTACACGCAAGAGTACGACTCTCCTACATTTTACACACAGGAGGACCCACTCCCACAGTCCAGTGCAGCAGCTGTCCAGCAGGATGTCTCATATAGACCCGTGTACTCTGCAGAGGATACACGTGAGGTTATTTTCGGACCTGCTGCAGATGAGGGACCACACGAGGAGACACTTTTTGGGGAGATACATGAGGAGACCCCACCACAGCCATCACGAGCGTACACACCGCTGGTCAAGAGGGAGCGTTTGGAGGAGGGGCGGGGTAAGAGAGTTAGGAGAGTTATGAGAGAGAAGAAGCCGTGGACACCCTCGAGCAGATAGGATAGAGTTACTTGTCTGTAGTTTATGTTATTTGGATATTATTTCGGTGTTAGTTCTTGTTATTTGGATGTTATTTCGATATTATTTTGATATTAGTTCTTCTGTTGTTTTGTTCTTCCGCAGTCAATTTAACACACTAGTTCTTACGTTATTTGCCTGTCTGCTGCCTTGCGTCTAATGAAATGAACACCGTTAAAAATAAAACAGGATTTTCAGACACCCGTTGCAAAAATAAAAATTAATCCTAAAACCAGTCAGCCCACTGAGCCCGCTAACCCAGTTCGCGCACCAAATGGGTAGGTGCGCCAACCCAGTCCGCGGACCTGCCAGTTTGGTGTGCGAACTGAGTTAGCGAGGGTGGTAGTATTGAAAAAAACCCCAAACGGGTGGTATTCATTCAATTTGAATTTTGGGGGGTGGCAACAATAAAAATTTCGGCAGCTGATGTGCTAGGTAGCACCACTCTACGACTGCGTATCTTCCGAGTTCTGAGATATTTTGCGTGACCGACATGTCTAGTGTCTATTCCGGAATAGCGCAGGGGACAACTAATTTATTATTTGTGCTTTGAGATTCATGCAGAACGTATTTGAACGGTTGAGATTTTTCAAAAAGTCACGCAAAATATGAGATATCTTAGAGGATGCGAATTCCCACTCTCTATTACTGGTGGAAATAAATCTGTTGTTAATTCCAAAGGAATAATAAGAACCTGTTATTCCAATTAAATCACTGTTTATCCAGACAAGCATGAATGGAATTGGTGCTCTTATTTGCATTGCAAGGTTAGTTCATAAGCTAGTTATGATAAAAATTATTACATGGTGAACTCTTTTTTGCATTAATTTTGAAGGAGATGAGCCAATGGTTTTCGATTTGCAATTTTCTGCCGCTCACCAATCATCCAACACACTGTCTAAACAGTTCCATCGCGTCAAATTTAGACATCGTGGCTTTAGTTTTTTTATTAATGTTCAAATCACAGCAATATATAGGATAAGTATGGAATTATTTTGCTTCTCCGTTCTTAATTTGTCGAAATTTTACTATAAAGATATGTACAAGTAAATATATATAGTTTATGTAATTTATAGGAATTAGAAGCTCAAGAGATGGAAGGAACTGAGATAAAATGAAATGCTTTTTGATTAGTTGTTGAATAAAATGCTTTTTGATCGGGGATTGCTATTCTACACGCAGTAATTGTGATATCTAGCGCTGAGAGAATATTTTTTGTCTTACTACCTATTTTACCCTCCTAACACTCTCTTTCTTCGGACTCAATTAAGGAACGCACATTGTCTCTCTTCACTCAATTAAAGAAAGGAACGGAGATTCTCTCATCCAAATCTAATATCCATAAGAATGGAAACAAATCAAATTGTACAATTTATAGGAAAAGAACTCGGAATGAAATCGAATTTCTAGATATTGATGCTTCTATTGTGTTATTACGATTCTGAAGAGGATCTCAAGAAACCAAACAAGCAAGGAAGCAACTTTGAAATTGGCTAGTACGGTGGATCTCAGCCAGCGAGAAACAACGAAAAGACGTAAGTTGTTCATCTTTTTTGTTGAATTTAACTTGTAGATGAATTTTCTATTGCCAACTTGAGTTGTTGTTCAAGTTCAGATTTCTCATCAAGCAAATGCATGAGCTGAAAGAACAAATTCAAAAGCAGGGACAAACAAAGCTAAAACATTTGAATTTGAGAAATAAAAAAATAGTAAAAAGAAAAAATTCAAGAATAATTTTTGCATAGAAGTCCTGGTACCTGTGTCCAAAAATATATGAAGGTTTTAATATAGAGGTAATTTTGTGTTGTTCTTGTGGCAGGATTTTTTTTTAAAAAGTCCAAAAAAAATTTGGTACAGGGGCCATTTGACAAATTAAAGGTAGAAACTTGATTAATTTTCATCTGGAAACAAAAATAAATTATTTTATAAGATCAACGAGTACCAGACAACCATCATAATATATATTGCATCTAATGAAACATAAATCCATAGTTCTAGTTCAAATACGGTACCTCCTAATCTGGTCCAAAAGCCTAATATTTTCTATTACAAAATGGATTACTTCAAAGTATGTTGTTTTCTTGCATTTAAAGTATGAACTATCCATAGCTAACAATAATGGATGCCATTAAAGTGTTCGATGAAATGCTTGAAACAAAAACTAAGCATTATTTCATCTACCTAATTAGATGTCATAGGTTTTAGTCATGTGTTCACCTGGTAATCCAAATGCCAAATGTAAGCCATTTAAATTGGTCAATCCTAGCAGCGTATCATTACCTTACCATAATTTGACACTTCTTAGTCTGATTGTAATTTGATTGAAATGTGTGTTATCTAGTGGAGCTTTAATGTAACACTTATAGCCCAATTTACCATAAAACTCTAGTGAGATACAAATCAATCCACACAAATCCTTGAAAGGTTTCCTTAACAAAACAACCCTTACCAATATAAGTAGGTACAAAATTCTACCTCCTCAATTCTACACCAATACAAGTCGGTACCAATATAAGCTGGTACAACAACTGAAAATTGAGTTACACTTTTACTTTATTTGTTACTTAAAGCCACAATTTATACATAATTCTGAATTATTTTGTACTTTATTAACAGATGAATCTTAACGAGCCAATCAATAATGATGACATAGAGAATGAAAAGCTTGAGTTAATCAGGTTAAGCTTCGAGACATATGATGAGTTGATGAAGGGATCACGTGCTTTTTTCTCAGAAAGAGGTTATGGTCTATCAATTCGTGGCTCGAGAAAAGATAAGTATGTAGTTTTAGGGTGTGATAGAGGTGGTTGTTATCGAGACCAACGCAATGTTTCGATAGAACAAAGAAAAAGAACAACCACAAGCCGTTTAACAGATTGTCCATTTAAGATTAAGGGAAAACGACAAGATAATGGATTATGGATGATTGAAATAAGGAACTACTCACACAATCATGAAGCTTCGGTTTATGTAACCGAACATGCTATATGTTGTCGGCTATCGCAAGAAAAAATAAGAAGTGTTGAACATATGAGCAAATCTGGAATACCGTCAAGGCAAATTATCTCTTCTCTTCGGCAAACTAACCCCAAGCTTTCTACAATCTCAAAAACCATTTACAATGCAAAAGCAAAAATTCGCAAAGATAATCTAGTGGGTCGTTCAGTCATTCAAGCTCTCTTGGAAGAGCTTGCCAAAGACGGTTTCATGTACGACATTTTAAATGAAGGAGGCCATCTCACTCATCTTTTTTTTGCTCATCCATTGTCGGTAAAGTTAACCCAAAACTTTTCTAATATCTTTATTATGGATTGTACCTACAAAACCAATAGATACAAAATGTCATTACTGGATATCATAGGAATTTCAAGTTTTAACACTTCTTTTTATTCAGGTTTTATTTTTTTGAAAGGAGAGAGTGAGGAGGATTACATATGGGCATTGAAAAGATTTAGTAAAATTTTGGGTGAGAAACAATCTTATGTCATAATAATCAATAGAGAGTTTGCATTAATAAATGTTATTAATATTGTTTTTCTAGAGTGCAAACATTTACTCTGTGTGTGGCATATAGAGAAAAACATATTGACAAAGTGTAAAAAATATTTTGAAACCGAAGAGATTTGGGTAGGTTTTTTGAGTTCTTGGAAAAATGTAGTATATTCTTCAACTGAGCTTGAATATAATGAACATTGGAAAGAATTTGAATCAAGCTACGTGGAGAAAAAGAAAGCATTGGAGTATATTGAAAATGTGTGGCTACCATTGAAAGAGAAGTTTGTCAGTGCATGGACTGATGAATACTTGCACTTCGGCAACCGTGCATCTTCACGAGCAGAATCAGCACATGCCAAACTTAAGAAGTATTTACAAGTTTCAACCGACGATCTTTATGAAGTGCGGAGAAATATGTCTCGTAATTGAAAATGAATTCAATGAAATTAAGGTACTATTGGCACATACCTTATATATGTTCTAATTTGAAATATTTATTGAACTTTAAAATCACTTATTTTGTTGTTGCCTAAAATTTTCTTGTAGGCACGACTTTCAAGTGAAAAGATGCATCTTCTTCACATTTGCAATACTTTATTTTTTTTAAATGTCGTTTACCGTGTCTCTATTTATGCTCTAAAACAGCTACACAAATAACACATGAAGGCAAAGTTGGGTACTATGAGTGCGGTTTGCAGTGGGCAATTTACAAAAACTATGGGTCTTCCATGTGCTCACAAAATGAGTCACTAATTCTTGACTTGATACACTCACAGTGGCGGATTGATCGAAGGACCTTGAGTGCTCATGTGGCTACACACAACGATGACCATGATGATGGTCTTAGTGTCATGCTCGAAGAACTTCGCACTAGGTATCACGAATGGCCGGATTTTAAAAAAGACATCACTCATGAAAGGATAAAAGAACTCCTTAATCAATTTGATGTCCTCTTCGAACCTAATACTCAACCTCCTAAAGGTCGTCCACCAAAGTAAAAAAATAAGAGAAAGGCAATGAGTTCTGCCCGACGAGATCCTTCTGGTTTTGAAATTGTCGAAGCTTCCCATCAGTGTGGTTCGAGCAAAGGACCTGACCGTGAAAATCATGCAAATGGAGATGCGAGTTTATTTGATTTAAATGAAAGTTCCTATATGTGGGAATAAAATAACAAATAAGCAACATGAACATGTAGTAGTTGAATTGTGTTGGCTTTGATGTTTTATCTAAATAGTTTTTTTTTGTTTTGTTTTGTTGATCATGGATTTTGTCATCACTTGGCTTTAATTTGTAACCGATGTTGTTGGATAAGATGCTGGTAGTATTGCTGGTTTTAATTTGAATTTATCTGAATAGTCTTTAATTTGCCACAAAATTAATTTCCTATCACAACATAAGATGCTGGTATTATTGTTTTAGTCAAGGATGCTTGCATATTTTGCATGCCTCTTTTGTGTTTGATTCTTTACAAGCCTGCATAATTTTGCACTGCTTTATATTTCCGGCTGTTTCATGTTTCATGTCATCGTAATAGATCTTTGTAGAGTATTTAGTCATGCATTATATGTTTAAAGTTATAATTTGTTTCAGAAAAAGAAATGAAAGATGTGAAAACTGCCCATCTCTTTCCGCTCTGACCCAACAGCCCCCGCCTCTTCATTTCCCTCGAGACGTCCTCCCAGGTCAAAGACAACCCGTTTCGCTCAATTGCACGCTAGGGATCTGACAGAGAGTAAAGGCCCACTGTTTTTTAATTAAGTCTTTCTTTATTTAACTAAGGGCAAAACTGGAATTATAGACAAAGTATTCTCTGAGCGCTCAAAAACTGAAATGATGCGTGTAGAATAGCACCCCCTTTTTGATGAGCTACAGTCAACTTCACACTAGGAATATATATAAATGGTAAAAGTAGCTAGCTAGTGCGCACATATTCTTAAAAGGATCAATAATTGCCCTTCCATTTTTTTACCATTTCCAGCTGGCAACATTTTGACCATATTAAATTTTTAAAAAATATATCAAATAAATTGGGATTTTATGAGACTGGAAAAATAGCAATAAACAAAAATGGTAGAAAAAGTACTTGTAATTAATGGTTCAATTCAATACACATCAATGAGAACTCAAAGAGCACGCAAGCAAGTGTGACGCCACCTCCATTTCATTTGTGCTTTCAATTCACAAACTTAGGAATAGCTACCAATAATTTGTTGGATTCGTCACTAAATTTTGATGGACCAGCATGAGAAGGAATTTTGTAACTTTTTTATTTTAGAAATTAAAAAATCAAACTATAAAAAAATAGATTATTTTTTTGGATTCCATAAATGGGACCGAAAGAATGATATGATTATGTTGGGTATCATTATTTCGGTTCACTTATGAATTTAGTATATAAATTGATTTATATTTGAATTAGAAATTATTGGAACCGAATTATTAGTTCGGTCGTATTGAAGATGCAAAGCCTATAGGATTGAAATAATAATTCGATTCATTTATCGCAACAAAATTATCCATCATATTTTCAATAGTTCAATTTTTAATTTCTAAAAATAAGAAAATTGGGAACTTGGGACATCATCTCAAACCATCGCTTCTTGAATCTCACTTCTTTTATATGAATTGATTAATTAATTAAGATTGAGGCTACGGTGCTATGCATAGTGCGAATTGGTCCCTACTACGGAGATAAAATTTAATTTACAAGTACATATGAAGATCATGTTAAAATTTAGTTTAAATCCATAACGCAGGTTAATATGCGTTATACATAGTACCATTGACTCACTTATTAATTAATTGACAAATTAGTCATTTAATAGACGCAAGAAAGAAATAGGAAGTTGAAGGTGAGAAGGAATGGAAACACCTGAGACACGCAAGATGGCAACCAAATCAATTATTATTCAGTCAACAGTCAACTTCACTTTCGTGCAAAAGTGTTTCAAGATTCCTTTAATCCTTTCTCTTTCGAACAAGAATAAAAAGACTTTTCGTCCTAGGAGAGACTGTTGGTTTTTAAAATAATAATAATAATAATAATAACTTTTTATAAATTTCGGTATTTGTTTATTTATTTTTAGATGTTTTGTGAGAATTGAATATGCATCTCTATATAAAAATGTGAGATTTATTATTATTTCTTCCCTTTTGAATTGAAATAAATTAGTGTTCACTTGAGTGAAATTGAAATGGACAGAAAATCATGTGGAGTTATCTAGAGGTGACATTAATAGGAGGTAGTTATCTGCGCGCCCTTGATTTGTGTGCAAATATATTTCAACCAAAAAAACAAACTTGTAAAATAAATCATCTTGGGGCCCACAGAAAAAAAAATAACAGATAAAGTGAAACCAACAAGAAACGAACCTTTGAAATGGAAAGTGCAACAAAGAAGAAACAAAATAAAAATCTACCACTACAAGCGCCAGAAGAGAGGAGGCCCCAAACAGAAACTTTGAAAATAACCAAAGCAGTAGAATCAAATGCCAACTGGTGCCTCCTGAGTTCTGCCAATTGAGGCCAATAGAGAGAGAGAGAGAGACGAAACGATCAAGGAATACAATCGGTGCTTGCGAGTTCTTGACTTCGCAAATTCATCTACCTCTGTCGGAGAATTGATCCATTCGTCTCGAATTACGAAAGAATATCTAATCTCCAATCAGGGGAAGAGAGATAGAGAGAGATAGAGGTGCTGTCTCACAGTCACAGTCTCAGCCTGAGCACGACTGGCATCAATCAAAAGGGAAGAAATAAAGAAGCCGGTATCTCTATCTTCTCTTAATATTCAATTCAACTAGAAAAAAGGAAGATCAAAGATTTGATATCGGAATCAATTTAAAGAGAAGCATCTTTCTCTGCTTTCTCTCTCCTGAATAATTTGTTCAATTTGACTTGAAGCATCTTTCCAGCTGTCTGAGCCCCACAGTGTATCTCGAATCTCCCAGAGCCATTAACTGCCAAGGATGGATGTAAGCCTCTCCTTTAATTTCATATATATCTATTTTTGCCGACCTTTAATCATCTTTTATTTATATTTATATTTATATTCATAGTATAATTGATAAAAATAAAAGATATTTTGGGGGGGTATGGTAGTTAAATTAGATTCATGCATGTGTCCTAAATAGCAAATGCATTGATTGGCTGATGTATATATTTGGGAAGCCCCGCTGGTTTCCAATAATAGGTGCTCAGAAAAAGGTTGGCAGAGTTGGGAAAGAAAGGAGAGGCAGAGGGTCCATCTACATCATCTCTTGTCTGGCCATTGTTGTTACGGGAGAGGGAGAGGGAGAGTGGCGAGCTGGCGTTGGCAATGGAGAAATCACCCGCTGTTGCCGATGAGAATGGGACGAAAAAGGACCATGGCAGAGGCCAAGAAGTCTCTGATGACACCGCTCATCAAATCAGCACTGGTCTGTCTGCCTGTCCCTATATTGTTACACTCTTTAAAGTTTAGTTACCACAAATTAAAGGTCCTACACCTTGTTTGGTTGTAACTTAAATTTAAGAAGGAACATCTTACTCCTATTTACACCTTGTTTGGCAGCTCAAATTTGGAGTAAATTAATTCGTCTGGAGGAGTAAGATGTAGAAAATTAACCTCTGTTGATGACTGTGGGCCCTACATATGAAGTAAGAAGTAAGTTAATTCATCGGAAGAGGTGGTTTAACTTACTCCACAGTTACTTCATCTTACCCCTCCTGTTTTACCCCTCATTTGACGGAGTAAGTATGGAGTAAGGGGTTTATTTAATCCATCACTTACTCAACAACCAAACATGGCCTTAAGTTGGTGCATGTAACATTAGAGGTACTGGTACCTGTACCAGTAGGTTTACTTAGTACTGGTACTATCATGTGTCTCTTATTTCAAAAAGAAGGGCATGGTCCTTGAGGCTGTGATATGCAATCATGGCATGCGCTTCACGTTTGAACCTGCTATCGAGATAGTATGTAAGAATTAAGATGTCACATGTCTGTTGAGTTTTGTTGCTTATGGTACGTTTAAATTTGAACTGAGTATAGACAAAAATATGCAGATCCCTGGTATCAGGTGGCATTCGTACTAACAACAGGGGTGAATAGCGCATATGTGTTGGGTTATTCGGGGTCGGTAATGGTCCCACTGGGCTGGATTGGCGGCACTGTTGGCTTGGTTCTCGCTGCCGCCATCTCCATGTATGCCAATTGCCTCCTTGCGCGCCTCCATGAAACCGGCGGCATGCGACATATCCGATACAGAGATCTCGCTGGCCACATCTATGGTACGAAAGAATGGTCAATGCTTTTCTCTTTTTATTTTCCCGATTTCCTATGAAAATTCAATGAATTCAATACGCCTAAAGAAACGGTTGCAAATGCTCTCCACATGCAGGTAGGAAAGCATATGCACTGACATGGGCACTGCAGTATGTTAATCTTTTCATGATTAACACCGGCTTCATTATTCTTGCTGGTCAGGCTTTAAAGGTAGGTTATGATTTTTGTTGTACTTGGTAAACTTTGCATGGTACAAATTGAGGGGGGTCCAGTTAGTGCGAGCATTTAATGACAGTATCTTTGTTTTCCAAGGAAAGGCTGTGTATGTGTTGTACAGGGATGACGGCATCTTGAAGCTGCCATATTGTATAGCCATAGCAGGGTTTGTTTGCGCCATTTTTGCATTTGGGATCCCGTATTTATCAGCTTTGCGCATATGGCTGGCTGTTTCTACTGTCTTGAGCTTAATCTACATCATCATTGCTTTTGTGCTCTCCGCGCGGGATGGTACGTTTCTACCTTCACCTTTTTTTTTACCTCAATGTTACGCTGATTTGTACCTTCCATATTATGCATTGCTAATTGTCAATATGTATGCTGCTAAAATATATATATTGACAGGAATGAATGCACCGCCAAGAGATTACAGCATACCTGGGACCCACACAAGCAAAATATTTAGTACCATTGGTGCTGCCGCGACTCTTGTTTTTGCCTACAACACTGGCATGCTGCCTGAAATTCAGGTCCCCTTCATTTTTTTTATTTTTTATTTTGTTTTTGCTATTTTTATCTTAAGATATGTGAAAGATTTGTTGTTTGCTCAGGCAACGATACTGCCTCCAGTGGTGAAGAACATGGAGAAGGCATTGTGGTTTCAATTCACATTAGGGATATTACCAATGTATGCTGTGACCTTCATAGGCTATTGGGCCTATGGATCCTCCACCTCCTCCTACCTTTTGAACAGTGCAACTGGGCCTGTTTGGGTTAAGACCCTTGCTAACATCTCTGCCTTTTTTCAGACTGTTGTCTCCTTGCATGTATGTCATTTGTACCCCTCACTCTCCTTTTGCTTTTTTTTTTTTTGAGTGAGGTTCTGGGACTATGCATAGTACATATTGGTCCATACTATGGATCTATATCTCTATTTTCGAAGTCTCAACAGTCGATCTAAACTGTTCAACATGATCTCTATATGAAAATGTACTTGTAGAGCAAGTTTTACATTTTTTTTAGAATTTTTTAGATAGGTAGAAATCACTTGATCTAAAGATTCTAGACCATTCATAAGTAGTGATTTTGTAACTATCTAAAATAATGGTAAAAAAATAAAAAATAATAATATAAAATTTAGTCTGCGAATACATTTTCATATGGAGATCATATTGAACGGTTCAGATCGACTATTCGATCTTTGAAATCGAAGATATCAATCCATAGTACGGACCAATCCACGCTATGCGTAGTACCATAGCTGCACTATTTTTTTTTACCTACGATGATTTGGGCTCCTTCTGTTTTGTTACAACAGATATTTGCAAGCCCAATGTACGAATTCTTGGATACGAAATTCGGCAGCGGGCATGGGGGTCCGTTTGCCATACACAACGTACTCTTCCGGGTGCTTGTCAGAGGAGGTTACCTCACCGTAAACACATTTGTGGCTGCTTTTCTACCGTTCCTGGGTGATTTCATGAGCCTAACTGGCGCAATAAGCACGTTCCCGCTCACATTTGTTCTTGCAAATCACATGTACCTCCGAGTAAAGAAGAATAAACTTACGGCTGTGCAAAAGGGATGGCATTGGATGAATGTCGTCGGATTTGGATCCTTTGCTGTTTTGGCTTTTGTTGCAGGTATAAGGCTCATCATGAAGGACTCCCAGACGTACCATTTCTTTGCCGATTTATGATTCTTTATAGGGCTATTTATGTATTTTATATATCTTAAATGTTGTCAAATTTACAACTATAGCCACAAAGTTCCTCTCCGAGCCTTTACGAAAAAGAGCATGAAAACTGAAATATTCCTTTCTACGAGAGGAACTGTCAAGTTTTTCCTTTTCTTTATCTTTTCTGTATGCTGATTGCAAGATCTGCTAAGTTTTTTTATTGAATAAGTGTCAAATTAAAATTGAAGATGCTAAGGAGTTAAAAGGGAGATATTGGATAGATAACAGTACATTATTAAGTCCTAATTAAGATGCCGTGATTTGCACCTGACAAAGTTGCAGAAACAAACTTATGGTTAAGATATCTCTCTGTAGCAAGGTGCATTCCTGTTTTATTTAACATAATTAACCATTGGATTTCTTGGGTCAGAGAGCGGGCCCATATCTGTTGATGCCTGAGAATTTCACATAAGCTTTGCTTTGGGCCTTTAAACCTGCCACCAGCCCGGAAGCATTTTCTTTGCATCTCTTGTCTAAACTTTTTTAGTTAAACTAACTTGTAGTACTTGTATAACTCCAATAAACGATGATTTTTTGTTTCCTCCAACATCTTATCTGCTAAATTTTATAGTTCAAATATTGTATTGTATTTTGGTTTAGCTTTTTATGTGATTATTGTACAAACAAAAGACCCCATAAGAGATGGTTTAAAGAATATATTTTTACTGGACTTCCATTTTTTGTTTTATTTGGGCTGGAAAGATCGGTTTAGAACTAAAGATACTACCAGAGGGCAGAGGCACATAACTTCCCAAGTCGGAGACCTTGTCCTTTTTACACCATATTAGTTGAGAATAGTGGAAAATCTAGGATTTTCCACCCACACCACAAATCGGATTCTAATAACTTATTCAGTTCAAATTTAATAATTAATCGAGTTTAAATAGTTTATCGGTTTCAAATCTATTAGATAATCGAGTACTAGATAAAAAATAACAAAAATAATCTCTTACATGATAAAAAACACAACAAAATAATACTTTTTTACGTATTAAAAATAACAAAAATTTCTAGGAGAACAAATTAATCCGGACCTATTAAATTAAAATTACTTTTCAAAATTCAGGAGGGGCAGTACAACCCCCGATTCCCCGCGATATACACTGGATCCGCCCCTGGTTGAGATTAGTGGGCATTATAAATTAATTTATTTGACTATTATTTAATATTTTTAAGATCATTAAATAAACAATTTTGTAAATTTAAGTTGTCTGATGAAAGGTAAACTTATATGAAGTTCAATTAGTTTCATTTGCGCATACTTAATTTACTGTTTTTCTGGAGTAGAATATTCTCTAGTCTTATAGAGTAATTAAAAGTTGAAGGATCCATTTCACAGAGATTGTAACTTTTGAAATAACCAATTTCATCGTAAAAACGTCATAATATCCAATTTTCTCATAAAAACTTAATATTTTTTCTTCTATTCTCGCCTATTCATTTAATATTATTTAGTTATTTTAAAAACTGAATTGACAAGTATATTTTCGTTTAAAATGAAGATGTACTTTAAATTTCCAACTAAGGTTGAAAAAAATCACAGATAGAAGGAAATCAGAGAGATAATATACACTTTTGACTTTTGAGTGTCTTCTAAATTGAGATGATAACAACTTTTTCCTAATTTGAACTTGATTTTAATTCACAGTTTCTGTGCCAAAATTGATGAGCGTAGAGAATATCAATTCATATTGTGTGGGTGTGATTTCTGGATTTAAAAAGAAAAGAGATTGTGTGGGTGTGAAGAAGATTAGAAGTACAGTGAAGAAAATATTAGATAGATAATGAAGCGTCTTTTTTTTTCCCTCTTATTTAACCTTGTCAGAAATTTAAAGAGTTATATTCGTTTAAAATGAAAGAGCATATTTGTCAATTAAATTTTAAAAATACCTAAATAAAATATTAAATGAATAAAAGATGATAAAAGAAAAATGTGAAGATTTTATGGAGATATTGAATATTATGATGTTTTCATATATAAATCGGTTATTTCAAAACTTTATATGGGTACACTAAAAATTCTACCTTTTGTTTTGAAATTTAGAAAATAAGTTTGTATAGGTGTTGTTTGACATATTGTATAATTAAGTGTTGTTTGTTTTGAAATACTCGGTGGTGCTAGAAAATAATGCAACTTAATGTGATTTTTTATTCAAAACATATTAGGGGGCCGTTTTGCAAATGAATAGTTTGGGAAATTGATTAGCAATTTCAAACAGTTGTCAAAGAGTAAAGAAAAATTAATTTTAAACTTAATTTCACAATTCCTACATCAATATAATTAATTATTAATTGTTTTTAATGTCTGAACAACAAATTTGATTGGCTGTGAGAGAGTAAAAGTGAAGATGAAAGGTTTCATTTAGTGAAAATTATCCGTGAAAGTGAAAATGAAAGTGCCAATTAGGATTTTACAATTCAATTTGCAAGCTTATGGATAACTTAGTACGGTTCTGTAAAAGAAGAAAAGGATTTAAAAATATTTTTTTTCTTATCTATCATACCTCTATTTTTTATTTTTTATTTATAACAAAAATTCTAAAATTTATATATCAAAATAAACTATTAGATGAGATCAATATTATTTTCTCCACATGCACATAAAAAATTATCAGTTTTTAATTTTAATTTAATATGAATCAATATGTCTCAAAATTGTTTACATATTAGTGTGTTTTTTTAAACTCTTGATAACAACAAATACAAAAGTTTGAATGCCATCTTTTACATATGTACATAAAAAATTATACGTATCATATCTAGCAATTTTATTTTGATATTTAACTTTTTAAGTTGTAACTTATCAAAATTTTAAAAATAAAAACATAATTAAGGTAAAAAAAAAATAGAAGTATTCGAACTTGAGAGGAGGGACACATTTAAATTTACTAAGGATGCAGTCATAAATTTTAAATTAAAGAAGGGCACACATAAAATTTCTCTTGGTGACGTGGGAAAAGAGGCGGATAATCTGAGCCGTTGGTCGTTCGAACGGTTGGGATGAAATAATACCATTCTGTTTAGAAACGAACCTCTTCAATTATAAATGCAACTTTTTTTCTTTGCGCCACTTAAACCCAAACCCCTACTTCTCTCTTCGACCTAAACCCTACTTCAGGCGGCGGCTGCTGCTCTGTACTCACTGCGGCGCCTCGGCTGATCGTCGGAGCAAGTACGCCGTAGGAAACGAAGCCCTCTCTCTAATCCCCAACTCTTATTTTGTTGTCTCCCCAAAAGGTTTTTCAAAACCCTAATCTTCAGTAGTTGCTTTGAAGCAGTCAACATCGCTATCTCTTTTTATTTCGATTTGAAGGCGCTTCGATAAGGATTGTAATTGGAGATGTTGGTATTGTTCGAGACCCCTGCGGGGTTCGCACTGTTCAAGGTGCTAAACGAGGGAAAGCTTGAAAAAGTTGAGGTAATTTTGTTGGTTATTTTTGTTCCTTTAGACGAGGTAATGTCTTGTTCTCATTTATTTATTTTATGACTGTTTTATTTTTCATTGGGCTGTTTCAGGATTTATGGAAGGACTTCGCCACATCAGATGCTGCAAGAAAGGTCATTTGTTTTTCTGATTCTTATTTGTTATTTGCTACTATTTTCACTTAGTGTACAACATTTGTATTGACATATTCAGTGCGAAATTAGTTGAATCAATTTATTACTCTACTTGAATTAAGTTATTTTTACAGTATTATATACTGTTACTGTTTACTCAATAATGAATTTTTCACTACATTGTGCTATCAGCTGAGAAAGTTAGATTATTTTTTATTTGATAAAAGAACCTGTATATTGTGTGCTTGTATTTACAAATTGGTTTTGCATGTGCTCTGAAATGCATTTATCACTCCTCTCAACATAATTAATTTTGTATTACATTGAGATTTGCCCCCCATTGTGTTAAAAATCTAGCATATTGCATTTTCATGCATCAGCATATAGAAGCTCTTATTTTATTCTAATTGTGCCCAATTTCATTTTTGTATCAGGTGGTGGAGCTGAAAGCATTTAGCAAATTTGAAAACACATCAGAGGCTTTATCAGCCGCGACCTTGCTGATAGATGGGAAGGCAAGCAAAGGCCTCAGAAAATTTCTTCAGAAAAATTGTGATGGAGAGACATTAGGTGTTGCCGATTCGAAGCTTGGAAATGCTATCAAAGACAAGCTGGTGAGTTTTTCATGCAACTTTTAGTGGAATTTTTGTTAAAGAGGGTTCAAATGAATCCATTTTTAAAACTTTAATAACTAAATGTCAAAATAAACCTTTAGATATGATCATATCATTTTCTCTAATGCACATGTAAAAGATTAGGACATTTCAAGTTTGTTTTGATTTTTATCAAGAGCTTACAAAAATACACTGATGTGAATAATTTTTGGACGTTGATTTTTCAACTTATCGATTCATATAAAAGTAAAACCCGAAAGTGATAATTTTTTATGTGCATGTAGAGAAAACAATATAGATCACATCTAACGATTTATTTTGGCATACAAGTAAAAAATGTTTTTATTAGAATTAAAAAGTGGAGGCATGATGGAGGCATTTGAACCTCCACCATTTTAAAAGCCTTTACGGTAAAAGTTGGATTAAGGCTGTAAAGTTTTAAGTTCAGCTACGGTTCACACTAGGCTGCTCTTTTATCAACTGGCAAAGTTGCTAATGGAGACAATAATTTATCTTTTTATATTTTGGTTGCCTAGAGACTTAACTAATGTTGTACTTGTTCCAGAAAATTGATTGCGTGCACAACAGTGCTGTGATGGAGCTTATGAGGGGTCTTAGGAGCCAACTAACCGAGCTCATATCGGGGTTGGCCCCACAAGATTTGGCACCGATGAGTTTGGGCCTTTCTCACAGTTTATCTAGGTATAAGCTCAAATTCAGTCCCGATAAGGTATAAACCATTTTCTCTATATTTCGTTTTTCTAAATCATTTCTGTAATATTTGGGAAGTCTGATTATCTCTTTGGTTATTTGATTGTAGGTGGATACAATGATTGTTCAAGCAATAGGCTTGTTGGATGACCTAGATAAGGAACTGAATACATATGCAATGAGGGTACGTGAGTGGTACGGTTGGCACTTTCCGGAGCTGACTAAGATCATACAAGACAACATCCAGTATGCAAAGGCTGTTAAATTCATGGGAAATCGTGTTAATGCCGTTGGCCTTGATTTCTCTGAGGTAAATTTATTTTTAACCTTTTTCTGCTCGCACTATCCATGGGGCGAGATAATTAAGCATTAAAACCTAATGTTATAACCAGTATTTGACCTTTGAAGCTATATAATTGAATGTCTTATTTTATTTAGATATTGTCAGAAGAAGTGGAAGCAGAGTTAAAGGAAGCAACAGTGATTTCAATGGGTACTGAAGTGAGTGACCTTGATTTGTTGAATATAAGGGAGCTTGCTGACCAAGTCATTTCACTTGCCGAATATAGAGCTCAGTTGTATGACTACCTGAAAAACCGGATGAATACAATTGCACCTAATCTGACAGCCCTAGTTGGCGAACTAGTGGGGGCCCGCCTTATTGCACATGGCGGTAGCTTGGTTAACTTGTCCAAGCAACCTGGCAGTACAATTCAGATTCTCGGTGCAGAGAAGGTACTTTTTTGTCCTTTTGAAATTTATACTGTTATTGGTTTGTTTTTTTTTTTGTTTCATTTGCAAATGTTCTGGGATTCCTTAGTTGATTGTTGTAGTTTACGCCGAGGAGCGCATTACGACAACACTAGTAATAAGCATGTGCCGAAGTAGGTGGAGAGGAAAGGGTTCTTAGAATCCCCTATAATTTGGAATTTTTTAGTTTTGTCCTTCAAAAATTAAAATTTTTACAAAAAATATATACTAGTAGCCCCCTTTATAAAATGATATTACATAACACTTATTTATCCAGCCCTTGTATCTCAATTTTCTGGTTCCGTCCCTGATAATAAGGGTCCTTTTCACTTTCTGTTTGTTATATCTTGGGGCAAGATAGGTTCTCTTTTGGTGGCAATAATGAATTTGTTACGATTATATTTCCAGACATAAAGTTACTAGAAGACCTTTTTTGTAAATTTCTTATAGGTAAGACTAAAAGTTTATATTGTTTCTTCTGTTTCTTAGGCATTGTTCAGAGCCCTGAAGGCAAAGCATGCTACACCAAAGTACGGCCTCATCTACCACGCGTCCTTGATTGGTCAGGCGGCACCTCGCAACAAAGGAAGGATAGCTCGATCTCTTGCGGCGAAGACTGCAATTGCTATCCGGTATGATGCCCTTGGTGATACTGAAGATAACTCCCTTGGTCTTGAACAGAGAGTCAAGGTACATACATCATCTTGTCTTCTCGTATAAGAGATGCAATATATTATATATTTTACCAAGTAGGTTTAAAATGCCCCATTGTTTTTGTGCTCAATCTTGCCTCACATCCTTGTATCCATTTTCAAAGTCCAAACAGTTGATCCGAACTGCACAACGTGATCCCCGTATTAGCTTGGAGACTGAATTTTATATTTTTCTGGATTTTTTTTACTAATTTTTAGATAGATACAAAATCACTGTTTTTGGATGGTCCAGAATCTTTTGAAAAAACAGTGATTTTGTACCTATCTAAAAATATAGTAAAAAAATCCAAAAAATATAAAATTCGGTCCCCAAGAACATTATAATATGGAGATCATGTTGAGCAGTTTGGATCGACTGTTTGAACTTTGAAACCGAAGATAAGGATGTGAGGCATGATTGGGGCACAAAAATAATTGGGCAACTGCAACTGGAAGTTGAGAGAGCTTAGGTAGCCTGCAACTGGAAGATGTTAACAGTTAATTATGTATTTGATGTACAGCTTGAGACACGCCTGAGAATATTGGAGGGCAAAGAGCTGGGTAAATCGGCTGGTTCAGCAAAAGGGAAGCCCATGATTGAAGCTTATGACAAGGACAGGAAGAAGGGTTCTGGTGCTCTGATAACTCCTGCTAGGGTATGCATTTTGTTCAGTTTACTTTGTTTTTTACTTTATATCACTATTTTCTGACTTGTTGCTTAAGTATAATAAGAGGGGCATGTCTGCTTCACTGAATTCTCTAAATATCTTTAAATTTTTATTTTTTGAAAAAATACATTAAATTTACATGAATGCCAGCATGTTGCATTAATGGGCAAACACTTGCGTAGATGCTGATTAAATTTAGTTGACAGAGGAACCATATGCAGTTTTTAATCTACCATGTGATTGTTGTTCTGTTGTATTTGGGTCCAGTATGTTTCCTTGAAAAAAAATATACTTGGTTTCTTTTTCTTATTGAAAACAAGTAATAAGGCAGAAATATAGATTTCCTGAATATTTTTTTCTATTAAAATAAAGCTTGTATGTCATTCATGAAATTTTGTAAAAACCCTTCTTATCTGTATTATTTGAAACTTGAAAATGAAGTCCTTTCCAGTGCTTCCATCCTATAATACTTCGACCCTGCACTATTTAAGTTGTAGAAACTCTGTTAGTGTTATGAAATGATGAAAAGGATGATCGATATAGATGTTTAAACCGATAATATCTTTAATTTTCTGTT
This sequence comes from Carex littledalei, assembly GCA_011114355.1. Classification (NCBI taxonomy): domain Eukaryota; kingdom Viridiplantae; phylum Streptophyta; class Magnoliopsida; order Poales; family Cyperaceae; genus Carex; species Carex littledalei. Next base: position 9,026,614 of record CM022100.1, read on the forward strand.
GATGTGATTAAGTTAAACATACAAGCTACAAGTCTAATTTAGGCAGGTCATCTTTGTAGATTACCTGTTAGAAGTTTACAACTGTTGCTACTACAATTAAGACCAGCACAAGCTGGTCTGATTGAAATGTGATTTTATTATGGTCTTTTTTCTCTTCTTTTTAACTGTTTTTTTTTATTTGTAGAGTTACAACCCTGCATCTGATCTTGTTCTTGCCGACTCGACCGAACCTTCTAAAAAAGAGAAGAAAGATAAAAAGAGAAAGCATGAAGACACTGAAGAAGGTGGAGAAAGCCAAGAAAAAGAGAAGAGAGAGAAAAAGAAAAAGAAGGCCGAGGTGGAAGCTGTTGCTACTGAAGAACAAGTAGAGGAACCAGAAAAGAAGAAAAAGAAGAAAAAGAAAGGAGAAGATCAAATAAGCGAGAATGGAGAGGAAACTGAAGGTAAAAAGGAGAAGAAGAAAAAGAAGAAACCTGAGGAAGAAGAAGAGGTGGCCGAGCCCGAGCCGAAGAAAGAGAAGAAGAAAAAGAAAGATAAAAAGGGAGAGTAGTTAGCCCGAGCCCGGTGTAGGTTGTTTACTAGCAATTTTTGTTTGTCCGATGGCCAACTTCTGTATCTGTTCAGAGATTTTGAATGTTGAGGTGATGAGGTCTTATGTTATTTTGATAATTTAGATCCTTTATTTCATGCTTTATTAGTGAAGATAAAATGTTTGTTTGTAGGCACTTTTTAAAAATATTCCTGATTTTAGTCTATTTTGCTACATGTGGACTTATAATCTTGTTTCATGTCCAAAATGTCTGATTGCAAGAAAAAGATTTTCATAATTGAATATCTGCCATATTTTCTCAAATGTTGTGGGGCATGAATTGGAAAGGAAATACTTGTGCTAAGTTTGCTGGTTGTGTTATTAGTTGGTTTAAAGGGATTTTCCTGAGAAGGATTTTATGATTTTTCGTGCTCTTCTGTCTGTGGTTAAACCTAAACATGATTATATTATTCTAATGAACGTTCTTGTGTGTTAGTTTAAATTTGAAAATTGAAAGCGAGAATGCCTCTGTGAAGGAGTCTCCTTGCTGCGTCTTGGAATGAAACCGTTCATGTAAGAAAATTCTCTATTTCTTGTGGCGTCCGTTGCAAAATGCGTTGTACTATGCTACTATGAATTCATGTTTCTGTAATTGAAGTTCAAACAGTCAATATAAACTGTTTAATAAACATGATCTTTACATGAAAATGTAGTCGGAGACCAAATTTTACATTTTTTTAGATAGATTGAAAATGCAGTTGGAGATCGGATATGAACGGCTCAATATGATCTTTATATGAAATGTAGTTGGAGACCAGATTTTACTTTTTTTTACTAGTTTGTTAGATAAACTGAAAATTAGTGAAGAATTTTTAAATTAAGTTATTTGCTACTAATTTTAAAAAATAGTAAGAAAATTTTGAAAAATGTAAAATTTGATCTTTAAGATTTCATATGAAGATCACGTGAATTGTTCAGATTGACCAACTATATTTAATACATTATTATTCAAACAAAAACCATGTATATGTTAGTTCAATTTAGGCTGGAACTTGGTGTCAGTTGTGTCCTTCTGAAGAGCAACAAAAGAAATAAATAAAAAAAAAAAAAATGAAACAAATTGGATGCCAATTCCCAAATCAACGGACAACTGTTGTAATGTGCGATGTGCCAACTGGGTTGTTTGCAATTGTTGGCTGTGAAATTACAAGTTCTTTTTTCAATAAGAAAAAAGGAATGGATACAGATACAGTCATACAGCGCTCTTTTGTTGTATACATCTGATCTGATAATAGGAATGAAATCTGTTCACAAAGATATCCTAGGAATTATTCTTATTGGCCTGGCCACCAGCTAACAATAAAGAATAATGAAAAATTATTACGTGACGCCAATATATGCTGCGACTTTGAAAAAAAATGTAGGCAAATTATATTCGAGCCCCTAATTTCTTAAGCAATCCTAAAGCATTTTCAAACTATCTGCATTGGAATTGCTTTTTATTTCTAAAAGAAAGTCCCCATGTTTTGTAGGAGCAACATATGTAAAGAAAAAAAGACACCCCCGATTGATTAAATATTAAATTTAGTGTATACCAAAAGAAAAACATAAATTCCAGGGAGACATTAAAGTGCCATTGTCAAGTAATGGTATGCAAAATCCTAAAATTTCGGGTGCTACAATGCAAAATTCACCGAATATTAACGCGCTGAAATTCGCGCCAAGCTGAACATATGAAATTCCTACTCAATCAAGCGATTTTGATCTGATTTTAGAAGCAAATAACTTAATTTAATCAAGCAAATTCCTACTCAATCAAGCGATTTTGATCTGATTTTATTGTCCATAGAAGCGAACAACGTTTCGGGAAACAGATGTGATGTGAGCAATAACATAATGCATTTATTTAAATTAAAAAAATGGTACAGAAGAATCACACTCTTTACTCTTTAGGATTTCCAATTTCCAACAAGAGAGGTCAATAAATTTTTTCATATTTTGCATAAATCTAACAGAGGCACAAAATTCCTTCTCAACATCTTGAAATAATTCAAAAACAATCTAATCTAGACAATTCTTCATTTAAAATAAAAAATAAAGCTGGAACTGGAATCAATCCTCCAATTCACCTTACGCACTTTCTTTCTCTCTCTTTAATTTTTTTTTTTTATTTCATAAAATCAAACAACAGAACAAAGAAGAATCTCTGCGGCGTCTCCACCAATTCGAGGCTTCCCACCAAGGCAGTTCCCCTCTTCTCCGGTGGCGCCGATACTGGAGACGTCCGGCGTGGCGGTACTGGAAGGAGGCTTGTAGTACATACGCGCTGTCTGGGGGCAGTGCGAATGGAACCTCGCCGCTATTCTCATCCCCAGATCCAGCAACTCCACGTACTTCCCCATTCGAATCGGTTGCCTCTCTCTCGAAAATGGCGTGGAAACGGCGTAGAGAGAGGAAACACAGGTGGGAGGCTAACGGATAGCGTTCTTCAAAAAGCGTCCCAGATGGAGGCCATGAAAGGAAGGAAGACGGGAGAGGGGCGAAGCGGCGATCCAGCGCCTTGTTTTTATAGGTGGGGTTTTGGGAAGAGAAAAAAGGGAATTTTGGTTTTTGAATCACCTCCATTAGTAGCAAAATGGAAATCTCCAGTTACCAAACCTACACAGCTAATTTCTCGCCATAGCTTGACCCCTGGTTAATAACAGAAGCCAGAAGGAAGGGAAATGTTTGGGCCCAATGTAGTCATATAGACAAGGTTCATCAACTGGCTCTGCACCGCAATGCTTCAAGTTTGAATAAATCCCGACATTTTTATTAATATCCAAAGTTTAATACAAATTATTATTTATGTCCAGATTCTGAGCCAATATTGAAATATGCCCAAGCCGGCCAGAAAATGGCCGGCTTACCCTTTTTTTTTTTTTTTAACCCGCATTTCACCCTATATATACCCCTTTTTCTCTCTCTCCTCCTCACAATTCTCTCATATCTCAACCGAATTTCTCTCTTCTTTGAGGTAATTTTTTTTTTATCTAATTTAATTTTTAATTTATTTATTTTAGGGTTTAGGGTTTAGGGTTTAGGTGTTAGGATTTAGAGTATATTGTTGTAGTTTAGTGTAATTAGTACAGTTCATCAATATTTATGGTATTTGGGCATTTTTTACCATAATTAGGTTAATTAAGCATAATTTAGTGTAATTAGCACATTTGACCAATATTTAGGTTATTTTGGCTTTTTTACCATAATTAGGCTAGTTAAGCTTAATTTAGTGTAATTATCACAGTTGACCAATATTTAGGGTATTTTGGCCTTTTTTACCATAATTAGGCTAATTAAGCTTAATTTAGTGTAATTAGCACAGTTGACCAATATTTAGGGTATTTTGGCCTTTTTGACCATAATTAGGCTAATTAAGCTTAATTTACCGAAATTAGTACAGTTGACCAATATTTAGGGTATTTTGGCTTTTTTCCATAATTAGGCTATTTAAGTGTAATTTTACAGAAATTAGCACAATTGACCAATATTTAGGGTATTTTGGCCTTTTTTTTATCATAATTAGGCTAATTAAGTGTAATTTTACCGAAATTAGGTTATTTTAAACATCAGGATGCCTAGAGCACGGTCTACCCAGCGTCCAGTAGTGGACGAGCCGATCAGTACCAGCAGCACGGAGCACATCAGTCCTCTCCTGTGGATTCCCCACCGCGAGCACCGAGTCTCACTGGCTTGATGATGGCCCCATACCTCATCAACCTGGGTCTCTACCAGGTTGTGGACATCGTGCGGACAGAGAGAAGCATCATCAATGCATCTCTCATCACTGGACTGGTGGAGCGATGGCGTCCCGAGACGCACATGTTTCACATGCCATTCGGAGAGATGACAGTGACTCTCCACGATGTGAGTGCTCTTTGGGGTTTGCCTATCCGTGGCACACCCGTTGGCGACGTATCTGACAGCACCAGATTCATAGGTGATGTCAGCGAGTTGTTGGGAGCTGATCCGGTCCATGTCATTGGGGACAATGGGAGGTCCAAATTTTATTTGCGGATGACGAGGTTACGGCAGCACTTCAACGCGGGTCTCACGGCAGATTCCACCGAGATGGAGATTCAGAGGTAAATTTTATAACTTGTTTCTATTAATCAATTTATAATACGAGGATTCTATTAGACTTTTTATATGTTTTGTATTGCAGATATACACGGGGCTACGTGATGGACCTTTTTGGTTCTGTCATGTTTCCTGATTCCAGCGGTGATCAGATGCTGATGATGTATCTCCCGTTGCTGCGAGACCTTGAGCAGCCGTTGCCGTACAACTGGGGTGGGCTGTCCTGGCGTATCTGTACTCCCACCTGTGCCGTAGTAGTGAGGTAAGTCACTAACTCTTGTCTTAGTAAATTATTTAATCAATAAATCCATCAAAATACACTGACGTCTAATGTTCTTGAAAATGCAGAAGAATGTGAAGCAGATGTACGGGCCGGTACTCCTGCTTCAGCACTGGTCGTGGTCACGGCTACCGGTGGGCCGTCCTATCCCCAATGAGGTGCCGGATTGGGGAGAGCCAAATATGTGGAGATGCCCGGCATACGGCAAGAAGTGGCACGGTTTCCACCACTACTTGGATCGGACCCACGGTGCTACCGTTAGGATCAGGCCAGTCCGGTCAGAGCTTCAGAGTTTGCCTAAAGCAACGCCGTAAGAGCAGTTGTACACGGAGAACCTCTTGCCGGGCCATGTGGGTGACGAGCAGAAGCGGGATATGTGGTTCTACCGAGGTCCACTCGTACACTTCTGGGTAGTGGAGCACCACTATCCAGATCGGGTGCTCCGCCAGTTTGGTCGAGCGGCGTTGATTCCCGCAGACCCATCTTTGCCGAGGTCCACGCACGCAGACCTGCACAGGTAAGTCGTAGTCTATTGTCAAATACATCATATTACTTGATAGCTTTGTATTGCAACTAACGTCTTCCTTACAGGATAAACCACCGAGGGCGACTGGATAAGGACTGGAGCACCCATTTTGATGCATAGTACAGTACGGCCCAGGATCCTCAGTATCTGAACTTCTATCACGAGCCAGAGCCGACCGCTCAGACCCAGGGAGATCCACAGTTGAGGTACGATGTTTGGTACACGCAGGTCAGCATGTCGAGTGTCTATCTGCAAGGCGATTACGGGCCCATCTCCGTGACAGGATCAAAACCGATGATGGTTACCATCACAACGGCCGTGCATGGGCTCGCCAGGTAATGCACCTAAAACTACATAGTTTTTCTCTAACTTAGTAGTTCATCAAGGTTTGAATTGACGTGCCAGATTTTTTTCAGCTTCTGGCCGCGATCAAGGAGTGCGGGCATGGGATCGCCATGCTGGGAAAGAAGAACTGGAGACGGCTTGGGTACCGCGTCCTCAAGAAGAATGCGTGGACCGATACTTCTGAGTACGAGTCCCTCTCGTATAGTCTCCAGGACTTCGGGGTATTCGATGAGGATTTCAGCTCGGCACCGAGGGTACCCCGATATGGCACAGAGATGCCGCATGATGGAGAGGCTAGTGGTAGCGGCTCTCATAGTCAGCCTGCCTTTGGGACTGAGTTCGCCGCATCTATCTTCAGTACACCTCCGCTAGTACAGCCAGTCTCCACGGGCGATGCCAGATGGGATACCGCCGAGCAGATACTCAGGTCTGCCAATGCTAGTGTGGAGACCGAGAGAGACAGAGCCTGGCCGCGCGAGCGCCGGACGAACGCCGAAGTACCGCCCCAGCGATATACCCCTCTCAGTTTTAGTTATATTTTTACTAGTTTTGTACTATTTATATTTGGTATATTTGGATTATCATATATTTCGGTTCTTTTGTATGTGTGCTTTTATGGTACTATTTTTATATTTTACAGATAAAATAAATTATCATGATAATGCTAAACAAAAATATTACAACACTAAGATAATAGTACAACATAAAAAATAAACAAAAAAATATTTAAAACAATTGCATAAGTGCGTTAAACAGCAAAAATAAACTCATCAAGATTAAACCGACATTTTTATTAATATCCAAAGTTTAATAGAAAATTATGTGCGTAAAAAAAAAAAAGGGTAAGCCGGCCAGAAAATGGCTGGCATAGGGGGGGAGTAAGCCGGCCATTTTCTGACCGTCTTGGGCATATTTCGATATTGGCTCAGAGTTCTGGGCATAAATAATAATTTGTATTAAACTTTGGATATTAATAAAAATGTCGGGAATAAATCTGTACCAAATTATATCTACAATTAAAATATGTTAATCAATGAATTAATTATGTAGTTAATTTTTGTAAAGAGATGATAAATTATAACATTTTCTGTTTAACATATCAAATTAATAAATTTAATTTGATTATAAATGTTGATATGAAAATCACATTGAGCTGCTTCGCTTCGAAATTTTTATTAATATTCAAAATAATTAAACAATTTCACAATCTACACCCTGACGCAGAAGAATTCGAACAATGTCCAAACCGGAAACAAAATTTCCAGTTTTAAGCCTCCTTTCCGGAAAAAAAGTTCTCGGTTCTATGTTTTTTCTATTATTAAAAAACAGAAAATCTGGATATGTTTTTTTTTTAAATAGAAAATTTTATAATTTATTTATTTTTGTATTGAAATATTAGAAATATTTTATATATTTCTTTGAAATAGATAGAATACTATATAATTTGATTTATTTAGAAAGACTGCGACAAATAATCCGGTTCAAAAGTCACTTCTAGAAAAATACAGAAAATATTGTGATCCTTCTATTTTTGAAAAAACTAAAACTTTGAGTTATTTAAATATTCTTTGTCAGAGATGTCAGGGATTTATTATTTAAGTTTTTGTTTTTGAAAAAAATAGAAGAATTCAAATATTTTTTATATTTACCTAGAAGTGACTTTTGAACCGGGATCAATAATTCAAATTCAAGACATTTTTATTTTTTTTCTAATAACACACAAAGAAATATTTTAATTTTTCTCATAGTCGCAAAAAATCCTGACTGAAAAATGTTGATCCGGATTATTTGTCGCAGTCTTTCTAATAATTCAAATTATATAGTATTTCATCTATTTTCAAAAATATATATAAAATATTTATAATATTTCAATACAAAAATAAATAAATTATAACATTTTCTGTTTTAAAAAAAATACAACCGGGACATAATTCCCGGATTTTTTCTTTTTTAATATATAAAAAAAACATAGAACCGGGAACTTTTTTTCCGGAAAGGAGGCTTAAAACCAAAAACTTTGTTTCCGGTTTGGATATTTTTGAAATTCTTCTACATCATTGTAAAATTGTTTAATTATTTTGGATATTAATAAAAATTTCCGTTTTGCTTTGCTTGGCCGATAAAATATCTAAGATATATATTTGAAACCGTAGACTTAGTGTGTTAGTGTGGTGAAACGAGTCCCGAGTCCCGTCTCTTTTTGAAAAGTACTGGGTCCTTGAATAATAATTAAAAAAAAACACCGACCGAGAGATACTATAGTAACTATACATGATATTATACTATATAACCTTTACTAAATTAAAATAGCTATTTGTGTAACATTTATTTTTTTTGCTAACCATTGAAAAATAAGTGATTCGACTTATTCTCTATACTATTGATTACTATATTATACGGAGTCTTTTTTTTTAAGATTTATTTCTTACGAACAAAAATGTTGACAGATCTATTCAGTTTCCCAACCTAGAAATATCTTATCGTGCCATATTAGAGTCCAATGATGAACTAATTAGAAAGTTACCATACTAATAAATGTATATGTTAGATTTTTTTTTTTTTTTTTAAACTTAAAGAAGAAATTGAATTAGGGGCATTTTGACAATTAGGAGCTGCAACACTATATTTTACTTGAACAACTCTCAAATTAAGTCAGAACATAATCTGCTAAGAGACCCAACTCTTACATTATTCCACAACTTATTATATAACCATATGAATATGATATGATTTAGCAAATACATTAGAAATTTATTCAATTAGCAGCGTGCAGCTCAATCCTTTTTTGTACTTCTTCTTTCTTCGCACCGACAAACTTGTCGACCTTGTTGCCATCCTTCGCAAAAATAAAGCTTGGCATTGCCTCTATCTCCCACTCTTTTGCAACAGCCTATAAAGAAATGCATAAGCAGTTATTTTATGGCTTAATTACAATTAAAGCTGAAAGTAGGGAGGGATTGAGTTTGTGGAAACTGTGTTAATTAATGCTGAGAATGGTACAATTAGCATGTTGCTCCCATACCGGTTAATTATACCGGTTAACTGGTATATTTGAGAATTTTGTTGACTGTTCTGTCAAGGAAGCTGTTGTGTGTGTGTGCTGAGACCAAAATTGAAAATTCAACTGCTATGTAAGTTACAGTTTCATGTAGAAATGAAGCGGGCTTATGGTTTTTTTTTTTTTTCAAAAAGTAAAATAAAATAAAACTGAAATTGTCCACAAAATCTTTGAAGAAAAAGAAGACACACAAGGGAAGAACGAACTATTGTTTAACTATAGCGAATCAGTAACAGAAAACCCTGAGCACTGATTATCAGTTTGTTATGATGTAAATTAATTTATGCAAGCAAAATTTGCAAAGGGGAATGCCTCATTTTGGGACAAGCATAAACTCTGATTTGTTTTGATATTGTTTCCTTTATTATACCAGAATCCCTGATTTGAGGACAAGCAGGATTTATCACCTCTTCTTTTGGTCTTGATAAAATGGAATGCCTTATTTTACCACCTTTTAATGATGTGTTGTAATTTCGTAAGCATTCGTAGGGAATATAACTGTTTTCTTTCTAAAATATGGTTATTTCTGGTAGATAAATGCATTTTGAGAATTAACAGACAGTTTTCTCCTGCCCATGCTTCTTACACACACAAGGACCACAACAAATTAATCACAAAATTAATTTTGGCAAACATTAGAGATTTATCTGTAGACTAAATTAGGGTAATTAGTATAAAAAAGTTACCTCAAGCTGATCGACATCAACTTTGAGGAAAACAACATGAGGGTATTTCTTGGCAAACTCGGCAAAAACCGGAGCGATGATGCGGCATGGCCCGCACCATGAGGCAGTGAAGTCGATCACAACCTGAAATCAGTTCGACAAATTGATTTAAATAAACAATTACTGAATATCTTCTGAAAGATACAATATGCATATTTTTTTTATCTCCCAATAGTTACTCGGAAGTTATATCAGGCTCAAATCTTGAAAATAATCAATCCCGTTTCAAACAATATATCTGAATTATATTTTCACGACTTAATCGGCATATGATATGAATGCCTAAATTTAAGAGCGGCTAGCACTAATTAAATACAAACCCTAATCTTTGTAAACCCTACTAGATGCAACAATATATAGTGCGTAATGTAAAAAAGATATTCTGGTAATTTAAGTGCAGTAGTGCATTGTACTGGAAATATTCCTGTTGAACATAGATAAAGAGAAATTCAGAAGATTATTTTTTATTAATTTAGCAAATAATTACCAATTTTTTTGCCTCCTTGGCTTGTTGCATGTGTTGCTTGTATTCATCGATGGTGTGGCAACCGATAACAACACCTTCTTCCGCCATTATTTTCTCCTGCTCTCTCTCTCTCTCACTCTCTCTCTCGCGTCGCAATTTGCAAAAAATCAGATTCAAATGATTGATGTGGTATTCCCACCGAGTAAATTGAATTTATAGACGAAATCTAACATGCAATTACAATACTGCCCTTTTAAAGTTCTCATTCTATTTTTGGTTTTCTGAGGCGTATCCTTGTGCTTCCATATGTGCTCCCACAGTTTAGCCAATAATCAACATCATTTTATCCCTCTATAAATTGTTGAAGTTGAACCCCAGTACCCCACACTAATGACAATGAGTAATGAGTAATGACCTTTTTTTCTAACATATTACCACAACACATGGGGGGTAATGGAAACTGCGCCACAGAATAACCCGATGTAGCCTCTTAGTCTTAGGTTTGTGCATACGCATACACGGTCAAAGGGGCCTTCGCCGTTTTGAGTTTGAATCTTAATTCGGATCAATTCGATCCGTGCACTGCACGGGATCCACAGAAATACAATGGCTGAACCTGCCCCACGGTAGTTCTCAACATTTAATCCACAGAAATACAAACAGAGAGCGCAGAGTTTTTTCTTCTCTTTTTTGATGAAAAGCCCGCAGGCGTAGAGAAACATTTTTTTATTCATCGCGATCCACGTGGGTGAACCAGGGAGAACCGCGTCCACCTGACTAGCTTACTCGGCGAGTTCGTCTGCTGGAGAATTTTTTACCGTCCCGGGTTTTTAAACTTTTTTGTTTGCTGTCGGACGGAATAGTTACACCGTTCCTCGTTTTTTTTCTACTTAGTTAATTTAATTGGACTGATATGAATTAGTGGGACGGATTAAAATGATCCGTCCCGTGAGACAGAATAAAATAACTCGTTTTACCTACATATCAAATTTCCATCAAAACCATCCCGTTTTGCGATATGTTTTAATTTATTTTCGATTAATAAAAATTTCGGCTTTCAAACAGTTAAATCAATTGAAAAAAGTAACATACTTAAATCTTTATGTTAATTCCATCAAGAAAGAAAAGGCTTTGGAAAAAGAATTCTAGTAATTTACTAATCTTTTATTATCTACTGATAAAAAAGAAGATGAATCATTACAACTGAAACAGTCAAAAGTTGAAGTACAAGTATTTCAAAAATAATATTTAAAAAATACTTAGATGTACCAAGACTCCTTAATAAAAGTAAAAAAAATAATACTACATGGTATTGACAAAATACCTATGAGAAATATCTAGTACCTCATCTTATAAAATAAAATAAAGAAAATAAGGTAAGTAATGGATGGCATAAATCTGTGTTTTAAAATGTGACTGCACAGACTCTAAATTTTGATATTTTTGAAATTGATGATATATTATTTATTATTTAAGAAATTTAAAATTTTAATAGTATATCTTATTTTCGGTTACATTTCTTTAATTATTTAATTCATAAAATTTGTAATTTATAAAATATATATTCGCATATTCTACCGCATATACATATAATGTGTTATACAGTAACAACTAACCGCACATATATTAAAAACAGTATTTTAAATCATAAGCACAAATAACACAGAAAGAAAACGTGAAGAGAAGGAGAATTTGGTAAAGGAAATGTGAAACCAATTGATCCTCATTTTTTCTTAAATTTTTTGTATTTAGATATGATTTTCTATATAATTTAGAGTGAAATGGCTTGATATTATAAAATTGACTCTCATTATTTGTAGAAAAATTGTATATAATTGTCCCCATATATTTTTGACCTCCATAGTTCGAAAATCTAGCTCAGCTCTGATCGCACATGTATTTACAAATTATATTTTAAATCATTAGCATAAATAACACAGAAAGAAAACGTGAAGAGATAGAAAATCTGGTAAAAGAAATGTGAAACGAATGACGCGATTACTTTAAATCATTGGTACAAATAATAGAGAAGGAAATCATGGAGAGAGAATCTGGGAAAAGAAATGTGAAAGGAATAACGCGGTAACAGGAACACCAGAGACCAGGAATAGATGAGAAGTAACGAACGTTATTCCACCGGAGAAAAGACCTGATGTGAGCCTGTGACGCCCAGAAATAGCCACTTTATTATTCCTTGTAGATTCTTCATTTGTTGCCCAATTGACACTGATTTCATTGACAGCACCAACTCACCAACAATCATCCAAAGAACATAATCAAAACGCTTTATAATATATATATTTTTGCCGATCAAATAACAAAACAATAAACTAAAAAATTAAAAAATTAAAACAACGCGAGACTTCAAAAATCAATAAAGACGTAACAAGCGTATTAAAGAACTTGTTAAGAGACAAAACTGATATACATGCATTATTAACTATTCAAATAGTAGAACCGCATATGAACAAGCACTATAATATACAATGGCCATGCCCTTCAATTTCTGTAACCAAAACCCAAATGAAAGTAATAACAATAATGGTAACAAAAAAGGATATGATATCAAGAACTAAAAAAACAAAACAATAGAAACTAAAGAAAATAAAATCTAAAACAAAAAACTATACCAATTGAAGGGTCTCAAAACTACGGTGATCCAAGAGTGCAAAGCCCTTAAGAAACTGTTTGAATAGTAATAGATGGAAGTTTTTTATGCAATCTACCCTTCAAATGCCTAATTTTTGCCTCAACCCTGGCCGTAAATCCTACTTTTGTTTTTTGCCGCGCCTTTGACCTCTCTCTCTTCCACATGTCACGATCCTCTAAATCCTTTTTATAATACTTGATTTCCTGTATCACATGGTGATCCAAGGGGTTGCATGCCCGCTGATACGAGATGTGTACCAAATATGGTAAATTACAAACAACTGCGATCAAAAGGGTAGAAATCCAGTATATGGCTGCTGGACCTAACGCTTCTACCAGTATTTTAAATGCGTTGCCAGATATCAATGGAGAGGCGGCGCCGTATGCAAGGAGGAACAGGTACCAGGATGCAATACTGCCCCAGACAAAGAGATGTTGAATCCAAGTGAAATGGGACATGGTGAGTGCGATTTGGATATTTACAGCCCAGATAATGCATGTGAACATGGCAGTACCTACGCCTGCCATGTCAGCAGTTTGACCGTCAGTACGGAAGGCAGACTTACTGGAGAAGATTGAAATGGAGAGGAAGTATAAAACCAGAGAGGAGTAGAGGCCATTGCCCATCCACCCAAGGATGCGGTACCAGTCAAAGAACAGATTCTTTGGGCCCTGCTGGTAAAGGGCAGGAAACTGTGTACCAAAGACAAAATTCAGGGTCATTTTAGTGCTTAAAGTTTGAAAGGATTTAGAACATGAAAATTCAATTTTAAGTTCTTTTAAATAATATTTCTAGCTCAAATGAGTATACCCTGATTCTAGGGCACTTTTGACCGCTCTTTATAAAATTATTAAAGCTTGAGGTCAATTTTAGAACAATTGTGCTAATTCATGGACGCAAAACAATCATATGGTAATTCTGCACTGATTTTTTATAGATATGATTGGATTTGCATTAACTATTTAGCTTCGTTTTTTATCCTTTCCTCATTTACTGGCAAAGATGCATCAAGGCATTACCTGTAAACAAACTTCTGAGGAGACATCTTGCTCAAAAGCACCAAGAGATATAACTGGTAAAGATGTGAGCACCACATTGAAGAGAAGCATGTACCAGTCATCATAGACTGATTGGCCAGAGAATCCAGTATAAGCCTCAAAGTAGAATATTGTCAAGCCAAAGGCTATGTTTTTGTAGAAGAAGTAGCATATCTGTTCATCATTAGAAAAAAAGCATTTTAAAACGAGCATTAGAGGAGTTCAACTCTGGGTGGTACACACCCACAAATAAACAGTATATTTACCAAGTTTATACCATTTGAGCAATCCTTTTGTAGCACCAGTGGCCATGTACAACAAGAAGCCGCTCAAGATACCGAAATTGGGAAATAGCAAAGTCACTAGCCATAACAGCCTGTGCAAATAATAAATAGATATGTAACCAGACAGGTAAATAAATGAACATAAGAATTATTTTAAGTAATGATAGTTTCACATTACAAGAATAGTTGGCTTTTAACATTCACATTTTAGGTATGTTGGAATCTCAATTGGGGCAACAATCACATGACTTCAAAATCAAGGAAGAATTTCAATACTATTTTGCACAAAATTGCATCTTTGAACTCACAATTGAAGTTGAGATACATTTGAACCTAATAGTGATGCTAATATAAGAAGCTGGCAATTGCAGCTTTTCTTAAAATTGTAGTTCTAATATTTACCTGCATTCCTTCCACGCCACTTATACCCACACCGATATCAGCTTCTTGAATCATGCCGACATCATTTGCACCATCTCCTATTGCTAGTGTTGTTTTACCCGTGCCTTCCTTCACAAGCCTCGTCACCTGAGAAAAAAAATAACAAAAAAATAAATGAACTGAAGTAAAAAATAACATACAGCTACCAAAGAGGAAATAAAAGTAGTGAAGCATTCTTTCTTAATCCCAGTTTGTAATAAATATCAAAACTAATAAACCTCTGCTGTATTATAAACCAACCAGCAAAGAGCTTTTGTAATAAATATTAAAACTAATAACGTTATGAGGAGAGTTCAAATGCCTCCTGTCTGTCATGCCTCACATCCTTATCTCTGTTTTTAAAGTCCAAACAGTCGATCTGAACCTCTCAACATGATCTCCATATTAAAATGTGCTTGGAGATCAAATTTTATATTATTTTGGAACTTTTTTTACTATTTTTATAGATAGGTACAAAATCACTGTTTTTGGATGGTCCCAATACAGTGATTTTGTACCTATCTAAAAAAATAGTAAAAAATTTCCAAAAAGTATAAAAGTTGGTCTCCAAGCACATTTTAATATGGAGATCATGTTGATTGGTTCAGTCGAAGGTTTGGACTTTGAAAACGGAGATAAAAGATACGAGGCGCAAGTGAGGCATGAAAGACACGAGGCATTTGAACCCTACTCTAAGGTTATATATGAGCAAGGTGTTTTATTGAATGATACCAGAGCCTTCTGTTTGGGGGATACACGGCAGCAGATGACAGAGGCACAGTCGATGGCAAGTTCAAGAAACCGAGACTTCATGTCATCATGGAGGGCATGCGTCAGAGCCTTCCCGTCTATAATTAAAGCAAAGGCAGCATGCGGGTCCCGCTCAAGCTTGACCATCTGGAGGGCATTGGAGATCTGGAGGGAGAGGTTCTCCTTTGCTTCCTGCTCAGACAAAAGAAAAATCTACCGCTTCTAAAGTTTCCTTGTTTGTGTCTTTGTAAGTCTACTCTAGCCTACCTACCTACTCTCTCTCTCTCTCTCGGCCGAAACCCAGTTTTCTCACTTTTTGGGTTAACAATTGCATGAATAGTTGTAGTTGATTTTTACACAATGGAAGGTATGAGAAATAGTATAATTATAACAGGAAACGTTTCTTATTCTATCACTTACAGGTAACAGAGAACCGGGTCTGAACCTTGTCTACCTTTCTGCTCATTTACCCTTGCATTTTCTTGTGTTTTAGCATTTTGGTTTGTTATTGGAAATTTGGTGGTTTGATTTCTAATTTGATGCCTGATCTCTAGTACTATATAATATAAATTTAATAATTTCTCTTTGAGGAGGTTTCAAATGCCTCTGATTTTTTGTGCCTCCATCATGCCTCAACTTTCAATTTTCTAATAAAAAAATTTCTAAAATTTATATATCAAAATAAAACCGTTAGATTTGACCTATATTATTTTCTCTACATGCACATAATAAATTATCACTTTTCGGTTTTGGTTTTATATGAATCAATAAGTTGAACAATCAATGTCTAAAATTTATTCATATCGGTGTATTTTTGCAAGCTCTTGATAATAATCATACTGGACTAGAAAGGCGGCATGGTTTGTTTGATTCGTTTATATAATTTTCAATAGAAACTGTTTTACTGAGCTGGTGAACCATTCTGGAACAAACTCTGGTACTGGTGTGATAATCCATGATGCACCCATAATTACTCAAGACGGGTATTTTTCCTTTGCTCACAAGGACATTGATGCAATTAGGTATTCCCCCAAAGATGGAACATATGGACCCCACCCTTTTCTTACAACAACTTAAAAAAAAAAGTAGAGATATACACAAATTTACACCTTTTTAGCATCCTGTTGTGTTGGATCGCTGGGTGCTGTAGATAGGCATATTTGTTTCATGCCTTGCCTAAGTAAGCTGCAAGCATATCTGAAAAAGACAAATGCGAATAATGAGTTCAAAGAAAGACCTTGTAATGGATTAAATCCCACAAGACCAAATATTAGTACAAAATGTCTTATGATACTCACGTAATTACGTTCACTTGCAAAATAAGATTCATAATAGTCATCTCTTTCACTGATGAAAGATACTACAGTCAATTTCACTTTAGCAAATTTGCAAGGCGGTGCTATAGTTGAGAGTGTATACTCAAAATTATGACCCCAGACTTATGGGTTGTATAAATTTGCCAATTAATTTTTTATATTGGAAGTACCCAATGTTAATCGCAGTTTCCATCTTATCACCCGTCAGAACCCAGATCTTGAGACCAGCTTGAGCCAACTTATCTACGCACTGCGGCACCTGAAAAGACACAATAAAAAGGTTATCTTATAAATAAATATCTGATGCAACCAATTATGTACTCCATACTGAGTAAAGACAATTAGCACTACCGAACTCGATCCCTTTGATTGTATCCTGGCATCTAACAAATCTAACTTGAGTGTATACCAACTTTTGACTTACAATTCAATATCTTATTCTCAAAATGAATTAAATAAAGAGGAGAAAAATGCTCAATTCAGAAATAAGAAAAAGATAAGGAAAATATCAACCCTTATAATATGTTTGTAAAGTATGTTTGTGAAAACCATTAAAGCACTACTTACTCCTCTTTGCAATTTATCCTCTACAGCTGTAGCCCCCACAAGAATTAATTCCTTCTCCATCAACTCAGCGACACGCTCGAGCTGAGCATCTCTATCGGCCCCTATTGAAGTTTTTGCTTTAACAAACTCTCCGTTCCATGCTAAATATTCAGATTCCTCCAATACTCTATAGGAAAGCGCCAAAGTACGTAGACCCGCCTCCCCATACTCGCTCAGATGCCTTGTAGTTTCCACCTCATATGTTCTCCCATTTTTAGACAGCCTCTCAAATATGATACTGTTTCATTTTACACAGCAAAAGATGTTTTATACAATGTATGTATCTTGTTAATTTTAGGTATCGGCAATCAAGATACTCGTACCTGTCAGCTCCTTTGCATAGAAGAAGAGTTTGGCCAGATTCGTCACGCACGATCACTGACATTCTCTTTCTTTTGCTATTGAATTCCAACAGATTGAGAACTTTGAATTCCCTGAGTTATAATACAGAAAAAAATTAAATCATGTAAAGTTATACTGTGTTTACATCCTACACTATATTTCTGATTTCTGACCTTCATTGCTAAAGGATGTGTGTACCATTGTTGGCATCAGTCAATGCCAAAAGGAATTAGACACCAGCCTTTATTAACAGAAACGGCTAAATTTAAGAAAGTTCAAAAAAGAAAAAAACAAAAGAATTTACAAGTGGAAATTTTTTACTATTTTTTTAGATAGGTAGAAAATCACTGTTTTCTTGATGACTGAAAAACAGTCATTAAAAAATTCTAAGAAAATAGTAAAAAATTCAAAAAATTGTAAAATTTGGTCTCCAGACACATTTTAATATGGAGAACATGTTGAATGGTTCGGATTGACTATTGGAACTTTGAAATCGCAAAAATGACGTGTAAGCAAAAGTTGCATCAATACTTGTATAAGCATAGTAGCCGCAAATCAACTTTACAAACCCAAATGCATATAAAGAGTTAAAACAACTATCTACCTACAGAGGTAGTAGACATTACCTTTCAACAGGGTCATCAGAAGGAGAGTACCTCTCTCTGACAAACACACTAGACTGCGTCCTCTTGCAAAACTCAAACCCAAACTCTCTAGCAGCCACTAAGAATGCACCCTCATCAGGTGACTCCGCTTCATAGGTGAATCCACCCGTCTCCTCATTTAACTCGGGTATAGCCGTGTGGCACAAAGCAAGAATCCTAAAGAACATTAAAATCGTACCGGAATTTGGTTCCTGTGTCCAGTTCCCATTCATTACTCTATCGTCCTCAAAGTTGAACCCCTTTATCGTAGACTTTCTAACCCTCTCAAAGGCGGGGGTCATGGGAGTTGTCGGTTCAATTTCAATTTCAGACGTACCTGCAAGAGTAAATTTTTTTACAAGATGCATTTATTGGGTGACTTCGTACTTGTGTTTGTGCTAGTGTACATAAAGCAAGATTATCTGGCTTTTTTATTTTGTATTCTAGTATATATAACTACCTTTCTGCAATATGAGTAGGGTTCAAATGCCTCATTTCTTTCATGCCTCAATCGTGCCACACATCTTTATCTCCGTTTTCAAAGTCCAAAAGGTCGATCTGAACCACTCAACCTGATCTCCATATTAAAATGTGCTTGGAGACCAAATTTTATATTTTTTTGGAAATTTTTTTTAATATTTTTTTACATAGGTACATGTTCATTGTTTTGAAGAAGATTCTGGACCATCCAAAAACAGTGATTTTGTAACTATTGAAAAAAATAGTAAAAAAAATTCCAAAAATTATAAAATTTGGTCTCCAAGCACGTTTTAATACGAAGATCACGTTGAGCGGTTCGGATCGACTATTTGGATTTTGATAACGGAGATAAGAATGTGAGGCACATGAGGCATGTGAACCCTACTCCTGCAATATACATCCATTGTTATTGCACTTGAAAGCTAAACCCACATCATTGCGCTTGGAACTTAACATGCAATTTTGGGGTTATGTGAAACTAAGAAATCAATTGGTTGAAAGAATGTTAAGCCAAGTTTAAGATAACCATATTGCTACAACAGTAACTGTAGGAGCATTCATCAGAAGAAGGGTAAAATTGTCCAATTTTGGATTAAATGAAATTGTCCAATTTTGGATTAAATGAAATTGTCCAATTTTGGATTAAATGTACTTTCTCTTACACGACAGTCATTTCTGTTGAAATTCTATCAGCAAGTACCGAAAAGACATATTTTCATCTTAAATGTAATTATCATTAAGTGTGATTTGCAAAGAACGGAAAAATGTTTAAGGCTTTGTGCACAAGTTGATGAAATTATACATGAATGAGAACTTTATTGGGAATTTTACCTTGGCGGTGCACAAAAGAATAAAACATGCTTCTCTAAAAGCTTACCCAAGTCACTATCTGACGCCATATGCTTAGCAGCTGCAATTTCAACCTCACTTGAGCCTACCCCATAAGAGACGCCTGCAATTGAGCACTTCAAGAAGTCCATCTGGTTACATGTTAGTGTACCGGTTTTGTCTGACAAGATGGTGTGTACCTGCCCAAGCTCCTCATTCAAATTTGAGGTACGGGCCTGTGCCGGGATACCAGTTTCCTCATCATACATGTGCAAATCTTGGTTAATGAACATGGCTTGTAGAACTTTCACCACCTCAATTGAGACATATAATGAGATCGGTATAAGGTATCCATAAAGAATCAAGGCCGTAATTAAATGGAACAGTCCTGAGAGAGCCGGCTTATCCGGGTTGTACAAATTGTTAGTGTTTTTGGGCTCCAAAAACCACCAATTCGGCATATAATATTTTGTGTTTACAGCAAAACCGATTGAGCTAATCAGAGATATCAACATAAGGACACTGAACAAGACATAAATGATCTTATCCATCTTTTTTTCTATACGACTCCTTTTTGATGGTGAATCAGTTGAATTTTGCATAACCTTGGTTTCATGCCCTGTAAAAAAAACCACGCCATATATGTACTGGGTATTTCTCAATTTCGAGTCCCGCAAAAGAATTTGGTTCGGGTCCAGCGCATAGACTTGCCGTTCATATTCAAAATTACCCACAAAAGTGTACAAGTTTGGGTTTGGGTCCTCACATCGAATTATCCCTCTAAAATCCTTTAATGCCTCATCTTCATCTAATGGTAAGGTCACCTCTAGTGACCTCTTCACTTTTAAATTTGTTTCACCGTCTAAATTCATGGTCTCTACATAGCATATACCATCTTCATAACTAGAAGATAAGAGAAGCAAATCAGCTGGAAAGAACTGGTCCTTTTCAACCTTTACCACATCCCCAACACGTAACTTTTGCCAATGTTTGTACCCAAAAAGCCCCTCCGATTTGTGAACAGCAACCTTACGGCTGTTCATCTTCATGTCTTGTATGAACCGCCTCCAATCCTCTAATGCTTCTTTTGCCATGGAGAGGCCAACCACAAAGGCAAGAGGTGCAATCATACTCACAGCTGAGAAGGGCGCAACAGGTGTAAGCGATAAAATCGCAGCCAACAAAAAGTATATATTTGCAACCCGTCTAAATTGTTCAAAAATGGCCTTGGGAAGGAAGGTAAGAATGTTGTATTTGGTGGTAGAGACGTAATTAGTGGGGTATTTAAGGGGCTTTTGCCGGTGGAGACGGGGCTGGTTGCAATGCACCACACGGGAGAAACCGGGCCCACCTAAGGAGGCATTGACTGTGTCTGACTGGTCAAATTGGGCGCTTGGCCGGAGGCAAGAGAAGGTGTAGAGCTTACTCCACCTCAGCCGGTCCCTCTTCCTTCTGCCGGTTCTTGCCATTTCAATATCCCGGTCTCAGTTTTGGATTATTGTGTAATATCTGAGCATTGTTGCTGATTCCAGTTTAAGGGAGTGCCTGAAATTGTTGAGACAGCAAGTTTAAATGAATAGATTCTATTGATTGAAAGTTGGTGGGAAAAAAATAAAAGAATGAAAGAAATGTAGTTTTGACTTTTAATGCTAGCTAGATGAAAAGAAGTGGCAATTTTAGAGAAGAATTTTATGAATTTGAGATGATCACAGTTTCCTCCAATGATTCAATAAGCTGGTATGAAGAAAGCAAATTAAGGGAATTATGCAGCTCCAGTGATTCAGAATTAGCTGTATTTCCCAAATTTGAGCTAAATTACAAAAATAACATGCATCATTACAAGCCTAGGAATTGAAAACTCGTATGGTTTCCCAATTTTAAGCTCAATTACGAAATCTGGCAACTTCTGTTAGGGTTTGTTTATGGATATGATCAGCAGCTTGCATCCGATTATTACGCGATTTCGCAAACCAACTGGCTGCGTTTTGGTTTTGAGCGAAAGAACCGCTTGAATCGGAAGAGAATCACGTTATGCTCGATTTATTACGCCGATTCTTCCTTCCTTCTATTTTGTATGCGACTGATGAGTTTTCACATTTGAATATTTTTACCGTTTCTTCAAAGTTGAATGTGATTGGTGATCGGAAGAGAAAGTGGTGCAAAACTCACCTTGGCTCTTAATCATAGAACCGGCGATCGGGCGGTTCGTCAGATCCACCTCAATATTCGTGCTCGTTTATATGGAGCTAAAAATGGAGGGGGGGATGCAGAGGGGGGAGAGAGAGAGAAAGAGAGAGAGGTTGGATTTTATGAAAAGAGAGAGAGAGACAGAGAAGGAGCTCGGAGAGAGGCTTAATGGTTATATTTTTTGTTGATTACTTGGTTAATGAATTTTTGAATGTGAGAGTTGATAACTGGGGAAATTTGTGATTTGGGAACAAGTCATGAAGATATGATACATAGTAACATAGTAACATAGAACTGGTAATTATGTGTGTATAAATTTGGGATTTAAGTAAATTTTGTTTTGCTCGTTTAAAAATGAATTGGGAAAAGAGGTGCTATCCACCACGGACGACAGCATTCCTATTGACAGCAATGCTCCGTTTGTTTTATGGCAGTTAGAGTAGGTCCGATGGGCATTGGACCTACTTTTGTTCGATGGGTTTAATCACCGTCAATTTGCTTTAAGATTCGTGCGGAATGCTTTAAACTTAGTGCAAATATATTTCAATTGTCGTGCGCACAAATCTTAAATTAGATTGGACGGTTGTGATTCTCGTTGAACCTAAAAGTAGGTCCAATGGGCATTGGACCTACTCCGTTATCGTTTTATGGTGCATCGAAAAGAACGTTTATGAATGAATTTTTGAATTACTAAAAATAAGAAAAAACTTAAATTACAAGTCGCTGTTGGGAACACACACAAAAATTAAAGGAATTTGAGTGTCGGCCGAGCTTGTTCGATGCGTACAGAGATTTGTGTGCATAATTTTCAAATTCGTGCTGTGTCTATTGAACCGCTTCATTTTAATATTATTTTTGTTTGGAAGAAGTAAAAAAAGGACAAATCATAAATGCAAGACATTGCACATCGAACTGTATATATATATATATAAAAAAAAAAAAACTAAAAAATTGGAGCCAATTAGATCGATTATGACCACTGTTGTGGTATTAAATTAAGCAAGTGTGACATTAATTAAGCTATAGTGTTTTTTTTTCCAATAATTGGAGCTCTTTCTTTGACTTTTCTTGATAAATTTAATTTATTATAGTGTTTGACATATTATTAATGGAAACCCTTAATTAATTATATGAAGAGAAATAGAATAAAATCGAAAACTATCCTAAGAAAATTTGCAAGTGAAATTTCACCATCCGTCGTCGTCGTCCGTAGAGCTTTAATGTGTTAATTTTATTTTATTTTTCTTGATCAAAATGATAAGATAATTGATTAAATGTAGAAACAAGTATATATCATGTGGTGCAAATATTAAGAAGAATAAAGTAAAATAATTGAGCCTAGTCTTTAGTCTTATTTTCTATTGTTAGCTAACTACCTGACTTTAGAATTTAGACTTGGTGGTGTGGTTATGCTTGAGATTTATAAATTTTTTAAATTGTTTTTTGAATAGGTAGAAAATTATTTCTTTCAGATGATCCGTAATTTTTAAATTAAGTAATTTTTTATCTATCTAAAAAATAGTAAAAAAAAATGTAAAATCTAGTCTTCAATTACATATTCGTATGCAAATCATGTTTAACGATTCAGATTCATATTGTGTATTTGAATTTCAAAAACTAGTACATGAGTTTATAGCACAGACTGTTTTGTAATATACACATCACATAGCCTAGCTCGTGTTGTGAGTAGTTTTGTGTGCATCTTTTGAGTCTGATGAGCTCCTCAGCCGTTTGATTTACTTTAAGATCCATGCAAGCCGCTTTAATATTCACGTGCACTAATTTTAAAGCGTATCGGATAGTAGTGGAGCCCATTAAATCCAAAAGTGAGTCCAATGCTCATCGGATGTCCTCTTTTCCCTTCCTCGATTCGTCTATGTCTATCTCTATCTTCACTTGTTATATTTTTTACTAATGTTTTCTTTGTGTCTCGGATCTTTAGAAAGCATCTTTACTTCTACATGTTCTTTGGGCCCGCACCGGCACCGCATGTTCCTTTGATCACTCCCGAACTAAATGATATCATTTGAGATATCATTTCTATTAAACTTTGGATATTTTCTAATAAAAATGTCGGCAGGAGTTGTGGCCTTGTGGAATGAATGTTTTCTCCAGGAAGCTTCCAAGAAAAGGAACAACTTAGACTTGATTTTATATGGTATAAATTATACAAAACAATTTTAGACTAATAATTAAGACTTTATTTTTTGCATTTCTTGTCTGCATTTTATACGCTCCTTTGAACTCTAATTTAGTTAGGTTGATATGTTGTAATTATATTAGACGCTAATTAATTTTGTTTTAAGAATAATGGAAAGCAACTGCTTAAGGGCGGAATTTATGACCGACAATATCACAATATTCATATTATATTATGGATCAATATCTTTATTTTTAAAGTTCAAACAGTCGATTTGAACTGTTAAATATGGTCGCTAACTCGTTATATGAAAATGTACTTAAAAACCAAATTTTATATTTTGAAAAAAATAACAAACTTTTTATAGATAAAAAATCACTACTTTTGGATGGTTCTTGAATTTTTAGATTAAGTGATTTTCTATCTATATAAAAAAATAGCAAATAAATTGTAAAATATGTAAAATTCAGTCCCCAACTATATCTTCATATGAAGATCATGTTTAGCAGTACGAATTGATTTGAAAAATAGAGATATCAATCCATAGTACTGACCGATTTGTAATATGCATATCACCATTTTCTCAATCCGAAAGTTTTTTTTTTTATATGTTAAAAGCTGAAATACAGATGTACTTATATAAATATCTCTGTCTACTATTTATTTTCCGAATGTATACATCGAGTAATTTGCTGGCAAGAATGCCTGATGTGCTGGCAAAATGCCTGTCCTTTTCTTTTATGCAGCTCAGGATAGTTTTTTATTTTCAAGGAAGCAATGTTAGGTGTAAAAAGGTTGCTGTCTTAAGTTTTTTTTCCAGTAGTTTCTGTCATATCCTGTTGTTTAGGAGAGCATGAACAATATGTAACAGCTTTCTGTGATTTTAATTAAGGCATGCCTACGGGCTTTCACTCCAAAAAAAAAAGAAAAGGTAATAAAGCGGATGTTTTCTTCTAAAGGAGGGACAAATTGATCAATGCAATTTCAATGAAAGATTAATGATAGATTAAATAAAGAAAATAATGTATAATTGTGATGGGAAAATTGGATATTTGTATGTTTGATGGAGATATTATAAATTTGAAAAAATTATAATGGGCGTGTGAAGTATTACTCTTTTTTTTATTTATGTCTATCTCGTTTCTAAAATGTTTGACAATAATATTCTTGTTCTTGATTTATAAAGTTCAACATTACTATATTTATTTTTCTGAACATATGCGCTCACAAGTTATATTGAATTCGTGCATTTAGATAGTTAGAAACGTTTTTAAATATATATTTTTTTTGAAAGTACTATGGCTGACACAGGCTTTCTTCATTTTGTAAGTATGTTATGTATGTAGTTAAAATAATTGAATGTAAATGTATGTGTCTGAAAGAGTACATATATATAAAACTGTCATATTTATTAAAGTAAGGTTATTGTTAAATTTTGTGTTTAGATCCGAACCGTCCGATCTGCTTTGGATTCTGATCGGACGGTCCATATGTGTACTCAAATGTTCTGTTACGGTCCTTACGGTACGGATACGGATTCGTATCCCCTGGCCTCAAGTTTGTCTAATACCGGGTCAAAATCAATTTGGGGTTTATGGGTTCTTTACTTCTTTAAGATCGTATCAGATTAAAAAGTACGACTCAGAACTCATTCTACGGTCAGGTATTACACTGGATCTCAATTCCACGACGCCAGCCAGTAATCCTGACATCCTGTTCAGCCATCGGTTCTGAGCCCCGCTTCTCCGCTGTGCAGCTCTTGTCAGCTCTCTCTTCTCATTCGAGTTCGGAGCGCTCCTTCTCAAGTAATTTCCCTTTCTTCTTTTAATTGATCAAAACTATTGAAGTTTTATAATTGATTTGTCAAGGCATGGTTGAGATAAATGAATAGTTCGGTAGTGATGTCGACAAGACTTTCAAATGGGTGGTTCAATTGTTGATTTCTCAATGACGAGAGAAATTACCGATATATTTTTGGAATTTAAGAATCACAATAATAGGAGTGTTGATTACGAGGCTGGTACCAGTTGGGTACCCAGCTCCGACCTTTGTACTGGTATGGTATACCAGCACAGCTTGGGATCATTAAACAGCTCATTTTATCACCTCATAAAGCTTGAAAAAATAATAAGGAAGTATTGTAGGAAATATTATTGTAGGAAATAATAAAGGATGGGTGTACCAGCACTTTTTACTGATTGTTGTCAAGAAGCTGCCTAATTTAGTTTACTCTATTTTTATTACTATGTTAAGATATCAATATTTAATTTTTTTTTTTTTTTTTTGCAACAGGCATCCTCAGCTTGAAGTTTAATATTAAGAAAAGCAATGGCGACTGAAATCTCTCTGCCAGGTCCAATAGACCCTAAAAGGGCTCGGTTTCCATGTTGCGTTGTGTGGACCCCCTTGCCATTCATCACATGGCTGGTACCCTTCATCGGCCATTTAGGTATATGTAGAGAGGATGGTGTGATTTTGGATTTTGCGGGCCCGTACTTTGTTTCTGTTGATAATTTTGCATTTGGTGCTGTCACCCGATACATTCAAATTAGTGGAGATGAGGTTTGTTAACTTATATTTCCTTTGTACCTTATGATTGAGATCGTACTTAAACTGACTGGACCTGATGTGGTGTTTGGTTGAGGCCTAAACCCCTATTCCACCAAACGTGGATTAATTAGGCCGGCCTAACTAGGCGTAACAATAAATGACAGAAACAGAACGACTATATTATTGAATTAAACAATATAGAAGGCAAGCAAAAGAAATGAAAACTACATAAAAAGATCAACGTTCTTCTCATATAATTAACCAACCAGTGCATGACTGCGGCAGTAATCACAAGATATACTAAAATGTGACTAATACACAATTCTATAAACTCAAGCTTTAGTGCTTGATTATTTGTATAGGTAGTATGCTGTTAACTCAATCAGGCCTTAATCTAACCTAAAATACTAGGAACCAGAAGTGAAAGCTAATCAATGCCAAGTTATAAATTATACATATTATTGTGTTTATTATTTAACTTCGATGTGAATAATCCAAGACATACAAAAAAACCCATTCTACTCTGATGCAGTGCTATAAGCTGATTGATCCTCAGGGAGATATGAAATGGGACGAAGCTTTGAGAAAAGGAATACAAGAGTACCAGAACAGATCCTACAACCTCTTCACATGCAACTGCCACTCTTTTGTGGCGAACAACCTGAACAGGCTATTCTACAATGGCCATGACAAGTGGAATGTGGTCAGTCTGGCAACAATTATGTTCTTGCGTGGTAAGTTCGTGAACAAACGGGCCATGGTCAAGTCGTTCTTGCCATTTTTTGTTGTAGTGGGGTTGGGGCTTGTTTGGGGTGGATCGATGTTTTTGATTGGGCTAGTTGCATTTGCGCTTGCGCTTACTGGCTGGTTCGTTATTGGTTCGTACTGTTTCAAGAATCTTGTCGAGTTGTAATTGGCTTGTGTGTGTTTTACTAATAAGTTTGGGTATTTTTGCTGTCACTTCTTTTCCATTTTCATGTCCACTTTGTTGTTTCTTATATGGAGTTGCCATGTTCGCTTGCTTTTGTTATCGAATAATTATGTATGTTTTTGAATTAGTTCTGTTGCTCTCTATCTACCCAGCACTTGGGCCTTTTCAGTAATTGACTTCCAATAAAGTGATTTTAGAAGAAATGATTGTTGCATTGCATCCAAAAAGATAGAAAAAAATTATCATTGCAGCAATATGAAGGTATCATAGTTTGCATGATATATAATGTTACTTGGATTATTTGAATATATCTGAATTGTTTAATACCCTAGGCCTGCTCATAAATTAAAACTGTTTTCAAAATAATATCAGTTTCCGACTAGTCTGCACAAAATAGTTATCTGTGGTTGCATATTGTATACTGTGGATCGGTTTGGTTGATGCAGCTTTGAATTGGGGACAACATCCGGTTGAGATGCACTTTTTTGGGCTTTCTTCCGCTTTCAAATGGGCTACTTTATCTTTAGACTGTACTTGAGAAGGGCTTTCTTCCGCTCTGAAACAGTCTTAAAATTAATGAAGATGTACATTCTACCTAGGAGCCACAATGACATAATTAAAAAATAAGAGCATTTGAATCCTAATCTAAAGTAATGTACACGAATTGATACATGTTAACGCTTGCTCGGATCGGGTATAGTTGCGAGTTCCGACCCAATCCGATGAAAGGCTGAGTACTCTGATCGGGTATAGTTGCGAGTTCCGACCCAATCCGATGAAAGGCTGAGTACGCGGATCGGGTAATGACTTAATACCCGACACGCAGCCCGTATTAAACCCTTCTCTTTTCTAGCTTTTTCTAGCTTCGTCGCGCCCGCTTTCTCTCCTTCTCTATCGGCTAGGGTTTTACTCGAGAAATCGATCAGAAAGAACCCCGACTTGTATTCCATAGCAGATCTCTCATTGTCTCTGTGAAGAAGTAAAGAGAGCGAAAATGTCTATTCGGGTGTTGAATCCGAACGCCGAGGTACTTAACAAGTCGGCTGCTCTGCACATGACCATCAATGCCGCTAGAGGTCTCCAAGACGTGCTCAAATCGAACCTCGGTCCCAAAGGCACAATCAAAATGTACTTGAAATCTCTATCACTGTGTGCTTGTATTACCTTGTTAAAATTTAAACAATGGTTAGGCGTAAAGAAGGGAAGGGGAAGGGAAATACAAGTTTGAATTAACTGTATACTCTGATCATAAATTGTGGTGCTCACTCTCTTAGTGCCGTTCTTTTGATCTGTGTACTTCTACTTTTAGTGGGGCTCAAGTAAGTTTTTTCAATTGTATTTAGTATTTTTTTTACATACCAGACTGTTCAGTATAGCCG
The DNA here is from genome assembly GCA_011114355.1 of Carex littledalei. Lineage (NCBI taxonomy): Eukaryota > Viridiplantae > Streptophyta > Magnoliopsida > Poales > Cyperaceae > Carex > Carex littledalei. The sequence goes on from CM022100.1 coordinate 9,055,206, forward strand.
TGTACATAACATTTGCTTGTAGTGCAGTTGGTAAGTGAAACCTTTCCAATTGTTAACAGTAAGATCTATACAAACATTTCTAGATAATTTTAGTTCCGGAATTTTTTTCCACTGTGGTGGTATCTGTCCTTTTGTTCTAGCTTAATGATGTTTTTGCCTCTCCCATTGGTACCATTTTATTTAAAGGTTGGTTTTTTGTGAAGTTAAAACACATGATCCGTGACTCAAAAGAGGTACAGAAGCAATAAATAACAAAATCTCACCCCATCATCCCTTTACATTCCACCTGATCTCTATTTTCATTTTTATAAAATTCTTTAGTAGGCTATTGGCCTAATACTTCAAAACAATTAAATAACCAAAGTCAGCAGCATATTGTACTAGTTCTGTTTTGGTGAGCACTCATATTGCGCTTGTGCACATAAAGATAATATATTTTTATCTATTTTTCCCTCTTACTTTCAGGCTTGTCGGAGGAGCTGGTGACATCAAGTTGACAAAAGATGGAAATACACTTCTCAAGGAAATGGTACAGATCAAGCATCATGCAACAGCCTATTCTGATCTTAGTCTTCTTATCAATTTAATTGAAAATATTTGGTTACGAGATGAAATAAAATCTGTGATCTTTTAAAGTCTGAAATGGAAAATAGATGAAAACTCACATACTCAGTACCATTTCACCCACTTCTGCTACTGATGACCACCTGCTGATTTGGTTGGTTTCAGTTCATACCATTTCAACTTGATTTGTTGCTTAAATGGATGATTGAAACTGTTGGAGATGCACCCGTGCTTCCGCATAAGAAACTTGAAATAGGTCAAAAAGAAAAACATGATGTAAAGCTGACATGAACCTGTATTAATTAACGTAACAAGTGTTATGTCGGTTTTGCAACTCCATCACCGATCCAGCAACTGCAGTGAAACTTTTTAACTAAAGCAATTATTTTTATTTGGGTCAAGGGAATATTATTCCACAGGACATATCAAATTGAGTTGCTATCACACAATCTTTGAACAAAGCTGATTGTTTGTGATTCGTATAGTTAAACTGTGTTTTTCTTTTTTAGCAAATCCAAAATCCAACAGCTATCATGATTGCGAGAACAGCAGTGGCACAGGATGATTATAGTGGTGATGGCACAACTTCTACTGTTTTATTTATTGGAGAACTAATGAAGCAGTCTGAACGCTGCATAGATGAAGGTTTTTCTTCCCCCTATTATTTTTATGAGGAAGATTTCATGTATTACCCTACAAGACCTCGAAATATAATTCACGCACTACAAAATGCGGACTATCACAAGTTACCTCTAAAGTTTTTTTAAATACATCATCCATATGAACACAGTTTCCTAGTGCCTTAAAAAATTATTCAAACTAAAATTCCGAAGAGTCTGTACAAATGAAGGTCTATTTTCGGTATATGTGAGAAAACAAAGCAGGGTTGGGGGAGGGGGTGAGGTAACTGAGGATTTACTAGCTTTGTGTCTGTGAATGTGATTTTCCTCTGCTTTCATGAATGACAGTGTGTTGGGCATGGTATTTCATTTATATCCCCAGAAAGCATGACAAATATCATTATATGTTCCTTCCCTATTTTCCTCATAAGATGCCCAAATTTTACTTATTGCTTCTATCTGCCTAACAAGGGGATAAAATTCTGCTATCTTGTACATGTTTTGAAGAGAAGTTTTATGGATGATATACTGCATGCTATTTAGTGGTACATGAGATATCTCAGATTTTCTGTAGTAGATGCCAAATTGCTCTCTCAAATTTTATTTATTATTTTGAATGCAGGAACACATCCAAGGTTTTTAGTTGACGGGTTTGAGATTGGCAAAAAAGCAACACTTGAATTTCTAGAGAAATTTAAAATACCTGTGGTCATGGGAGACACCCCTGACAAGGAGATTTTGAAAATGGTAGCAAGAACCACACTGAGGACTAAGGTAAATTTATGTTCTTGCTTTTACCTCTCAATTGGTTGTAGTTTCTGTTGTTGCAGTTTCTTCTAGTGCATAAGGTAACATCTGGGATCGGTTTGGGGTTTAGTTTTTCTTGAAAGTTGTTTGACCAAATCTCAATAGCAAGCAACAACTTAGCTCTCAGATTGTAATTGATTATTTTAGTACAGTTTTTATCGCTGTATTCTTATGTATGTGCTGCAATTTGGGTTGTTTCTTTTTTGTTTTGTTACTTTGCTGAGGCTATTTCTGATTTGATTGCTTAGAGAGACATAAATTATCTATGAAGAGCAACTTAAATGAGTATACATTAGTTAAGACTAGTACATGGGCATTACTGATCAAGGATGTGATATATATTTTAAGATTCCTAACTTTTGTCTGTCTTCTCTTTCTAAGCTTTGTTGTAATAATTTTGTTTGTGATCTACAGCTGTATGAAGTACTGGCAGATCAGTTGACAGATATCGTCGTTAATGCGGTAATTAATAGCTTCAACTCTTTAGGCTGTTTTGGTCCATAATTTGAGAGGGAGAAAATAAAATTAGTAATGGTTCAATTACCTCCATTTTTCGTGCTTCCATCATGCCCCTCTTTTCAAATCCTAGGGAAAATTTTCTAAAATTCAAATAATAGAACAAAACCGTGAAATGTGATCTGTATCACTTTTGCTACGTGTATATGTTTGTAGTGTGCCGATTTTATCTTCACGGGCATCAATTTGTAAATTTAAACAGATGTGGATGATTTCAAACTGTTGATTTTTCATGATGTGCATCTAATTGTTTTATTTTGTTATTTGAGACTTAAATTATTGAGGATTTGAAAGTTCGAGGCATTTGAACCCCTAAAAATTTATTTATATACTGGAGGCATGCCACCTTATAGAACATACTATCCTTGAGTAAAAGAACAAGCGGGGCTTTTGTGGAGGTGATCTCAGCTATCATATGACTAATTTTGATGTCAACGATTGCATGGGTTTCATGAGAGAAATTTCAAGCATGATCCTTGACCGTTTATTTCCTTCACCCCATAGTAAAGTTAAAAAGTAAAATGAAGGACCAATGCAAGTTATTCTACTGTAATTACGATTAAATGTCATGTCTTTGCTTTTGCAAATTGTAGGTCCTGTGCATACGCAGACCTGAGGAGGCAATTGATCTGTTCATGGTGGAGATAATGCATATGCGGCACAAATTCGATGTTGATACTCGCCTTGTATGAACCTTTGTTTACTCTGAATATCTAGATTTCCTTTTTTTTTTGGTGGCAAATGTGCTATTATTCTTTATCTCTGTTTGTTGAAATTTTGTTGCTTCAAATGTTCTGTTTTTTTTTTTATTATTGAATTTCTGTTTGGGAGGTATGGAAGGGGTGTAATGAAATTAAAAAAGGTAAGGAGGCACTTGAACACAATGAAACCGTGCCTCAAAGTATGCTTTCAAAGCATATATATCCTAAGAATCCTCTTAGAGCTATGCAAATAATTATATAATGCAAGTAGATCAATTTTGAGTCTTTGGTGTGGACATAAAAAAGTTTTCGTAAATGGTGGATTCATTTAATCTGCATGTACTTAGATAGTCTTAAATAATATAATGTTTGTTATATTTTAATCTACAATAATTTACGTGGGGATATTTTAATTATTATAGTAGTGGATTTGTACGTTGTATATTAGTCTGATAAACCCATCAGTTATTTTTAGCAATGCCAAGAAGCTTCTCTGCGCTCAGTGCATCTTTTGTTGTACTCCAAAGCAAGCTAAGAGATATGTTAACACTATTGGAACATCTGCTATTTTTGTTTGCTTAGGTGGAGGGTCTTGTACTTGACCATGGTTCCCGCCACCCTGATATGAAAAGAAGGGCTGAGAATTGCTATATTTTGACATGCAACGTCTCTTTGGAGTATGATAAAAGGTATATGTTGATCCTTGTGATGTTTATCTACCTTTATGATTAAATTTTTTTGTAGTCTCAGTACTGAAGAATGACTTGGATATATAGAAAGTTTAGGATTCTTGTGTTGTACTTTCTTAGCTCTTAAGATTGCAGTTTGGATCATAGTAACAAAACAATAAAGATTCTTTGTAGTGAACAGTACCAATGCCATACATAATTTGCCGTAAGGATCAATGTGCTTTATAGATATTGTCAGTGGTTTTATCTGTGATCTGCAAATACATTGACCTCAGCATTTTACTGAACCAAGTATCAATAGCAAAAATTAAAAGAAGAAAGGAGGTAAAGTGGTGGTCAACTGTTACTGGTGTGTGTGTACCAGGGCTATAGGACCCATCGGAAACATATTGATATGTCAAACTTGCATCCATCATAGACTAATAATTGTTTGTACAGTGAAGTAAATGCAGGCTTCTTCTACTCGAATGCGGAGCAGAGAGAGAAAATGGTTGCTGCTGAGAGGCGTCAAGTTGATCAGCGTGTGATGAAAATCATTGAAATGAAGAACAAGGTGCTTTGCTGTTCTTTCTTTGTTTAATGTTTTCTTAGATATTCCCTCTTTCTTGAAGCTATTTATATGCAGTATCCATTGAATTATATACCAATGCTGGACCCTGATTAGCATAATATGATAGTATTTGAGCTGTTGTTTGGTTGTGCATTTGTTCTTCATCCTTTATTTAACTCTAGTAAGCTAAAATTTCCTTTCTGTAGGTATGTGATTGTAAATTCTTAGTTGCCGTCTTAATAGAGTCAAAATAAGAACGCAAGCAACAATAGAGCAATAGTTTAAAAAAGTAGAAAAGAATAAAAACAAAAAAAGGGAAGAAGGGTTAAACAAGATCTGTTGGAGTTAAGTTGTCCATACTTTTTTCTGTTTAAAATACTTATCCTGTTTTGTTTCTTTGAACAGGTTTGCTCTGGTACTGATAAGAACTTTGTGGTGATAAATCAGAAGGGCATTGATCCTCCATCACTTGATCTCCTTGCTCGGGCTGGGGTAATTTATTCTTATCTGAATTTCAGGTTATTTGTTCATATGCTACGTTGGGTGTAGTTTAGTTCTCATGTGCAACTTTGTATTTATGCTTTGAGCACCTCTATAGATCTAAGGAACCCCTGCAAGAATGATAAACATCCTACTTGCTCTTGTGTACATAAAATCTTTCATATCTCTGGCCACCGATTTTATTTTGTAAATGCCTGCTCTCATTGTGATGTGGGACGATGTGAACAATTTTTTGAGTCATTCGGATTTACATTATGCTAATGTTTATGACTTCAGTCTTCTTGTTTTTTCAAGCTAGTAAAATTTTTCGGTTTTAGAACTATTAATTTGTCAAGTCTTTTCCTATACTGGGCATGTTCAAGTCTGCACTTCTGAATGCTGCTTTTTGCTGCTTAAAAAGTGCACTAAATGTAACCTTCAATTTATGCTTTTTGTGCTTGTACCTGCCTGTGTTATTTTATATTTGTTTTTTCTTTTGAATAGATAATTGCTTTGAGGAGAGCAAAGAGGAGAAACATGGAGAGGTTGGTTCTGGCTTGTGGGGGCGAAGCTGTAAATTCAGTTGATGACCTGACTGAAGAGTGCCTTGGCTGGGCTGGTCTTGTGTATGAGCATGTCCTTGGTGAAGAGAAGTACACTTTTGTTGAACAGGTCAAGAACCCACATTCTTGTACCATCCTTATTAAAGGTATCATTCTTTTAATTTTTACTGCAAAGTATTTCTTTGTTGCTGTTTTTATTAGAGTTAGTTGCTATATCTTGGAGTCTAATCATTGGTTATGCACTGAAATGTCTCAAAAAAATGTTGCAAGTCTGGCTTATTTGGCGCATTCTTGTTTATATACCAAACAAGTTTGATATACCTTCTGTCAGATGTTCAATAAGAGTCTGCTTTTTCCCAATTGAACCTCAGTTTTACCAAGGTCATGCTCTTTAATTTTATGCAAATATAGCATCGGCCCCTGTTTTTGTGCAATAGAATGCCAAAGAACATAAAAGTATAACAAACACTATAAAACAGATGGAACAATAAGAAGTCGTGGTCAAATCAGTAGTCGAATCAGCAGCATTATTGCATAGGCTGGTACAAAATTGCAAATATGAGGCAGTCTGAGGTCTAATATCAAGTATCTCTTACAGGGCCCAATGATCATACAATAGCACAAATCAAGGATGCTGTACGAGATGGTCTTAGGTCTGTCAAGAATACTGTTGAAGATGAAGCTATTGTTCTGGTGCGTTATTATTATTTTCATATTTTACTTCTTTAATTCTACTATGTTGTTTGAGCTAATTTGTTACTGTAAATTTGAAAGAGGTGATATTCTTAATGTTCACGAAAAATAATGGTCAGTTTTTTAAACTAGTCATTAGTGGAGAGTCGAACTGATTTGGTAATTCTTTAAATTGCCTTTGATCATTGCATAAAATTTCATTGATAATAGAAATGGTTGGTCAGACTGCAGGGGCTTTAGTTGTGAAGAGGTCCAGGAATGCACATATGTATACTTTGATGATGTCTCAATCATAACATGACCAAAATGATGCTTAGGCTGGGTTACTGATATGTAGACAAATGGGGTGTCAATTAATTCTGAAATATTTGGTGTTATTAAAGAGTGAAAAAGATCTTTTCTACCTTACTACCTTAGGGAGTGACTAACTTGTGTTTTTTCAGGGAGCCGGTGCTTTTGAAGTTGCTGCCAGGAAGCATCTTCTGGACAATGTTAAAAGAACTGTTAAAGGAGTAAATCTCTCTCTTTACCCCCTCTCTCCACGTGTGCAAGTTGACATGAATTGATTAATATTTAAACTAAATAAAATTTTAGCTGAGCTAAGCTACAGATTCATTATGGGCAAAATTTAGCCACATTAATTCTGAAGAAAATTTTGTACTGAGCAATGAAGCATCACTAAAGCATAAATTGTACAACTAGGTCTGTAATCAGTAGTTTTCAACACAAAAGAAGGGAACTCCATACAATACTGGTTGGGGGCTTACTTGATAATACTACAAATTATATAACTGGCATAGCGATCTCTAATAGTTAAATATCATGTGGAACAGCGTGCACAACTTGGTGTTGAGGCATTTGCTGATGCACTTCTTGTCATACCAAAGACTCTTGCTGAGAATTCAGGTCTTGATACCCAAGATGTCCTTGTCTCTCTCCAGGCATGTTATCCTACTCTCTCTCTCTTTATCGAGAAAATGCGTTTTCAAATTTTGACATCCTCTGCAAATGATCAAATGGCCAGTATGTAGCTTATTGATGACCCATTTAACCCTAAACCTTGGTGCCAATAATACTTAATTCTGCCTTGTTCTCATTATCTTTGTTAATGAAATTACATAAATTTTAATCAAATTAGATCGAGGCTTTACTTAAATGTCTATTTAGGATGTAAAGTTGGGCACTTCTGATTTTTTAAGGAAGAACTAAGAAAAATTAGTGGTGAGGCATATAAATGGTTGAAGTGGAGAGGTTATATGCCCAGCAAGACATAATGATACTTGTGTAGCAAAGCTTCAATTTTGACCTGTCTGTGGCCAATCGAGCTTAAAATTAACTTCAGATTTTAGATGGGACTGGTTTCTTCATTCTTACTGGTGCCGATACTATTATTTTTCTTTTGATATAGAATGAGCATGATCAAGGTAATGTGGTGGGACTGAACCATCACACTGGTGACCCAATTGATCCCCAGATGGAGGGCATCTTTGACAATTACTCCGTCAAGCGTCAGATCATAAACTCAGGGTATGTAAAAATAAAGTCCTTTCTACTTCAGAAAGAAGTTTAATGTAATTCTTTTTTTTAGCACTAGAAGGAAATTTGTTCTTTGGTAAGCAAAAAGAGTTTATTGAAAAAACATATAATTATGTTCTACATCAAATGAGCAAACACTTAGTGCAGATATAAAAGTTAATGAAGATAATGCTATGTAAAGATATTGAAATCTTCATTGTATTAAGGTTAAGAATTCTATGATTTCTCTAGCATCTTTGCATAAACCAATGCATGCAATTGTAGATTAGCCCTGATTTAAAATGAGAAATGATAAGAAGTTAATAAGAATACTAATTATTCAACTAGGATTCATCTGACATGAATTCATAGTGGTTTAATCAAAGTATAGTTCTGCAATAACATAGCTATTCTTGTTTTGCTTCAGACCGGTCATTGCCTCACAGTTGCTTCTAGTGGATGAGGTGATACGTGCTGGCCGAAACATGCGCAAACCAGCGTAGTTTATTTTTGGTGTCTTATTTGCTATTTACGAACAGAGTATACATCGTGTTTAGGGTGTAGTTTTGTGTTTTTTACCCTTTGTTGTGTGTGCTACATCTGAGGTTTTGGGTAATGGTTATTATGGGTAATTAGTCTGGCTAATGTATTGATTAATCTAGCTGTGCTTTTGCTTTCTATCCCATTTAAAGAAGATATTTTCTTTTCTGATTATCAGAAAAATGAGATTTTGTTTTTAGCTTCAAGCTGTGAACGTGTTGCAATCTGAGCTTTGTTTCATTTCTTCTAGTTGTACTGAAAAAATGGTCACAATATTAGCTCTAAGGTTTTGTGTTGGTTCGAATCTGTTTAGTTGGTCATTTTATGCTCATATTGAAGTTAAAAGGATGTACTTGTTCTTGAGCTGTTGTTTATATCCAGGCAATAGTATTCTCTCATACTTGACATATTGGCTAAGGTCCTTGAGTTGGTAAAATTATATATTGAGACCACGTAACAAGGCATACTGTTCGAATTCAAATTGATCTTTGTGAATTACCTGTTGCAGTTTCCTGGGAACAAACCTGACTTGATTCTAAATATACTGGCCCTCAAATATTTGATTGTAGTTCGGGCTTAGGAGTGGTATGGTAGTATTTTCTCGCAAACTGACCGTAGGCTTTAATTGAGATGTAAATATTATTGCCTACACTGTTTAAACATTACATCATTAAAAACATAGGGAAGGGACATTCTGAATAAGTTTAGTTGTTCTACCTAAATGTGCGAGGTTATGGGCCAATTGACACCCTTCCCGCGAAGTGTTAAGTACACTTGAAACCCTTGTAATGCTGTAACATATCCATATTTGCATGACCTCTGCATGTGCCTGACATTCAACGCTAATAGGTGCTCGAGTTGTTGTTCGAAGGGTTGACAGTTGCAGAGAGTGTGAAGTAGCAGCAGTCAGTAATGCCTAATGTTATCATAGCTTGCGTCCCATAAGCATAGCGAAAGCCTCCATAGGAAATGAAAACAAGGAGAAAAAACATAAGAGTATGTGGTACCAAACTACACCAATTTACCTCCGAAAAACATAACAAACCCAGCCCCCCCCCCCCAATCGGGTGCACTGAAAGATCCATCCGTCCAACATACGTGTGGTATCAGGTGACACGGCCCTGCCACGAAGATTCACAAAGACACTAGCAAGTTCACTAAATATTACTTAAGAGGAACAAAACTCAATTCAACTACTTTTCATACTCCCAAAATATTCTTAATGACTATCTAGAGACACTCAAAAAATTGCCTAAAAACCCACAAATAAATAGAATTCAAATACACTTTTGACCCTATTAAAACACACTCAAAACTTCCAACTAACTAATTAATAACAAGCTAACTCAAAACAGATCAATTCTCTTGGCACGCTGGTTTGACCATGATATGTTCTGAATCTGGACAAATGTATCACATAAACGTTGTAGAGCTTGTTGTTAGCTTTCCACAGAATTTTGGATCACCTTAATCGGAGTTCGTATGAATGAAGAATTTATGGTCAAAACACTAATGCATGTCAGTCTGTCCAGAAAACGGTTTAGAGAGCTTAATCCATTGCTGATTTGAATTGAGTTCATATTAATTTGGGCCATGGTAATCTGGACTTGAAAAGCTTAACCATCCTCCAAATGGGGGCATTCAACTTAATGACATGATCTATATTGCTGACGTGACTTTATAGGTGATTCGGGCGGTGTCATTCTCTCTCGGTTGAAAAGAACTCGTCCTCGAGTTCGACTAATCTTCTTCTCTCCTTGTAGATCTCTTTGTAGCAGTAAAACTTCAGAACAAACACTGTTGAAGAACAATTAGACTCTAATAGATTCTGGGCACATAATGCTAGCAAACCACCACGCTTTTGTTGCCCTACTCCTTGCACAATCAAATTGTTGGGCAATAAAAAACGAGAATCTGAGCTTGAGCGATGTCGTTATTGATCTCAAAGCTTGCTTGCAATTAGTTATGTTTGAACACCAAGTTTTCTGGAATTTTTGGAGTTGTGCAATTGTGATTGAGAAAGAACAAGCCTCCAAGTTAGTCAAGATGGAAAGAGAGGTGGAGGACATCTATAAATTACCAACAATGGCTTCATCAAAAATTTTGGGGTTGTCAAAAGTCACACTTTCTGTTTGAGACTTTCCCACATTGGTAAAAATATCATTCTCATCATCAGGGTAGTCATCAAAGATTGGAGAAGAATCAAATAACATACCGTTATTTTCTTCAACCGTGATAGGCCAATCAATAAGCTCATCCGGTTGTTCAAGGTGCTCTTTAACTGAAATGACTATCTTTTGGTTTGTGGCTCGTTGGAAACAAGTGCTCCTTCGGGTGTGGTGTTGATGTAGAGCATCTTCATCACATGACACCAAAGAATTGTTATCGTGAAAGGGGTTGATCTCTTCATCTTCTTCACTGAAACTTTTTACGTGTGAACCACAACGAAAATGATCGCACTCTTTGTAATGGTTGTTTCTCTACTGGGGGTGAGGTGAAGGAGAAACATAGTTGCTGGAGATATTGTGAAGGCAGTGGTGAGAAGAAAAGTCAGTGTGGCTCGCAAAATCGTGCCTCGTTTGGCGGTCTCGACTCTCACGAGTTGTGCTTGTGAAAGAACCGTGCCTTATTCGACTATCGCGATTCTCACAAGTTTTGCTTCTTGAATATCCATGCCTCATTTGGCAGTCTTGGTTTCAATCGGCGGCCTCCACTAGCGAAATATGCCATAGGAGTTGTTGGACATGTTGTCTCAACTCGTTCATCTCAACGTCTTGTTGGTCTTGGTCTTCATACTCAGGCTAGTTATGTGTTGTACGAAGCACCATATTCAACCTTGAGCTCTGATACCAAATGACACGGTCTGGCCACAAAGATTCACAAGGATACTAGCAAGTTCAACTAAATATCACTCAAGAGGAGCAAAGCCCAACCCAACAGAGAATAAGAGAAGATAAAACTCAACTCAATATATAAAATTTGTATTAATTCATAGGTTGTCTTACAATTTCAGTTTTGACTTCTTTTATAGCCTTACAATACCATTCAAAAGTCACATTAACATTAACTCTTCTCCAATTGTTAATCCTACTCCCAAAATATTCTTAATGACTATCTAGAGACACTCAAAAGACTGCATAAAAGCACACAAATAAATAGAATTCAAACCCACTTTTGACCCTATTAAAAACACACTCAAAACTCTCAACTAACTAATTAATAACAAGCTTACTCAAAACAGATCAATTCTCTTGGCACGCCTGTTTGACCATGATATGTTCTGAATCTGGATAAATGTATCACATATATACGCCGTTTCTATGTAAAAATTTGGTTATAGTGCCTTTATTTTGAAATATATACGCCGTTTCTTTTTTAGCTGATGAAGCGGCTTTCAGCTCAAATATATATATACGCCGTTTCTATGTAAAAATTTGGTTATAGTGCCTTTATTTTGAAATATATCAAGTTTAGCAAAATAGTAAATCCGATCGAATCTGTTTGAACTGATCTAGATTCAAACTCAGATTGGATTTAAATTCCGACGAAAGGAATTCACATCCTCTCCATTATCTGAAAATGAAAATGGAATCTTTTACAATTAGTGGATCCGAACCGTTCTTTTTAACTTGGCACGAATCTCAAAGCCCAATAATACTGCCCATGCACTAACCCAAATCTCAAACCATAAAATGAGGGGATCGTCTCCAGTCCTATCCGACCATATTACATGTACATATATATTATTCAAAATGTTGTGTGTATTTATTGTAAATTTATTATGTATATTTTTCAGGTAGTATTAAATATAAATTAAATATTTCATTTATGTGTTTGTTTACTAATTATTTATACAAATTATTAATATAAATTTATTTTAAATAATCACAAGCAATTTATGCACATGGCGCATATGTGTTAATATTCAAAATAAATTACAAATTACATTTAAAAATATTAAAACTTCAAAAAAATATTAAATAACAACTCAATATATTGAGATAATTCTTTATTCATTTGAAAAAAATTGAACAACTTAGAACTGGGTAGGACTGGATCGGACTTGGTCAAGGATGAAACCGAACGAGTGAAGTATCATTTTTTTTGACTCGATGGCAAGAGGGTGTTCATCGGGTTCTGTTTAATCGGATTTAAATTGAACCGAGAGAGTTCATATTAAATGGTTTGATTTTTATGGTAAATGAATCAGTTTGGCTCATTTTTGAAAAGCGGTTTAATTGTTCGGTTTAGAAAATTTTAAAACCAGTTAAACTGAACTGACTAAAATTTTTAAACCCGTTTCCAGACCGAACCAAACATTTAAGAAAAATAAAAAAATTAAAACATAATGTATATTGCTTGGTTTGTTTTAAAACCAGTTAGACCGAACCAAACAACTTTATTTAAATCCATCTTAATTTTTTTTTTTCAAAAAAATTAACAAAAAATATTTATTTTTATAATTAATCTTCTTATTTCGGTTCAACCGAACAAACCGAAATTTAGTTCGGTTGATAAATTTATTTCGATCGGTTCGGTTGTAATTTTGAAAACTAAATTAAATTTTGATTTGCCTATTTTATTTTGATTTTAACCGAACTGAACCAATGAACACTCCTAGATAAAGGGTCAAGCGAACCAGGTTTAAAATTTGAGAGGAAAAATCAGGTCTTGAGCTCAACACAAACTCAAAAGTCAAATTAATCCGACTTCGAATACAATTAGCATGTTTATAGCAACAAAAACTTACCAAACTCAACCTAATAAATAAAAAAATTAATATGAACCGAACTCGATCAGACTCAACTGAAAATTTCTCAATCCAATAATTTAAAAGATTAATTAAATTGAATCCGATCATACTCAAATCCAAATAACCTCAAATCTGATCCACAGTCAAATCTCAGGGTTAAAATAACTTATTGAGTTCAAACCCATTAACTAAACGGGTAGTAGATAAAAAACAATCAATATAATAAAAAAACAAAAATAATATAGTCTTACATAATAAAAAACAATCCAAAATAATATCATTTTACATATTAAAAAACAATAAAGTTGGTCCGGATCCGTATATTTCTATAAAATTTCTATAAAAACAACAAAGTGTCTCATTAACAGTGCTTTTGAACTGGTCTAACGGGTTTTCTAGTTTCAGAGAAGGACAATAATTTTCAAGGAGAAACATACCGAGTCCATATTTTTTCACTTAATTTCAAAATTCAGGAAGGAACAACTGCCTCCTGGTTTCGGTGACCTGGCAGCTTCTGCCGTGGGATTTTGAAGAATATTAGTTTCGGTGTATATGGATGTGTGAAAATATGTCTCGAAGTAAATTAAAGCAATTGTGTGTGATGGTAACGGTATGGTATAAAAGAACTCAAAATTAAAGGAGGGTCACAACTCACGAGAAGTGTTCGTTTCTTTTCTTTTCTCTTTTCGTTTCTTTTGGCACCACCTCCAATATGAAATCAGTTGACACTCTTTCAGACGGATCTTAAAAAATAAATAAATAAAAGACAAAACTGCGGATCATTTATTCCGGTCTGACCGAATCTGACCGTAATAAGTTACTTGATTCAGAATCGTAAAATTTTAAGCTGAGCAGGAAGGAGAGAAAAGGAAGCAAAAGTGAGTTGTGCTCAAAACTAAATGAAACTTCAGTGATTTTGTAATCTTCAAATCGAAATATAGAGAAAGTAAGTCGTCACCTTTCTCATCTCTTTTTTGAAATACGTTATTAGTGATTATATTATTTTTAGAGATTTGATATTTAAGCATAAAGCCGAAAAAATATCATTTAAAATCGTTGTTTAAAATTGAAAATGAAACACTTCAGAGGAATCAAACCCGAAATTTTTATTTATACCGTAATAAAAAAAATAAACCATAACACCATGTTTTTGGGAATTCCAAATCTACGCAGGCCGCCAAACGTCTCTGCGGCCCAAGTCTAGGGGCTGCCCAATGCCCCTGCGGCCCCATTGTTTTTTTTTTGTAAGTGGCTCAGAGAACAATGATTTTTTGTCTGGAAACTAATTTATTCAACCGTGCCAATTCGTCAGATGTAGCACAGAGAACAAGGATTTTTGTTTTTTAGTTTATGTCACATCTAAATAGTAAATTAGTTATACACCGTATAACTTGTTAATAAATTTTCTGTAAAAAAAAAATGGGGCCGCTAAGCCATTGGGCGGCCCTTAAACTGGGGCCGTAGAGGCATTGGGCGACCCTCAGTCTTTAGGGCCGCATAGACATTTGGTGGCCTGGGTAGTTTTTGAATTCTCCCAAAAATGAAGTGTTTTTTGGTTTATTTTTTTTATTATGGAATAAATAAAAATTTCACATTAACCAAAAAAGAAAAAGAACAGGCGGTTACTTGCTAGGTAGATATGGAATGTAGATTTGAGGTGCTAAAGTCGGAGATCACATAATTCTTCCAAGTCATGTTTGATTGTGGAGTAAATCTCTTACTTTATACTTAAGTAGTCAAATGAGGAGTAAAATAGAAGGAATCAGATGAAGTAAGATATGAGTTAATCCAGAAGAACTTACTCCACCTAAAGGTGAATTAACTTGCTCCACAATTACTCCACTTGTAGAATCTATTGTCATAGGTAGAGATACATTTCTCAACATTTTACTCCTCCAAATAAATTAATTTAAGCTATAACTTACATTACCAAACAATATGTAAATTATGAGAAATAAAATGGTGTAAGTAATTTAATTCTTATTAATTTTACTTCACAACCAAACATGATCCTAAATAACTAGTACTTAAAAAAAAAAAAGTAAAACTGAGCAGTTATATTTTGTTGAGCATGCGTGAAGCACGTAATTTGGATTGATACTAATAAATATTTTTGTTACAAGAAAAAGGATAGTTTCTTAGTAATAGTTTCTTGAGACATTACATGACTTGGCGATCAAGCGACGGACCGGATCCTTTCTCCATCTCTCAACGGACGGTCGCGATACCTCCGTTTTATAAACGCCATATTTCTTTTCTTTTCCCAAATATCAAGGATCGATCTTAACAATTCTGGACCAATCCAAATAGGCAAATACCACTTTCTCAATTTCCCAAATTAATCTCTCTTTCTCTTTGTCATGGCGAAGCCCCGAGCTGCGAAGAAAACCCTCGATTCGTATACGATTAAAGGGACGAACAAAGTTATCAAGCGTAAGGGTTTTTGTTAGGTTATCTTTTTCTATTTTGCTCTGCAGTTTTACCTAAATCTATTTGTGGTAAAGAAAACCTGCTCGATTTGACTAGTTCTGTTGCTCTTGGAGTTTCAATTCGGGGATCCCTTGGAAATCGATTATTTGTTCTAGTTGGTGCTGGTTATTAGTTTCTTCTTCATCCGTTTTAGTTTATAGGGTTCTGTGGTAGCATTTCATAATGCGATTTGTGTGTTTTCTAATTTTTCCTTTGGAAAACCAAATCCTGCCTGCACATTTCTGCTTTTATTTCACTTGAAATTTATAGTTTTTAATGTTTCTGTGCTCCTCTTCTGTCTCTTCATCTAGATTTTCTTCTCTGGGATTTGAACTCTGGAGTCTGTTGTTTAGTATGTAAAAAATCTAACCTTGTAGACAATTAGCAGCCAGTATCTGTACTGTTATGTACTGGCTGCAATCATTACTGATGCTTATCAGACATGATCAGTATGTTGCTTATCACTTGGGGTTGTCCATTATGTGTACCGACCAGCACTTGACCCACCTAAAAGTTCCTTTTAGGTTTCTCTCATTTTACTTGGCAATTGAGAGGAATGCCATATTTTGATACATATATAGTGGGAGTGTCAGTTGGCACAGGTTGAGGACTTATCAAGAACTTACTGATTAATTTTTATAGTTTTGTTGTTTATTTTGCTTTGTATATTCTCTAACTGCGTAGTTGAGGAGACTGTGTTGCAAGAATAATCAAGGTCACTTGACAGCTCTGCTGTGGCATGAACATTGAAGTATTTCCAAAAATGACTAGACAACAGGGTTTATAATTAGCATGCCATATACTGTATTTACAAGACTAACAAACAAACCTTGTGTACAAATGGTCAAATAGGAATCAAAAGAAAGGCCCAAGAACAGCATATAACCAATAGAATATTATAAGTAAAAATGACATGCACAAAATCAACTCTTTTCTATCTGCAGCAAACGACTGCGTGCTCATGCGTTCACCAGACACTTCACGCCCCCCCTATGTGGCAAAAATCGAGTCCATTGAGGCCGGTGGGGCCCGTGGCTCGAATGTCAAGGTGAGAGTACGCTGGTATTACCGGCCTGAGGAGTCAATCGGCGGTCGCCGCCAATTTCACGGTGCGAAAGAAGTGTTCTTGTCTGATCATTATGATATTCAGAGCGCCGACACCATCGAGGATAAATGCCATGTGCACTCATTTCGTAATTACACCAAGCTTGATGCTGTCGGGGCAGAGGATTTCTTTTGTCGGTTCGAGTATAAGTCTGCTAGTGGAAGTTTTGTACCGGACCGTATTGCAGTGTAAGTTCTGAATTTTATTTTTTCAGAAATTCCATTTACACATTTAGAAATTCCCTAAAATACAAGCGCAAGTGACACAAAGAAACGGTTGAAAGACAAACACTCCTCTGTTGGTATGACCACAGTCCAGGTGTGGGTGTGCTTTATTTTTTTTTTCCCTCTTCGTGTCGATTTGGGAAACATTGTTCATTTTTTTGTAATTACAACCTAGGTATAGAGGATTAGCTTGTTCTGTCATATTTATGTGCAAGGTCTGGTGCCTCTCAATGGGTTCCCGTTTTTTTTTTTGTAGTAATTCCTGCACACATGTGACAAGAAACAATGCTCATCTAGGTAGGACTTATTTATTTATTTATTTTTTAAAAAAAAACCAAAAGACAATTGGCGGGAAGATAGAATAAATAGAAGACCCAGTCTCTCTCTCTCTCTCTAATAAATATGACGAAGTTTATGCTAGTATTTTGGGGTTAATGGGCTTAGCACAAGGTCTCCTTGTTCAGTTTTTTAGCTCCTATAAGGAAGTAAAGCTTCAGCTTTGAACAGAAGTTCAATTTAAGAAAGCAAAAGGATTTAGATAAATCACAAACAAAGTAAAATGAATAAAGAAAATAGCCCGCCATATATAGTTCTGTTTTCAAACTCCTTGGTATGGCAGGAGTAGCATTTTCATTTGTTCATTTGTCAATAAAGGTTTCCATACCGACAATGTTGGTGTATAATACACAAAATCGAAAAGAAATTCTTGTGATTGCTTACCAAAAGAGCACCCATGACCTGCTGTACTTGCCTTATATTAAGTAATGCTATTTTCTACATGTATTATAACTTCTGTATATTTTTGTAGACAACTTGTTTATTATTATTTTTGACATACATTGTACTATGGTTGTAAATATATATACCTTTACAGAATACCCAAGGTAAAAGTCAGTCGGTTTTTGGTAAGCATTTGTTGTTGGTCCTTAAACATCGTATTTGGGAACAGGTTTGAATCTAAGATCCTAAGTGAGATAACATTAGGGGTAATTTTCGTCAGAGGTTGCTAAACTTTGTCCTTCGTCACAAATTGGTCAATCAAACTTGTCCCAATCAAGTTATTCTGTTACTTTTTCCGTCCAAAATACTAACAAAATATAAAGTGATATGGAGATGGATGGGCATATTCTGATAGTATTTTGGACGGAAGAGTGATTTGATTGGGACAAATGAAAAGTTCAATGACTGCACAAAGACAAATCAAACTTGAGTGACCAATTCGTGACAAAGGGCAAAGTTTAGTGACCTCCGGCGAAATTTACTCAAAAGTTAGACATAAAAGATTACCTGCTCTTTTGTGTTTGCTCAGGAGATTTAATTACCTGACAAGGAAATTCTTAATGTACCCTGAGGCTACGTTACAAGCATCATTTGGTTTATTTTATTTGGTGTTGACCTCATATCTTTGGTGACAGGTTTTGCAAATGTGAGATGCCTTACAATCCTGATGACCTGATGATCCAGTGCGAGGAGTGTTCTGACTGGTGTGTATTACCTTCCGCTTATTTTTAATATGCAATTGTTAGCAGATAAATGCAGGCTGGCACTGGATCAGTGTTGGTTGGATCTGATTTCCCTCTTATGTTGATTTTTTTGTTGGTTTGACTAGTGCTTAATCAGCTAACACTATCCAAATTAAATCTGCCAGCATGGTCTGGTAGTGGTGGTGTGAGTTTTTACTTGGTAAAATGGATTTGACTGAAGAAGTATTTATTCGGTTATTAATAGTAGTCCTCAGTAGTTAGGAAAAATCCAATTTTTTTTTTTTTTGTTCTTATTCATTCAGTGAATTTAGCTAATCCAGATGCAAGTGTAAGGGAAGTTCTGTTTGATGGTAACAAAATTACGAGTGAGGCTATGGTACAATGCATAGCGCACATTGGTCTGTACTTTGGATTAATATTTTTGTTTACAAAGTTCAAATAGTCGATCTGAACTGTTCAATATGATCACTATATGAAAATGTACATGTAAATCAACTTTTATATTTTTTAGAATTATTTTATTATTTCTTTAGATACGTAGAAAATCACTTGATCCAAAGATTCTAGACCATTCAAAAGTAGTAATTTTTCTACCTATCTAAAAAATAGTAAAAAAAAATTATAAAATTTAGTATGAAAGTACATTTTCATATGGAGATCATGTTGAACAGTTCCGATCGACTGTTTGGACTTTAAAAACGAAGATATTGATACAAAGTACGGACCAATATGCGCTATGCATAGTACCACAGCCTCACTCCAAAATTACGACATAAAACTGCAACTTGATTCACAATTTAAGTTAAAGAAAAGAAAAAAAATAGGAGTTTGAACATGGTAACTCATATCATACCAGTGGAGACCAATTATAGAAGTTCTTTTTCAGGTATCACCCTGTTTGCATAGGAATGACCATAAAGGACGCAAAAAAGCTGGAACACTTCTTTTGTGAAGGCTGTGCCCCGCAAAACGGCAAAAGGAACGGAAACCCCAACAACACTTCCGGGGAAACAGAGGAAAAGGTAAAATTATCAATCTTGCAAAATGCAATGTTATTTACATACTAAAAATATAAGAATCGCGACACATAATACTCAACATTAAATCATTAAATGTACTTGTGCCCCTAGCTTCTATTGTTTTCATTATTTCCTCCATAATCAGCCACAAAGTTCGGTTAGTTTGCAAAAGTTTTGTAGAAGAGGAGCAAGTGATATTTACCACATTTATAGACCGATAAGCATCAAATTTGGCTAAATATATATTTAAGTACCCAATGCCAACTGTTAAATGTAAAACAGTGGTTCAAATCTAGACTTCATTCTTACATTAACCTGTACAAATTTTGAACAGGTGGAATCGAAAAGAAGGAAGAGGTGACAAGCTGATACACTTGTGATGATATGTGTCATTGTAGTTGCCTGTGACTTTGTACAGAGTCAGTGTGCTGCTTAGCTTATGTTGATGTAGCTTGCCAGTGGAAGTATTTATGTTGTGTTAAGAATCTTAAGATCCACCATGGTGTATATACTGAGCAAAAGAAAGTGAGCTAGTTTTGTTGTGGTCACTGTGTGCTAAAAAGGAGCTTTCATGAAGAGTTTTCATGCTGATGTAGTTTAGAGAGATTTTTTCCATTTTGTATGGGTTTTAGTTGAATCTTTGTAGGTGTAGCAACATTTGGAGTTTTTCTTAGGTTTTTGACTTTTAAAATGCCCCGTTTTGTTGCATGCTTCATAGAAACTCATCATCTCATCTCTCTCTCTCTCTCCCTCTCCCTCTCCATCTCTCTTGCAGTAATCCTTGTTGCTCTGCTGTGAGGGACCAGGGTAGTAAGGCATTGATGAGCTTGCACGATGTGCCTAACTGAAAATGTTAGGCATGGCAGGGTAAGGGATGAACAAAAGGTGCAAGGAGATGTTAAGCGCATGAATAATGTCAGTAAAGAATGGTGCTGCCAACTCCTACATCCCAATAAGTTGAAAGTGAACAGCAATTCAAATGATTGCAAAGCATTCCGAAAGGAAAGGCCATCACATCTTTCCGTAGCCATCTCTCTCTCGTGAATATTTTTTTTTTGTTCATTTTAAGAACATACAAAATTGAATTATTAGGAAACAAATTGATTAAGCGCCATACCACCCTGTTAACATCTGAACTGAAACGGGAGACCGGATCAAAGTTTTGATCCCCTTTTTTCAAAATTCCAAAGGGGTGACCGGATCAAAGTTTCGATCACTCCCTCTTTTTCCCCAATTGTGTTGCTAGTGGTGTGCATGTGTGACTGAGTGACCGAATCAAAGTTTTCAATCAATCCATACCTGGACTGAAACTTAATTCCGGTCCTTGCCATTTTTGGAAAAAAAAAAAAACCATCAATATGTTTTCCTGACAAAATATTTTTTTATTTTCCAAAAATAAAAAAATCCTCTCTCCATTTTCTTGTGGAGTTGAGGGGCATAATATATAGCCCGGATCATGAGTATTGAAAATAGCACCTATGTCCTATGCTCAACAACTTGAAAAGAAATGAAACTGAACATGAGTTCCAACTAGTAATCTCCAATCCTTCAAAGGTATGCAGAATTTGCAAGAGGTATACCATAACATAAGAATTCTAAGATGAATAACATTTTACTTGATATATGAATCCAGTATTCCAATGTCCATCTATACATTATTTGCAATATATTACATGTCCTTGGGAGTTGAATAAATAAGGGAAAAAAGCCTCTTTAGCTCCCTCTCTCTGACCTAGCCTCTGTTCGATGCCAAGAGATTTATTAACAAGGATTGTTGTAGTAGGTCTATGTGATCTTCATGAATTAATCAGCACTGTACCACCAGCCCCTGAGAATAACATAGTTTTATCTATTAGCATAATTAAAAATACAAAGAAGGCAAAAGTTTAAAATATCACAATTTTGAATCTTTGGAATGAGAATTTGACTTGCAAGTTGACCTAAAATATTCACACGAGGTGAAACCAAACTAAGTGGCATGCATTAATTATCACCATAGCATGCTAGACAAATGCATTACTTTATCATTACCTGGTTTAGTTAAGAATGGACTGAGGTAGAACCTTGTACGGATTTAATATCAACTTTGGATCTAGCATCTTCTTGAAGGAACCCATTAGTTTCACCTGAAAAGTAATTTTTTTAAGAGAAAATGTACATCCAAGTAATTATAGAGATACAGTCATGAAAATTTAAAGACCAGAAAAAGATGTTAGGCTACTGGCTGCATCAGACTAGTTAGAAGAATGCATGACAAAAGTAAAATATGGCATGGCAACACAATTTTTCTTTATAAGCACATCCAATCTATCAAAAGTGTTGGCAAAGTGTTATCCCAATATAGAGTATGGCATTCAAATTATTTTGGGGTTGAGTGAATCTTAGTATTGGTCCAACTTTAGTTTCCTTCATAATCAACAAAAAACTTTTGTAGAAAGCTTATATTCATGATAACAATTGTTTAAAATCATTTCTTTATTGTCGATCATGTAATCCCTTCTCATACCTTGTAAACCTTTTAATTTTTTAATAAAATAAATTAACAGGCATGCCTACTTTCCTAGAAAAAAGTAATATAAAATCCATGTGCAAAAGAAGAAAAGAAAGAATACAAATACCGCTTCAGCTGATTTGCTATAGTGAATTTTATCAGCTTTCATAAACCCCAACCCATGCTCAGCACTGATACTTCCTCTTTGAGCAGAGGTCCACTCGTATATAAACGGTTCAATTTTGGTAAGAATCTGAAACATTTCACAATTTAAAAGAGAACCATCAATAGCATAAAGAAAACAGATTAAGAAAAATTATACATTACTTGTATTCAAAAGATACATTATCAGTATACTCTGGAGTCATGATGTTTAGGTGCAAGTTTCCATCTCCTAGGTGACCATAGCCTATTACTTTTGCCGTGCCATCTATAAGGAACAGAAGAGAAACGTGCAAAACACGCAAACTGAGACCAAAAGATAAGGAAGAACAAAAGGATTTCACCAGTAACGAATATTAGTTGTATGCATTAAATACAAAATCTGAATTTATTACCAAGTCTAAGGCGCATCTCCTCTACGATACCATAAAGCTTCTCAACTGGTAATGACAAATCATACTTGTAGCATGCACCTTCTTTGACTGAAGCTTCTGAGATACCCTGTAATTATAAGTGTATTAGCGTCAATTTTTGTCAACATGTAATATTTAGTATTTGCTAGTTGAGCTTTCACTAAAATACTTTTCTTTTCCAGTTCACACAAAATGTGCATGGTTTTAATTATAGGATTCTTTTGCAGACCGACCGGATACTTTATCCTATGTGGTAAAAAGGTACCAATATCCATCCTAAGTATCTTCCAGTTATTTTCAGATAACAACAAACAATTAGACTATGTGATAAAAAGGGACTTGCTTTTTTACCATACTGCCCTCTTCAGCCTAAAATGGATTTGGTTGGATAACATAACACAGTGAGTAATTGGATCCTACTCTGTTTTTACCTCACTCTTTTCGGTTAAATGTTATCTGCAAATAAGTCCAATATTATGTATTCTTGCACATGCATATGTAGTTTGCAACAAAAGGAACATTCTTTTTTACTATTATTCTAAAGAGTCTGGACTCTTTCCAGTGGAACTTCTAAACCAAAACCTAACTATAGAATAAGGGATTGGACCATTGAGAAATATCTTGGCCCATGTAAGGTTACTACTGATACATAAGTTGAGGTTTTGCTGTGTTCAACTTCAAAAGTTTGGCTGTACATACTGGTTGAGCTTACAATATATATATTCCGAGTCAAATAAACCAAACCTAACTAAGCAGAAACAAAATGTATCAAATATTATTGGCTCGACTGAACCAGCTAATTTGCAAGCTCTACCAGCCAAGTACATAGCATGTCAAGGCCTAACAGTAGCAATGCAATTTTAAGTTACGAGGGGAATAACTTCACGAATTCTCCAAAAGGTAGATGCTTGGCTGATGTCTTGAGCTATTGCACCATCTAATACCACACCTTCTTCTAGTGTATGCAGCAAAAATGCTTCAAGTTTAGCCCTAAAGGGCACAAAATAGATATTTTATAATTAGATAAAACCAGTCAGGTAACAAAACTATCTTCTTCTTTTTTCTTGTTCTTTTGGTCAGTGTAGTTGTTAGTTAGTTAGAAAACAAACTACAATTTAATTATGAGGGTGGTAAATATTAGTACCAGCACCAAACGGTAAACTCATTATTTTATCTTTGTTTTAGTTATTGATTGAAGTTAAGATTTTCCTAACGGAACTTGTCAGAGAAATATGAATGGAAACTACAAATTAAAACTGAAAAAGGCTGATTCAAGTCGCTTACTTGTCATTTGCCTCATGACTTCCAGTTGTCTCAATCAAAACATAAAACTTGCTCTCTGATTGTGGTAAAGGATTGGTAACACCCTCCAAATGAGTCAAAGCCTTCATATCAAAGAAAAAATAAAAGTCAATATAAAAAAGAAGAAGAAAATAGACACTCATCAGTATCAGAATTCAGAAGAAACTTACCAAATTAATAGCATGGCTATCCATGAACTCAAATGCAGAAAGAATCTCTCCCAATCCCCTTTTGGCTGCAACTAGAAGTTTCTGAAGCATGAAAAGGAGATCAACAATGTAACAAAGTGATTTAATATGATGCTATTATAACATGCAATGGACTAAAACTATCAGCATTTGAAATAGAACAAAGAATGATTTGTTTTATTCACAAAAGAGCTTCCTTAGTGGAGCACTTAGATATAAGAAAGGCAAACAATAACAACTTTCCCTTTATTTAATTCAACAATATAATTACAATTCTAACCCATTATGAACTTTCTTTTAATCTTGTACCTCTCTTTAATCTTGAACTCTAACCAAGTATTTAGAAAAAACTATAATAAAAATAAACAGTGGATTCCTAAAATTAATTGAAGGATACAAAATGATCGAGAAAATAACTTCACAAATTAGTTTTCTATAGATTTATCTTTTGATCACTAAAATATTAACATACTTTGCAAACTATAAAAAATGATGGGTGTTTTCTGAAATTAAGCATAAATGGCTACTGTCTTTTGCAAATTAAAAAAAGAATAAAAAGGGAAAGATCTTACCTGACAACTTAGGTAGTCACCACAAGCAAGGAGTGCAACATTCACAGACGGTAATTTAGCTGGGGTAAGAATTGAGACCTTTGTAACTATTCCCAGAGAACCTTCACTTCCTGATAAAAGTGTTTCAATTCAATTACTTCATCAACTAATTCAAAACGTCTAGGGCAAATTACACCCAAGATTTGCCATATTGACAAATAAGCCCAACATATTTCCTACTTGAAAGTACCACATATTAATAGAAATTATAAAGGTGACCCTGAGTCTTTTTCATCTCAAGGAAATGAAAGGCAAACATTTTCTCTAAGTTTGAGTGCAACTTCATTTGGACTTTGAACTACGAGATTTCTCAAAAGTAGGGGCAAAATAGTCAAGTTGCAGGCGTTTTACCTGCTACATCAAAAAAGAAAAAAAAGTCGTCAAGTTGCCACATTTAAAGGAACACGGCATATTCTATCACATTTATCTAAAGCTGGGTGCCATCAGCAGATAAGCAGAAAATTTGGCAACAAAGGTTCTCACTCAAACTAAGCCAACTATGGGCACAACCAGCAAAAACACCATGCAATGTATATTGGCTTGGAAAGAAAAATATAAGAATACTGAATCTTACCAATGAACAAGTGCTTCAGATCATATCCTGTATTGTCTTTGCGTAGGGTGCCAAGCATGTCAAGAACAGTTCCATTTGCTAGAACAACCTCTAAGCCTGAAGTAAGATTTTGAAGATGTAAAAGTTAATGAACAATACCTAGTGAAGTAACATTTACATGGAAACTACAATCAAAGAGGAGGTTTTAAATGCCTCTACTCTGCCACCATTTTGAAAAATCAAATAATTCAAAACCTAAAACTCAGACATCAAAATAAACTGATTTATATGATCTACATGGCATTCTCCACATGTATATGAAAAATAAATTACAACATTTTTGACCAAAATAGAAATGTTAAATGTAATCTACATCACATTCCCACATGTATATGAACAGTTACAGCATTTTGACTTTTTTTAAAAAGGCACCAGGAGTTTGTAAAAATCCACTTGTCCACAATTTCTGAATGTTTTTTTTTCATGCCTTCAGTTCCCATCAAAAATAAAACCAAAATGCTGTAATCTTTATTCTGCATGTAGAAAAGGTGGTAGAAATTAAATCTAAAAGTCACTGTTTTATCATTCATGTTTTGGATTTTCATCTTATTGATATTCTAAAAATTGAAAGCATGATGAGTGCACAAAAAATTGGAGGCATTTGAGGTTGGAAAACTCCCATGCTTCAAAGCTAGAAGAAAACACATATTGTGCGAAATGATGTTCTTACCGCTTAAGCGTCTTTGAGCAATATTAGCTTTCAATAAGGTCAATAGAGGTATTATATATACAGTATCTATCAAATGAGCTCTATACCTTAGATGACATTTAGTATAAATTTATCAACTGTTCAATCAAGCCTCAAAGCAGACCAAAGTTTTTTATTGTTAACCTTTAACTTGTCAGTAATGCAAAAACAAGGCTCAAAAGGACTCGTCTCATAATTCATTTGTGATGGCATCAATTAACCCATGAGTTGTGCAAATAAGCTGGTTATTATTATGATCCACCAAGCTTTTCAACTCAAGTTGGCGTTTAACCTTGGAACTCTGTAAAGATTTTAAAGAACAGAAACATTTCGCTTATATTCAAGGCCTCACTGAAATGGAACTGAAATATGGTTTGGGAATAATAACTCACCAAGAACATTTCCATGAAGTGAGCCATACCGTACAAAGCGCAAGCCACCAGCATTGGTAGAAACATTGCCTCCTATCTGACAACTCCCCTTTGCACCCAAGTCTAGTGGCATGATGAAACTGTAAAGAAAATATTTGCAACTGAATTCAGAAAAAAACAAAACAGAAAAGGATCTTGACCCCATCTTTATCCCCAAAAGGAAAAAGAAAAGAAAAGGAAAGGAAATAGTTTCGGGATGACTATACATAAATTTTACCCTTCATTTTCCAGAAATGAGTTTAAGTTCTCCAGTACACATCCAGCCTCGCATGTTAAGATACCATTGACCTTACAACACAAAATGAAAGATAATTCATACATGCTTTTTCGTTTATGACAATACCAGTAAAAACTCTTTTTGGTTAAGTTGACAAAGTATGTGACAGTATATTCGTTAATTTCTAACATACATGCAGCCAATATTGAAGATTAAACTATCAATTCAGATCTAACTTTTCCAAGGCTGTGATAGTACTTGATCGGTCTAATATTACCAGTGGAATTGCATTAGCTAGACAGTCTTTTAGAGTGCATGATTGTTCAGCAGCAGATAAAATTTACCAAAATTAATTAGAAAATTACCAGAAATGCTGTTAAGCATAAACAGTTGTCTTAAAATTACCTTGTCAAGAGAAATTATCTTGTCCATGTTTGCAAGGCTGATGACAACCTGAAGTAAACAATTTTACAACGATATTAAACAAAATCATCTTATTATACTCCCATGTTCCAAAGCTAGTACCTTTTAAGTGTTTGTGCTTCTAGCAGTAACCTTAAGTTGTGTTACTAAACAACAGTACATCAGGTATTGAAATCAATAGTAAAAATATTGAATTAAATAATACATAAATGAAAATGACAACAGTGGCAAATGGCAACTACTACAACAATCCCTTATTTAGTCTATAATATTTAATAATGCATAAATGAAAGACTAAAAGGTATAATTTTCTTTCATGCTTTAATTTTTCGGTCTATTGCAGGTACAAAAGGGTCACCGATTTTACCTCATCATAAACAGGCACACTGCCACCAACAAGACCTGTGTTGCCGCCTTGTGGGACCACAGCCAAAAGCCTTGAATTGCAATAAGAAAGAATTTTGGAAACCTAAAAAATAAGTACCCGTAGAATTATTAATTCCAACAGTGAATGATTTTTTTAAGCAGAAGAAAAGTTGTGTGCGAAATATATTAGTAGATAAATAAATGATTGTGTAATATTTGCAAGATTAGAAAAACCTCATCAGTGTTCTTAGGTAGAAGCAGAAGCTGACTAGAGCCTATATATTTCCTCAGCCAATCAGTATTTGCAACTGACAGCCTCTCTTCATCTTGAACCACACATTTCTCCTCTAGCACGCTTTTGAAATAAGAAATATCATCAGAGTTTAATAAAGAATAGCTTGGATTCCTTTCGATCTTTGAAGAAAATGAATGCCGCTGAAATGAGAAGGCTTTATTTATGGAACATTTGCATTGTGGATTGGATTGCCATGATTTTGGAGTAAACTCTCGAGGTAAATCTGCAAAGTTTGTGTAACTTTAGTTGACTGAAACTCTGGAAAAATGTCACACTTACAACTAATATCTAAATAATATACTATATTATCATAATATAAGACTAATAATATAAGTCAGTTTTGGATTGGGGAACTGTTAGGAACTGTTGTCCCAATTCAATTTAATCTACAAAGCTCCTTTCCATTCCTTTTTTTGTTAAAATCTTCTTTGCCCTCTTACATGGCTTAAATTCTTAATTGAAACTGAATTATAAGTCAAGTGATGCCTAAATGTTTTTAGGACCCAGCAATCCATATAACAGTGCAAATTATTGGCTGGAAATTGGCAGTGTAATTTATGAAAGTAAGTTTCAGACATTTAATGACCTATCTATTTGCATGCACCTTAAAACTTCTAATTATTTTACAATTAACCGCCTTACCTTTAAATAAATTGCAATCAACAAGTAGTACCAGCTCTTACAACCAAATGCATAATTACCAAGCAAATTGCATGCAAGTTTTAAATCGTGATCATATGCCCGCATATTTTCTATCCTTACACAGTATACACCATGATCGATCAACTGAATGAGTTCATGAAATTACAATTTAAATAACAGACCAGGGGAAGAGAAGGCTGATAAGCATCGCCCGATCGGAAATCGGCTAGGCGATGAGAGAGAGGTGATAAGCTGTGATGCTCTTCGCGTCGCCATTTGTCCAGTGGTGAAGCTAGGAATTTTGTCAGGGGTAGGCGAATATTTGTGGCATGTAGCAAAATCTAGTTTAAACAAGGATACAAGGGTATGAATCAGCAATCTAGAAATGTATTATTGTAACATTTGCATGCCTCTCCAGGGAGATTCAAAACTGCAATAGATAAATTAATGAATAAAAGCACAACATTTTTTTACTGTAACATTTGGTCGATGCTCACACCAAAATGGATTAGACTATTGCAATAGCATATTAGAATTAACAAATGACCTAAGAGCCTTTGTACAATTTGATATGACAGTAAATTCTTCAAACTACCTTTTTTTGTGATTGCTACTATAATTCTCAGACCAATAACGAAGAAGCCATCAAAAGCAAAAATGTTGGTCTGATACTGACATCGAAGCAGTATTATTACATTTGTTATACCAACTAACATATTTTGTTTAATATGAAACTAATAAAATATAATTTCATATAAACCTTTAAATAACTGCTTACAATATATAAACCATATTCTGTCATATGAGTCTAGAAAAGGAAAAGGTGAGAAATATCAATTGAAGTTAACATATTTAGTTACAACTACATGGCTATAAATCCATTAAAATTTATAATTGTTGCTTTTTAATTTTTTTATTTTCTTTCTTGAAAATTAATCTTCTTCATCAAAGTCCTTTTCTTCCATTCTCTTGACAATTCAAAACGATACACCAGTGAAAAACTTGCTTTTGATATCGATACCAGTGGTGAAAGACAAAGAGCAACTTACGCTACTAAATGACTTAAAAATTGAAAATAAAAAACGAAGCAAGAACTAGAGTAATTGAGAATTGAGATGGATAAAATAAAAACTGAGAAGACGAAACAGATCTCAATGACCTTGATTCAGACTTCCAGATTTTGATTGAAAAATAAATTAACAACGAAACCTTACTATAAATCAAATAGGAAATTGACTTCAGTAACAAACAAATAATAATGAAAACCTTTTCGAGAGTACACAGGCGGTGATCAGCGGCTAGGGCTAGCGGGCACAGGCGGGTACATGTGGCGATCAGCGGACACAGGCGGCAAAGTGGCGGCAATCCTCTCCTATGCACAGCGGCGATCCTCTCTCCTTTCTCCTTCGCGTATCGCGCGTAGGGACGCGTCTCAGACTCTCCTCCGAGGGTTAGGTTTTTTTTTTTTTTTTGATTGATCTCCCTCTGGACTCGAATCCGTATCCTCCCAGGTACCTGACTGAACCTGATCGAAACGGACGGTCCAGATTTACTCTCAGCCCAGATTTTTAAATTAGCACTACTCTCAAAGCACAAATAATACTGCCCCCTGCGCCATCCCGAGTAATCACTGGTTGAGAGTAAATCTGGGCCATCCGTTTCAGTTAGGTTCAATTAGATACCAGGGAGGATACGGATCCCTCTGGACTCTGGGCTAGAGGTACGTAGGCAATTTAATTATTCAGAGGTAGATAAGCCCAACGAAAAGCCCGGTCCAAAAAAAAAAAAAATAAATTCTAGGGGTAGGCAAATGCCTACCCCTGTTACATGGTAGCTTCGCCCCTGCATTTGTCTGATCAAAGGCTCACACCGAAGCAAAGATGGTAAAAGGTGGGAACTGTGGAGAGCAGGTGCCGGGTGTGACTTGGTTTTCGATTGTAGACAACCGGTGCCGTGTCTATGTGGTTGTTCGTATTGCGGGTAATAATAATAATAACCGAGGATTGAGATCCTATTCCTATACAGCTACGGGTGTTCATTGGGTCCGGTTTAATCGGTTTTAGACCGAACCGAACTAGTTCGGGTTAAACGGTTCGGTTTTTTCGGTTCAATGGATCGGTTCGGTTGGTTTTTCAAAACCGAATAATAACTTTGGTTCGGTTCGGTTTAAATTTTTTTAAAACCGGATGTACTGAACCGACCGAACTTCTATTTTGATATTATATCGCGTTAAAAGTTAAAACCGGATGTGCGGCATGTGCCATACTCTAAAACCGGATGTGCCAATACATACTGCCATTATCTCTCCCAAATCCCCATCCCATCGGCCATCGCCATCCGTAACCCTAGATCTAGCCGACGAGGCGACGACACCGCTGGCACTGTCCAGTAGCCACACTCGAATACTCAAAACCTAACCTGTCCTCCTCTCTGGCTAAGTCGCGCCATACTGCCATTATCTCATTAAACCTAACCTGTCCTCCTCTCTGGCTAAGTCGCGCACGCGGCCTCCACGGCTCCACTCCACTGTCAAATCGCCGAACAACTCTCTCTTAGGGGTGTTCAAATGGATCGGTTTATTTGGTTTTAAACCGAACCGGCAAATTTCGGTTTAATTGGATCGGTTGTTCGGTTTAAATGGTTCGGTTCGGTTTAGTTTTTGAAGAAGTTCGGTTTAAATGGTTCGGTTCGGTTTTGGGATCTCCAAATCGGTTTGAACCGAACCAACCGGTTTAATAAAAAATGGATTGGTTTATAATGGATCGGTAAATCGGTTTATCAAAAACCGGCTTGTGTGGTTATCAAAAATGTTATCCAAATCGGTTTGAACCGAACCAACCGGTTTTGAAATGTTTATTTGTAACTTGAAATGTTTATATTCGGTTCAACCGAACAAATCGAAGTTTAAATCAGTTTAATCGGTTCGGTTTTAGATCGGTTTGAGATCGGTTTGGAATTTTAATTCGGTCGGTTCGGTTGGGTTTTCAAACTTCGGTAAAGAAAGTTCAATTTGACCCGAACCGACCGGTTGAACACCCTTACTCTCTCTCACAGTTTCACCCACCCCTATCAAATCGCTGCGACTGGCGACTGCGATGTCCTCTCTCGCACGTTGTGATGTCACGCCGGGCCTTCAAATTTCAACTGCTCTCCTCTTCTTATTAGATAAGTTTGAATCTCTCTCAATCTCTCTTTACTCTCTCTCAATTTCAACTGTGCTGGTTATTTGGTTAATGGTCTGAGGAGTGAGGATTGTGCTGGACTGCTGGTTAATGGCAAGAATTTAAATCTCAATCTCTCAATCCTTGTCAAGTGTGATAATGTCACAAAATGCTTAATCTTAGGAGATTTAGAGAGACTTTGATTAATGCTTTAGACCTTCTCCAAGAGTAGATTTCTGCAGAGTTGTACAACATATATTGCTTGATTTGATGTGTTCCTTTTGTTAATATTGTACACTAGATTATCAATTCTTTTGGCCACATTGGCAAATTCTAATTTGTTATACAGAGTCATATACCATGAATTGTAACAATATATGATACCATTTTTCCAATAAAGAGAGAAGTGCATGTGGAGTAATTTGAGATGGTATAGTTGATCTAAATTTGTTCCCAACATTTGCCAGTAAGCAAGAATTTATGTATAGTCTTTTACATTTTTTGTCCTTTGTTTAATCTCAAATTGATGTAACAGAAGCTAGGTACGGTACCAGCAGTCCAGCACTGTTCTCTCTCAATCTCTCAATCTCTGAGTACTGTGCTGGATTTTCTAAGTTAGTGTATGCTTTGTGATATATTGTTTTGTGCTTTGCATATATTTTTTAAGTTAGTGTAAATGGTTTGTGCTGGAAAGAATTCTCATATATTGTTTTTTTATAGATGTCTGAACAAGGAACTCAAGCCGAACAAGGGACTCAAGCTGCCCAAGGTGTGAGCAGTACGTAACCAACTTCAGTTGATGCAACATAAATTGAGAATTATAACTACAAAAGGAAGAGGAAACTGATAAAACCAAGGTCTCAGGTATGGACTGAGTTAACTAAGTTTAAGGATCAAAAGGGTATGAAAAGGCTAGGTGTAATTTTTGTGGAAAGAATTCTTTGCTGATACAAATAGAAATGGTACAACAAATTTGAAAGCTCACATGAAAAAATGTAAGGGGAAAGAAGAAAAGAAACAAGCACTTATATCATTTGAGCAAGGGGTTGTTGGTGAAAATACGGGTACAATTAGTAGTTGGAGGTTTGATTCAGATGTTATTAGAGAAGGGCTTTCTTGTATGATCATCTTAGATGAACTTCCTTTCTCCTTTGTTGAAGGAGAAGGGTTTAAAAAGTTTGTGTCAACAGCTTGCCCTAGATTCCGCATACCTAATCGATCCACCATTACTAGGGACTGTTTTGATGTTTACATAAATGAGAGAACCAAATTGAAAAACTACTTGAGATTGAACCAACAAAGAGTGTGTCTTACTATGGACATGGACCTCTTTGCAAAAAGTAAACTACATGTGTCTCACGGCTCACTTTATAGATAGTGATTGGAAACTGAATAAAAAAATTCTAAATTTTTGTCCAGCTTCGGGTCATAGTGGTAAAGAAATTGGAATGTCTATAAAGAAGTGCTTGTTTGAGTGAGAAATTGATAAGGTTTTTACTGTGATTGATAATGCAAGTTCAAATGATCTTGCAGTTGATTGGTTAAAGAATAAAAATCTCTAATTGGAATACTGGTATCTTAAATGGGGAAACACTTACACATGAGGTGTATTGTCCATATCATTAATTTGGTGGTTCAAGATGATTTGAAAGAAATGTTTACTTTGGTTGCTCAAATTTGAAGTGCTGTAAAATATGTGAAACAGTCCTCAAAAAGGTTGCATAAATTCAAATAATGTGTGATAATGGAAAAGATTAATAGCAAGGCATTGTTGTGTTTAGATTGTCCTACGAGATGGAACTCTACATATATGATGTTGGATGTAGCTCTAAAATTTCAAAAAGCATTTGAAACATATGTGCAGCAAGATTATAATTTTATTATTGATCTTGCTAATGAGGGTGAGAAAGAATCTGAGGAGATGGAGATAAAAGGAAGAGGTATTGGTGCACCTATCGAATCAGATTGGAGAAATGCCAAAAACATTTCAGTTTTTTTGAAACATTTTTATAATTTAACTAATCTAGTTTCTAGATCATTTTATGTGGCTGCCAATGTTTTCTTTTGTGAAATTACCAATGTTGAGTGCTTGTTACAAAGTTTGAGAGGGATTAATGATACGGAATTAAGTGCAATGACTAAAAGAATGGCTGGAAAATACAACAAGTATTGGGGTAATATGGAGAAAGCTAATTCTTTGATCTATGTTGCGGATATTCTTGATCCTTGACACAAATTAGAATTGATGGAGTTTTCTCTCAGGGAATTATATGACAAAGATAAGAGTGAGAAAATGATAAAGAAGGTCAGTGATGACTTAGTTTTGTTATTTGATGAGTATAAGATGTTATATGACTCAACATTAAATAACAATGGAAGCAACAATAACACTACAACATAACTGAATCTTGGTGAAGAGGACACACAAACACAAGTGATGGATTCGAGGTTTAAGAAGCATAAATCTGCAACAAATGCAGGAGAGAGCAAAAGTGAGTTGGAGAAATATCTTAAAGATGATCTAGAAACTGATGTATCCGATTTTGATATTTTGGGATGGTGGAAGCTTAATGCTCCAAGATTTCCTATTTTGTCTCACATGGCACGTGATGCTCTTGCTGTTCCTGTTTCAACAGTGGCTTTCGAGTCAACTTTTAGTACGAGTGGTCGCATACTTGATGCATTTAGGAGTTCGTTGATTGGCTTCGTTCGAAATTTCCAGTTGGTGTTGAAGAAAATTTAGAGATGCTTGATCAGCTTGAAGAAGGTAATTAAAATAGCTGATTTACTAATTCAATTTAAAGATACTCTCATATTTGCTAATTCTTTTGCTAATTTGTGTTTGTAGAATTTTCCAAAATTGGATTGGAG
The DNA here is from genome assembly GCA_011114355.1 of Carex littledalei. Classification (NCBI taxonomy): domain Eukaryota; kingdom Viridiplantae; phylum Streptophyta; class Magnoliopsida; order Poales; family Cyperaceae; genus Carex; species Carex littledalei. The sequence goes on from CM022100.1 coordinate 9,089,372, forward strand.
AATGCAGCAGTAGCTCCAACTAATAATTAGAATGTGGTGCACTTAGACTTGCTTTTGGTTTGTACTAGTCTATATTTTTGTGCTAAAACTCAAATTAGCTAGGTGTGATATGAAGTTAGACTTGTTGCTTTGGTTTGTGATCTGACTAGGTATGAATGTGTGATCTGATTATGCTTCACCAAGTTATTATTTTTATTTTCCTTTCCTTTGTAATTTATTATTTCTGCAATTGTAGGTATGATGAATACTAACCAAGTTTTTAACTCTGCCTATGTCATATTGGACATAGCCGGTCCCAAGCCCAGAAAAAAGAGGAGGGTTTAATTAAAAAACTTGAAAATGTTGACTTCTTCTCATAATCAATTACTTCTTGATCTTTTGTCAACAATATTGATCTTTTTGTCAACAATTACTTCTTGTCTTTTGGTTTTAACAAGCTTTCTCCTTGATCTTTTGTCAACAATATTGATTTATGTATATTCATGTGGAATTGCAGAGTGCCATTTCGGGGTTGAATAGAGGCCTGGCAGCAAGTGAATAAGATCTCAGTAAAGACTAAAGACTTTGACAACATAGTGGAGCTTCAATTTGGGACTCCTTGGTCAATTCCACCAATAGAGGCAACAGCAACTTTGGCCCACAAGTTTGAAGTTATTGGTGAGTATTTGTCATCTCTTGCTTTTGTTGATTAAAAAGGCCTATAGTATTATTTCCTGATGCAAACCTATATAGCATGCATCGATAGGGTTCATTGAAGTAAAAAGTCACTGAGTATTGCATTTTGGATTTCTGAATGAGGTGGTAAGAGGGGTGTGGTTCTGTTATTCATTAGTTCCTATACATGTTTGCTTATATACTGAGTTCACTTTTCCTTGTAGTTTTGGTTCTTTTATATACCCTTTTGTTTTAGTATGTTTAGTGTTTATGCAATTTTATAATAAATTGCAGTAAGTCTGGAACATATATTTCAGCAAAACAATGATGTTATGCCATACAGGTTGGGTCAGGTCAGGCCAGTTTAGCTTTTGCACCTATTTAAGCCAGGCTTTGCCTAGTTAACCTTTTTAGGACATTTAGTGAGTTATGTTGAGTATTTTAGATATAGGAATTTGGTACTCTTTTTTTGCCTTTAAAATTTATAAACCTTCGTACTCAAAGAATAGGTTAGTTGCAAGCGCACAACCTATCGATTGTAGTATTTAGGTGTCGATCCGCAGGGAGATAGGGAAATACCAATTTTCAATTAAAGAAAACTACTATTAAAACTAAACAATAAAAGTGGGGGTTTTGTTCTAAAATCCTAAGGTTGGGTTCAATACCCGAAAGAGAGGAGTTTCAAACAATAAATGTAAATAAAATAAAGGGAAGAAAGATTGGTTTGTTTTCAAGTTTAAGGAGATCTAGGGGCATTCGGTCCATAATCCCTTGCTAATTCTATCTACTCGGTTTGTTTAAATTCATGTTTGATTATGACGAGGTTTCTAACCTAAGTTAGCCTTTGGAACAAATATTAATACGAATACTTTGGGTGGACGGATTAATGTGCCTCGAATTCTAGGGCTGTCACTAACCTAGAGGGATATTTAATCACGTGCTTCAAATGTATATATCGATATTTGTTCTAAGGTGTCCTAATAAAGTTTTGACTTCACCGCTAAGTCCTTCACCAAACCCTAACCTTAATTTCTATTTTTCCAGATTTGAATACAAAAGTACGGTCGCTTATAATTCAAATCCTAAGGTATTTGCAATCACAATTTATACTATCCTATATGATCCTAATCTACTTTTAATCAAGAAGACTTAAGCGGGACGCTACAAGTCAAGCACAACAAGTTGCACTATCCTATATGATCCTAATCTACTTTGGGTCTAAATGATCAAAGCGGGACGCTACAATTCAAGTACAAATCATGGAACATCACAAATAATAAATCACAGAAATTAACATCAAATCAAACAATCATAATAAAAACTAAAATCCGAGTAAAATAGAATTAAACAAGTTCATGCTACATGACCTAAACCCCTAGAAAGAGAACTACTCTCTCTTGGAGAGATCCATAACAAAGATTGGCAAAAACAATAAGAAATAAGATAAAGAAATGATTACACCCTTTCTTAGATCTAAAACCTCGATCTTGCCGACTCCTTGCTTGAACCTTTTTCTTCTTCTTCCTTGGAAAGCCTTCGAGAATTTCTGTGGGATCTCTCTCTCTCAATTTGTGGAAAGTGGATATCTTAATGGATCATTAGAGAGACGAAATTCTTCTCCTTTTATAGCCAAAGGCCTTGCCCAATTTAGAGGATAGAAGTGGAGTTAGTGGGTGCACTCCTCAGACTGCCATTGCTATTTTTGGCCTTCTAAAACGTGTTCCTTGGAAGCCAAGAATAGAAAACCTCTTGAAAATGCGAATTTCTGGCTGTCTGCGAGTCCAGTGCGTCCGCACTGGAGTTGAGTGCGGGTGGTCTGGGTCGCACCGACTCCAAATCTTCTTTGGTTCCAAGTTCCCTTTTCTGGTTTTCTGCATTTTTTCCTGAGTGCGTCCGCACTGGATCTTAGTGCGTCCGCACTGGGAGACTTTTCAGGCTGATGCGGCCATTGATGCAGCTGTACAGAATTATACATTCCGAATTTGGATTTTTTTCCTTCATGAAAGTTGTAGATCTCTTTGTCCTGGTTCCGTCAAGCTTTGAATCACCCAAATCGGAGTTCGTATGACAAAGATATGGCTAAAATACGAACTGTGTGTCGTTGAGTGCGGATCGAGTGCGGCCCGAGTGCGTCCGCACTGCGCTCGGATTTTTTGTCTGTGAAGTTCTGCGTGCTGGAAATTTGTCTAAGTACTGATTGCGTCCGCACTAGCGGTGAGTGCGTCCGCACTGGGCTCTGTTTTCCCTGTTTTGCTCTGAAATTCAAACGGACATAACTCATGATCCGTAACTCCGTTTTCCACGTTCTATCACTTTTCGGAAAGCTTGCGAGAAGATCTACAATTTGCTCCATTTCCTGTAATTTAAATAGACTTCGGCAGTAACTTGATTCTTGGATATATTTCATTATATTCTCTACTAAAATACAAGATATTTAGTGCTATTATGTGATAAAAACTAGATCGAATGTGTATATAATTTAGACCTATCAAATACCCCCAAGCTTGAACCTTGCTTGTCCCCAAGCAACATCTAAACTTGGACTACAATTCGATCTCTTTGATACACCTTATATCAAGTATGTTTCTCAAATGAAAAATTTGTATGATCTTGGCAAAAATTAAAAATTCTCATGCAAATTTCCCAAATTTCAAGTTTAACCCTCGGATAATTATGACTCAACCCATAATTTGATTACTCTAACTTTTATTTCCTTAAAGGTCTAGAATTTATGAACTTTGTTTACTCAAATTTATTAAAAGAAATGCCATCTTAAACGTGGAATTTTCAAATTTCCCCAAGCTTGAATCAAACTTAGGTTTAGAAATGTTGCGGACTACGTGTGTTGATACATGCATATTCTCATTTTTGGTGTTGCTTTTGATTTTTCTCACTTTAATTTTTTTCTTTCATGATTTAGCACTATTTTCCCTATCCTCATTTAAGCACCGGTTAGTTACAAGTAGTTAACTGTACCCAACCGTTCTAATTCAAGGATGCTTTGCATGCTCTTAATCTACCCTTCCACTAACATGAATGTCAATTTTATCAGGAGACTAGCGGAGCAAGAGTGCTAAGGACTCATAACCATAAGTACGTCATGAAGCCGTAACATAGGTCATTGGAATCTCATTTTTATTTTCCAAATTTTTTCAATTTTATCTAATTTTTCAACATTTATGCACATATCATGAATACACACATCCCTAAGTATTCTATCATACTTATGGATATCCCAATTTTTCTTAATTTAAAATTTCCAAATCTAAATGGCTTCTCTAATAAATTTGAATTCCTAATGTCGCAATTTCAAACACCTTTATTTCCACAAAGTTTTTCGCCGAACTATGTCGTCATTTCAAATTTATTTTAAGGGTTTTACCAAAAATTTGAAAAATCGTGCAAGAATACTTTTAAGTTTTGTCAATCACTCAAGTTTATCAAAAATTTTATTTTTGCCAATTTTTTTTTTACAAAACTTTTAAACATGATTTTATACTTTATGCATTTTTAGACAATTAAGTCCAATTATGCAAGACTCTATTTTTCATAACCTCGTAAAACATCTTGACAAATTCGTAATCGCAAGCAATTAAGTTCAAAATCACAAATCCTATTCATGGTCAAGTAAAAAGCAAGGTTATAAATCCTAAAAAGTATTCGAAAAACTGAAAATAAACATGCATGCAGATACAATTTCAGATACAATTTCTTCCCATCCCCCAAGCTTAATAAATCATTGTCCTCAATGCGAAAAATAAACTAAAAAGAGAGAAGAAACATGAACTACTTTACTGGCGTATAATGGTGGTGGTGCTGCGCATGATCAATCCTCGTCGCGATCCATGTCTTCGGCATCCTCATCTCCATCCTCTCCTCCTTGCTCTCCTCCTTGAGCTGCTGCCCCGGCTTCTTGTGCAAGCCTTGCCGCTTCACGTTCCAGTGCCATCTCGTGCTCTCTCCTTTGAGCGGCCCGTCTTTGGTATGGTGGTGTCGGTGGATCATCCTCAAAATGCGGGTTTGCGTACATGCATCCTCGGCGGGAATAGTAGGTCGCCCGGGCGGCCTCGGCCTCGACCTCATCGAAGCGGCGGTCAAACGCATCAAAGCGGCGGTCAAACGCATCCATACGGCCATCCATGCGATCCATGCGATTACCAACATTGATGTTCAAGTTGTTGATGGAGGTGTTCATGGTTTGCATGAAATCCCAGATTTGTTGGTTGGTTGGCATGCCTTGTGCTTGTGCGGCATCGGGTGCGGCTTGCTGTGGTGGTTGTTGTGGTTGCGGCGGCTGTGGTAGCGGTGGTTCGAGCGGCTCATCGACAATTTTCCAAGTATCGGTGTCCAAGGGGTCGATTTGAGTTTCTAGAGGCAACCGGTGTCGGATGTTGTCCTTTGGACCCAAGTTGATCCAAGCCTCTTGAATATCATCCCATCGGATGAGCCTCGCCCGAAATAAACCGTCGAGGTCCACTAGCGTGTAACCGGGCACCACCACATCACCAACGGTCGGTATTTGCAAGTTGTGCGACACATTTTGCATGTGTTTGGCCAAGTTGTACCCGATGTGCGGCATGTAGTCCATCTCACCATTGTTGCGCCGGAGCATGCAACATACATACACCATATCTCCTTGGTTGAAGACCGATGCGCTCTCCCCTCGGGCAAAGAGAGTGTGAGAGAGTACCCGCTGGAGATATCGGAGGGCCGGGTGGAGGACATTCTTGACCCTTTGCTGACCGAGGATCCCGTCTTGGCATGTTAGGACGCGGAATTGGGCCTCGCTCATGTCATGGAAGAAGTCGAGACTGGTGCGCATCCGATCGATATTTTCGGTGGATAGATCGAGTGCTTGCATGAGTTCGGTGGTGTGCAACATATGTGAGAAGCCTCCGAGGTTGAAATTTAATGTTCGTGAAGCCCGGTCGAATTCGTACGAGGAGAGGAACTCGATAGTTAGTCCTTCATATGTGTCGACTTCATCACAAAGAAAATCCCACAAGCCAAGCCGCTCGGTGAGCATTTGCACCGACTCGAGGAGTCCGAGTTGGTTGAGTGTCTCGCGGCTTATCCATCTAGATGGCTCGAGGGTTCGGCGGCCCTGCAGAAGGTTGTACCTTAACTCTTGACCTTCGTTGAGTGGCAAGGCGGGTGGATAAGGAGGTGGTCCGCGACTTCCTTGGCCCTTCTCAAACCTGCGCTTCTTGTTGGCGGATGATTTCTTCGGCATGTTACTGCAATTTGAAAAATTGAAAGAATTAAAATTTCGAAATTTTTGATCAAATTTGGGCTGAGTGCGGACGCACTGGTGGTCAGTGCGGACGCACTGTGTACAAACAGTTCAATTTTGGTTCAATTCAGGGTCATTTTTTTTATTTTTCCCGAGCCTAGTGCGGACGCACTGACTCTCAGTGCGGGTGGTCCTGGCCGCACTGAGTACTTAACCAAAAATATGAGGTTTTTCTAGGTCGCAATGCGGACGCACTGGTGGTCAGTGCGGACGCAGTGGGTACTTAACCAAATTTTTGAACATTTCGGGGCTGCTTTGGAAAAGTCCGAGCGCAGTGCGGACGCACTGGCTCTCAGTGCGACTGGTCTGGTCGCACTGGGGACTTAGACAAAAAACCGAAAAATAGGTCTGGTTAGGTTTTCCCCCAAGCTTAGTGCGGACGCACTAAATGGCAGTGCGGGTGGCAGCACTCGCACGGGGGTCGAATTTGAACCGTTTGCATCATTTTTGGTCGATTTCTCCGATTTTGGTACCAATTTCACAGATCTAAGTAGTAATTGACAAAATTAGAGTAAGGAGAGATCAAACCTTGTTGTAGATCGCGAAAATTTCGAGAAAATGCGAAGAAATCCGAGTTTTAGCGAAGCGGCGCTTAAAAAGATTGAGAAAAGTTGGGTTTTCGGTTTTGAAGAGGAAAAGAGAGAGAAAAGAAGAGAGAAGTGGTAGAGAAGAGAGAGGAGAGGGAGATTTTGAAAGAAAAACGAGGTTTTCGGGTTTTGGGAGAGAAAAATCAAGTTTTTCGGTTTTAAAATCGAAAAGGCGCGAAGAAAAATGAAGAGAAGGGGGTCGGTTTAAGAAGGAGAAGGAGCCCGAGTGCGGACGCACTGGGCCTTAGTGCGGGTGGTCATCCGCACTCACCCAAAATTCGAATTTTTCCGATTTTCCGAAAAAATTGAAAATTAAATGTAGCGTACCTCGGGTGCGGACGCACTGAACCTCAGTGCGGACCACTGCTCTTGGGTAGAAAGTTCATGATACATCGCATATTTAGTCTATTTTAGGCCTGTTTTAGTACCAGATTCGTGCCCTAATTCACCAGAATCATGTGCATTTCATCGATATATCTTTAGAATTTGGTACTGCTGAGTGTTTGCTTGTTTTCTGCAGGTTTGGAGCAAAACACACGAAGAAACGGCGATTCAGATGATGAGGTACGACCCTTACCAGGCTTGGTACGGGTCTCACCAGACTTGGCCATTTTTCAGCTCATCACGCCTGGTACGGCCTGGCCGTACCAATTTGGTACGGGCCGTACATAAAGGCGACCTGACAGATTCAAATTTTGGCAGAGGCTATTTAAAGCGGGGAACTCTCCAATTTCGACATCCATTCCATTCCAGATCTATTTGAGAGCACAGTAAGAGAGAGAAAGAGAGCTAAGGAGCTAGGAGCAAGAAGGAAGGAAGAGGAAAGAGGCGAAACTCGACGGATCAAGCTTCCTCCTCTCGATCCCTTCGATCCATGGCTTTCTCTATCCCTTTTATTGTATTTTTAGATCAGATCATGTGCTGTGAGTAGTTATTTCAGTTTCTAGGGTTTAGAGATGGATTCTTGATTTGTTTTGACTTTCTTTGACTTGTATCTTGTATGAACTCTTTTGATTGATTGATTGTGATTTTCTTTGCCATCTCTTGCTTTGATTGCTGTGATTGTGTATGATGAATCTCTAGGTTTAGATCGAACCTATCAAGGTCATGTGATCATCTCAATCTCTCAACCAAATCAATTGTTTAGGGTAGACTTGTTCGAATTGAAGCCGAGAGGTTGAATTCTCCTCTAATCGACATATTAGAAGGTGCCTTAGGTCTCCAATCAACCAGCTAGGGTAGATCTGTACCAACACATGAGAATTGAGGTGTAGAAATCCCTAAAAGGCAATCAATTGCATTCCAACCTAGATCTTGATCCAACACACGACGGTTGAGGCTTAGGAACCTTAGGTATGGTCAATTGAACCTTTCTAAAGAGTTTAGCACAAGGTACCAGCAAGGAATGCATCAACTCGAACTGGTAAGCTCTGTTCTGGCAAGCCAGTACGGGTCTTACCAGAGTGGTGCGGCCTTGCCTTACCAAGTGGAGTACGGCCTGGCCGTACCAAACTGGTACGGGCCGTACCACTAGAGGCAGATCACAGATGAAATCTGAAACCCTGGAAACGCCTTTTATCCATAATCAAAACACAATTTACATTTCTTCTAGCATTTTATTACATTGTTTGAATTGCTTGAATTGACCTTTTTAGGAACTTAAATACCAAACCAAAACCTTCTCACTTCTAGTTTTTAATTGAGTTTGGTAGATTCTAACCTAGTAATTGCCCGTCCCTGTGGATCGATACCCGATTATACTACTCGATAGGGGTTGTGCACTTGCAACCCTTACTCGTGAAGTGTAAACGCGGTTTTAAAAGGTACGCCCTCAAGCGTACCGAAACTTGCGTTGCGCTTCTGCGCGAACAAGTTTTTGGCGCCGTTGCCGGGGACGGTAACCAATTGCCTAGTTAGATTTTACCTTACTTAGTTAATCTAGACTTTATCTTGTATCCTTTATTTTCTTTTATTTTGTTTCTTTTATTTATTTATTTTCTCTTTTTCAGGAACACTATGGCGATTACTATCTGAGGAGCTCGAGACACCATGGATCTCATGTACAACATGACGACAGACCAACATTGGTTTGGCCGCGACAATTTTCAAGCTGGAGGAGGCGGCCGATCCAAAGCTGATCAGATCGCAGCTCTATATACTAGAGCTGCCGAGCTAGAGGAGGCCATGATCGCAGCTCTATATGCTAGAGCTGCCGAGCTAGAGGAGGCCATGGAGAAGTATTCGATCAAAATGAGCGTGAAGGCAGCCAATAACCATCAACCACAGCCATGTGTCATGTGTGGGGACAGGAGACACTCTTACGAGTATTGCCCACTGGCTGATTGGGATGAGGAACCGGAGCAGGATGGCTACTGCTACAACACTGCACCGTTTGATAACCCCAGCAATTACGTATTTCAATCCGATCCACCCAAGCCGTACATTGATCCCGCTGAGATCGAATTCATACACGAGCAAGGGAAGATGAACCAGATGATGTGGGAACAGATGCAGAGCATGTCCACTCAAATGGCTGCTCAAGGCAAGCTGTTGGAGCAGTTAAGCCACATCGTCGCCTCACGCCAACCTCTGCCAGCTCAGCCAGAATGCGAAGGACCAGCCCAGCCAAGTCGACCTGCATCTCCACCTGAAGAGCATGTGGACGCGACCCGCACGCCACCTGATGCGACCCGCATGCCGTGGTCTGATGACCTGGAGACCAAAGGAAGCGAGTCGGATCGGTCAGCATGCGATGCCATTTCACTTGATGCGACCCGCACGCCACTTGATGCGACCCGCGTCAAGACCCAGACAGAGCGGCTGACTCCTGAGCTCAAGCCTCCAGCAGCTCACCTCAGGTATGAGTCTCTAGACCCAGATAGATGTTGTCCTGTGATCATAAGTGCAGATCTTGAACCCGATCGGACTTTTACACTCTTGGAGAAATTAGAAGCGCACAAAAGCGCGATCGGGCGCTCGATCAAGAACTTGATGGGAATCTTGCGGATTCTTCTGATGCAAGAGTGTGATCGCACGGTCCGTGTACCTCAGAAGTGGGTGCTCCCTCCAGTGCCACCCGATCCATATCCAACCGAAGCCTGAAAAGAGAAGGTCGAGCTCGAGACCTAAAACGAGCGCTCCTTGGGAGGCAGCCCAAGCCATTTTTACCTGTTTTGCATCTTAGGAACAGATAGACATGCATTCATTCTTCTGCATTGCATCACGAGCGGCTTGCGAAGTCACGAGAAAGAGAAACCAAAAAATTTGAGGTTGGTTCGGCTAGGCCATACCACATTGGTACGGCCTGAAAATTGAAGGGTTGGTACGGCCCGTACCAGTTTGGTACGGCCAGGCCGTACCTAGGTCAGAGACGCGAACCGACGCATTAACTGCCGCCTTTTTCTTTTTAAACCCCCCCCGTACCCGCACCCCTTCCCCTTTCTTCCCAGCCGCACCTCTCTCCCTCTCTCTTCTTTCTCTTCTCTCCTTCTCCATTTTCTCTCCCTCTCCACTCCCTCTTCCTCTCATACCTCTCCTTCCACCCCAACCGAGCACAAGGAGCACCGGCGCACCACCAGCCACTCTTCGGTCCGACCCGCACTTCTCTTCGGTCCGACCCGCACCTCACCGATCCGACCCGCACCACGTCTTTGCTCTCGGTTAGTACCTCTTCCTCCATTTTCTTTGTTTTCACCCATTTTTCGTGCATTCCTCTCTTCTTCTCTCGGTTCTGCCCCTTTTCTGTCAAACCCTAACCTGGTACGGCCCACCCGTACCAGGTAGGTACGGCCCGTACCAACCTCTCTGACCTGACACCAACCTGTACCAATTTGTACCAATTAACCCTAACCTGCCCAGTTTTGTGTTTTGTCATCTCCTTGTCTGGTTTAGGAGTTAATTGGTTGCAAGAACCCCCAAATTGTCATTGGTACCAGTTGGTGCGGCCCTTACCAGCCCACACCAAAAAGAACCTAAGGTAGGTACGGCCCGTACCAGCCTGTAGGGCTAGGCCGTACCAACCTAGGTCAGACCAGGCCGTACCAACCTAGGTCAGACCAGGCCGTACCAACCTAGGTCAGACCAGGCCGTACCAACCCAGTCAGACCAGGCCGTACCTACCCAGTTGGACCCTCAACCAGTCAAACGAGCTGTAGGGCGCAGAAAGTTGCACAGCTGGTATGGAAGGTGTGTGCATATGTATTTAAATGTCTCATGGTTCAATGCTCTTCTAAAGATTAGTTAAAGAACATCGAACTTGAAACATTCGTTTCTTTCTTCCTGCTATTCCTTCCGGTTCACCCTCGACAGACCTACGATTCATAATCAGTCCGTCGAGAGAGTTTAATGATTGTGGGGACGTTTAACTCCCAGCGGGCGCAAGCCCCCGCTGTTAATTACATCAGATGGCCCTCCCAAGCCATGCTGAATACCTCGTTCATTCCAGGATTTATGCCTATTTGTTGCGGATTAAATAAAGGGGCTAAAAGGGGAGAACTCATGTATTTAGTCTTTATATTTCCGTTTGACTTTTCTTGTTTTGGATATTTAATTAATATGTATGCATGAGATGCAATGAATATTATTAAAATATGTTTATTATACCCTTTTTTTTTATCTCTAGAAATATATTGGTGTTTAAAAAATATATTTGTGCTTTATTTATATTTTATTTTAAGAGAGAATGATTTAAAAGTGAGAAAAATGGAGAAAAGGGCATTTTGGTCGTTTGGCAGGTTGTATGATGTTTGTTTGTGTTTGATTTTGATTTAGAAACATTAAAGATTTAATTTGGGTTCATTGGGAAGTGGTTTGAGTTGATTTGGGTTTGAAATGAAGAAGTTATGGCCAAAAAGGACTAGGAAGGGCTTATTTGTGAAATTTCAAGTTTTTCTAGGGACTTGTTTGTAAAGCTGGAAGGGCTAAGATTTGTAATTTGGGCTTCTAGTAAGGTCTGAAATGGAAATTGGGCTTTCAGGGAGTTATTTGGAGAGATTTTAAGCAGCCAGGGGCTTATTTGCAAACTTCTAGGGACTGCTTCATGAATAAATTATTTTCAGAGGGACCTTCTTGTGAGATATCCTTCTTTTTATCATTTCTGGGCTTCGAGATTACAAGTTGGGCTTTAAGATTGGTGTTTGGGCCTTTAGGATATGTGCAGGAAACTCATAGTGCTTCAGGATCTGTGCAAGTCAAGAGATTTGGGTTATGAGCCTTGGGATGAGCTTTAGGATTCGTGCAGAAGTTTTGGGAGTTTGTTCGGGTTTCGGTTTGTTCCGACATGTGGGCCCCTCTGACAGAGAATTATTTATTCATTTGAGCCTTGGCGCCGAACCCTTGGATCTTTCCCTTGCATCAAGATTTGGATTTTCATTTGAATTTTATATTTTGGCGCCGAGATCAAATGGTTCCTGGTGCTTTAAAATTCGTGCTTGGCTTGATATGAGCTGGGGTTTCGCCGGGGCTAGGGTTCTTCAGCTCCGATGAGTTCTCGGTCACGGCAAGGTTGAAGGAATGCACCATCGGGGTCGCCTAGGGGGTAGGAGTGTGTTGATGGCACCCTCGGCAGTGGTAGGGCGCCGGAGGTGGCGGTATGGCCAGGCTAGCACCTTTGGTACCGGTTAAGATTTTAATCGGGTTTCATCGATTTTCTTGCTTTATTCTTCAATTGATTGTTCATTTAGCATCGTTTGAACATGAGGATGCGTCGAGTACCTTCAATTTCTAATTTTATCAAAGTTTAGGTGCTTTCTAGATTTTGGTTTCTCGGTTCGGTATCGGATTGATACCGACATAGGGTATCTCGATTTGGGAAGTGTATTGGAGGTCAAAGTGTTATAGTTTAAGTATTTCTGGAAGGTTTTGGAGAGGTATCAAGCTTGAGAGGGACTAGTATCGGGTATGAATCTGATTTGGGTATTTAACTTCACTAATGGGTTTCGGTTTTGAGAAAGAAACATGAATTTCTCATGAATTTTATTAAGTGATATGCATGATTCCATGATATTCTTGTAGCACAACATCTCAGGAATAAATGTATGAAGTTTGGGAATTTTCTGCCTTTTATTTCTATTTTTAAGAGAAGCAAAAAGACAGAGGGGTGTAAATGCAAATGTGCATGCTGCAGTTTTCTCATTTTCTGACATCCAACTTTGAAAATGGCTAGAAAATAGTAGAAAAATCAGAAAGATGCAAAATTTGAGTCTAAATTGATTGTTTTTGTGTCTTCTATCTTCCTATTCAAACAGATTTTTGATTTGGTTTTTTTGATCAGCCTGCACTGGCTGATTTATACTAACAGGTCATTTGGGCAATTTTCTGTGCTTGTGTTATTTCATTGATTATGGTATTTTGTCCTAAAATGCTGTGAATAAAAGATTGCATCAAGGAAGAAATAAAGGGGTGCTAGCATCACATATGTCATTTGCTATCAATAAAATTTATGCATATAGGTCCTTGGTCATTTGCATATTCATGTAAAAGGGTCCTTGAGCATCATGTCATGGGGATTGAAATTACCCTCTTCTCATTTGCCCTCTCCTTCTAGTAATCATGCATCTAGGTCCTTTGAAAAGTAATAAAATTCATAACATGGAAAAAGATGTAGTAAAACATCAATTCTTCACATATTACTCCTTTTATTCCTCTTTTATGCATTAAAGTCCTTTAAAAAGTTCAAAATGTCACAATTAAGGAGATGTAGTTAAACATCAATCCCCATCATGTCAATTAATTTAAATTCCCTTTTTCATTTTGTTATGCACTTTTAATTTGATTTTTCATATTAAAAGAACTATATAAGAAATTAATATTCAAAGGATGTAGCTAAACATCAACTTTGATATCTCTCCCTTTTATACTTCTTAAAATATGAAAATGTCACTTTTATTATTTATATTTATGTGATTATGTGTTTTGTTATTTTCCTTTGCAATATAAAATAAAGAAAAGGGGAAACAAAAGAAAGAAGAAGAAATAAAGAAAAAGAGGAGGTAGAAAATGAAAGCAAAGACAAAAGAATTATAAATTTCGATATTTTTGTATTTTATTTTTATAAAGATCACCAATAAGATAAGAAAGATGCAAATAACATATTTTTAGTATGTACATTTATATATATTTCTTTAAAGGGAAAGAAGATGCAAAAGAAGAAATGAAACATTTTTATTGATCATCAAGCTATATATTTCTTTTGTTTTTCCTCATCCTAAGATGAACTAGAAATTATATAGCTCTCACATCCATGGTTTTAGAAGTAAAAGAAAAAGGGAAATAGAAGATGAGAACAAGATCAAACAAAGAACAAACAAGAAAGCCATTAAAAGAAAACTCTTTATTTCAACTAAAATAGCATATATACAGAGCATTGCTCAGCTTTGAGCTTACATTTTTCAAGGTATTAATTACCTCTTTAAAAAGCTTGAAACTTTGAAACTTCTAACTTAAACTCTCTTTGAAAATGGAGGTTTCTTTCTTGATTCTTGCACAGAGGGTTTTCTGGAGAAGAAGATGATGTGTCTAGCATTCATTTGAGGTGCCTTATATAAGGCAGGCATGGGTTTAGGGTTTAGGGTTCAGCTGATGTGGCTTTCATCATGCCCATCAGCTGCTTGATCAAGGGCCTGTATGACTTGCTTCATTTACAGATGCATATGTGGCTTGGGCTATCCAATAGCACTTTTACATGTCATGAATCATTAGCTGTATTATTCTCAGCCTTCAGATTGTTCTCATGTGTGCACAGCATCATCTTAGCCCTTGATAAACCGGCTATAGAAAGAGAAACTTGATGGGCGTGCTCCTGACTCTCTGGAGAAGATATTCCCACATTTGTCTTCATGTGCACAGAGCTTGACACGTATTAGAAGGGACCAACAGCCGAATAACAGCTGTATTAAACGTGTTACCTTGTTCCCGTGCCTTACCGGGCCTTATCATGAGCTCAAACTGGTTCTAGCGTTAAGACTCATGAGAAATGAACACAGAGCATCGCCCTCACCCCCTTACCATGTGCCTGAGAGCATTGCATCAAATTAATGACGAATTATGTCCTTCCCAATGATGTCGTATTCGGGTGCATGCCTTGTTCACGGGCCGACTCAATTATACCCTTTTGCATTAAATTGGCAAGTCCACTAGCGTCGCCTATACCACCTTTGGTTTAAAGCCAAGCCTCGGAGCCCAATTTTGCAGGGAGCTCGGGTTTCACTTTCTCTTCTTTCTTCTTGCTCGGCCTAATTGAAGCTCCGCTGATAGCAGCTGAACTCAGGATTTCGGTCAAGGGAAAAAAAGATAGAGGTGTCCTCTAGTCCCAGGTAAAGGCTTATACAATGCTCCGATCTTCAAAACCCGAGTTTAAGCTTCATTTTTGTTGAAATCGGGAGGGAGAAGGAGGAAGAGAGAGCTGACAATAGGGGCCCACTGTCGGTCTCTCTTAGGCTAGGCCAATCATGTTTTAATTTTTCATAGTCACCTTCTCTAGACTCGGTCTCTGGTGAGCCGCGCAACGGGGTGAGTGACGGTGTACATGCACCTAGTCTATTTGTAACCGAAGGGGTCAAAGCCCGAATTTAAGTTTTCCAGCGACATCTAGTCGCCTATGCATGGTCTCGGTGCACTGTAGGCTGCCTCACTGATGACTCGGTGTACGGGTTTAGGTTTAGAGCACCATGTCCTTTCACCTTTAGGTGGTAGCGAAAAAAAAAACTCTAGTGGCTGACAAGTGGGCCCTCCCCCTTTTAGGACTCATTTGCACACCCAATTCGTACCCAAAGCACTTAGATCAAATGCCATAGGTACCCCGTGCCATGTGGCATCATCCAGAATTTCTGTTTTGTAAATTCAATATTTTTGCGACCATTTTGAGTTAAGAACCGTGTGAGATATCAAAATTCATGATTATTCGAGTAGAATCTAATCATAAATCTGGTTCAATGAGCTTCAATTCCTATTTATGGTAATGGGTCAAATTAAAGCATGGTTGACCTTTTTAATTGACCATTTGCATAGTTAAATGGCATTTTATCCAAATAACTAGAGTCTTGACTTTTTAGGGTCAAACACGAGCGTCTGAGAGAAATGCGTTGGCAATCCTCTCGCTCCTCCACACCCTCTGACGCCTCTATCCCTTCCGCCACTGGCCCGATGGCCAACGTCCCTCCTGCTGATGCCCCCACGTCATCTCATCACTCCCGCGCATCTCGCCACTCCCGGGAGAGTGCAGCCAGGACTGGGTCCCACCAGAGTGCTTCCCTTCGGGACGCAGTCGATCCCATCTACTATGAGGGAGAGACCACATCCAGTGGGCATCAGTCCGGCTACCGGAGCCCACAGGAGAGCCCCTCCTACCATCCATCTGGAGATCAGGACCAGGGCTCTGACGAGGCCTCTGACCAGGACCAGGGCTCTGACCACGCCTTCGTCCACGACTCCGACCACGCCTCTGATTCCTTTGGCACTGATGCGGCCCTCTCTGACGCCACCCAGCGTGCCGATGCGTACACCGAGGAGTACTTCTTCATGCCGACCCGTCGGCAGTTCAAGTACTTCGACATGCTGCTGAAGAAAAAGATCAACAACACGAGGATTGTTGATTTTTCTGCTCTTCAGACGCTGGGACTGGAGGATGAGTTCCGCCGCATTACCACCCGGATCGGGATCACTCCGGCCTTTTGGACGATCGCCCAGAGGGGGTACACGAAGCTCACCATTGAGTTTCTTTCCTCTCTGGAGCTCAAGTACACGCGGAACGATAACCCGTTCATCCAGTTCCGCCTGCTGAGTGAGACCCACCGTGTGCGACTGTCTGACTTGAGGGAGTGGTTTGGCTTTGAGCCGAACCCGACTACTGACTCCCTCTCTTTCTCTGGGGACTTGGAGCGCGACAGCTTCTGGGCGCTGATCTCTGGCGCCCCAGCCGGGTCAGCTGTCAACAAGGAGTACAAGCAGCTCAATGTCCCTCATCCGGTCATCCGATGTCTGCTGCGTATCCTCGGTTGCACCATCTTTGCGCGTGGTGAGACGTTCGCCCGTGCCAATGTTGAGGATATGCAGCTGGTGGATCATATGCTACGTCCCGACAGCACTCTCGAGCGGCCCGATCTGATGCTCGCCATGATCCACCACTGGCTCGGCATCCAGAGGCAGCCCAAGCCGGGTGGCGTTGTCTACATCTCGGCCTATGTCACTCTTATCGCCGAGCGCTTACACCTCCAGATCATCGGCGACGAGGAGTGCAGGAGCTCCTGATCTCTCTCTCTCACTCAGTTCACCACCTACAAGTTCATCGAGTCAGCAGCAGGACGCGATGGGCGAGGTGCTTGGGCATGGCGCATGCCTGACGGGAGGACCAGCTATGTCATGCCTTTCCCGGTCACTATCTCCTTCACTGACCGAAGCACTTGGTTTTTCCGACGTCCGCCCCGCGTGCAGCCTGCTCCTGTGGCCCCACCTCCACCTCCTCCACCACCACCGCAAGGCGATGAGGACATGATCGATGCCACCACCTCTCCAGTCCAGGCTCCGTCTGAGCGGCTGCTTCCTCTCTCTCCTCATGTGCCACCTTTCCCCAGCCAGGCTCCCCCCTTCTCCGAGCAGGTACATCCTTCACCCTTTGGTGCAGGTACCTCATTCTATGGAGCTGGCCCTACCACGTACCAGACTGGCACATCCACCTCCGCCTACGCTGCCGGCCCCTCCACCTCCTACAGTAGACCAGTGTATCCCCCTCCAGTCGCTGAGCCCACCATCCAGGATGTCTACCATCTGATGTACGACATGCGTCGGGAGCAGGGTGTTGCACTCTATGAGCAGGGTGTTACCCTTCGTGAGCAGGGCGCCACACTTCATGATCTCACGCGGCGGGTGACTGGGATAGAGGAGCGGTTTAGCGACTGGCTCTGGTACGACCACCCCGAGGACTGATCAGGTTCGCTCTCTTTTCCCCGAGCTTCTTTTATCTCTTTTATCTCATAGTCTTGAAGCATTGAGGACAATGCTCAGGCTAAGCTTGGGGGGATGACATTTGCATGTAGGTCATGTTTACTTTACCGTTATTTTTCTTGCATTTTTTCGTATTTTCGTGCATTGTTAGGTGAAGATTTGCGTGAATTGCTAGAATTGAGAATAAATTTGAAACAATTTAGTTGTGATTAGGATAGACCTGAGTGAATTGGAACTAACCCATGATTGGTTATTGAACTACTTAGGTTGAGATGTTTTTAATAATGGAAAAGATGAAACAAACTTAGAATTGAATCGAACGAGATTATTCGAAAAAACTGAACTGTGCCTTTAGGAATTGGGATTTTCAAATTAAGAAAGTTTGGAATATCCATTGGTATGAATGAATACCAATAGATGTGTGTATTCATGATATGAGCAAACCAAAAAGAAAAAAAAAAAGAGAAAAAAGAGAAAAGAAATGAAAAGATGGAGAACATAAGAGTACTGGCAATAAGCCTCGAATGGGCGCCTTTGAGCTCGTCTCCCAATTAGAAATAAAGAAAGAAAATTTTGCTCATACCAACACACTTCGTTCGCAACTTTCTTACCCTTAAGCTTGATTCAAGCTTGGGGGAGGGAAAATGAAAAGAAAAATCACCTTGAATAAAAGCACTGACTCGGAAAAAGAATGAAATTGTTTCGATCAAACCTAGGTAATTAGTCTTTCCATTGTTAGAAGCATCTCAAAATAAGAAGTTCAATTGACTAATTGGTGGAGTGAATCAAGGTTTATAAAGGGATGTTTGAATTACAACCGAATCGATTCTAGAAATTCTTGACTATAGCATACTCACGTAGGTTTTCACATTTAGACTTGTATCTGCATTTAGATTTAGTTGTCCAGCACTTTTACCCGAGTTTGAAACTTTTTGCTTGAGGACAAGCAAAGGTTCAGTTCAGAATGTGCAGACCTGCAGTTGCTGCCGGTGCGGATGCACTGGATTTGTGTGCGGACGCATTACGCTCGGTCTGGCCAATTTTTATGGTAAAACCTGTCTGAAAAATTTTCTAAGTAGGTAGTGCGGACGCACTGAAGTTTAGTGCGGACGCACTGAAGTTTAGTGCGGACGCACTCAGATTATTTTCATGAATTTTTTTGACCTGAAAAATTGGCTGAGTCATTAAAAATGTAAATTTTTGAGAAAGTAAAAATAAAAGTGTAAAGAAAAAAAGTAAAAACTTGGGTTGCCTCCCAAGAAGCGCTCAATTTTACGTCGTGAGCTCGACACGATTAGGGCTCACTATTGAGTGTGTGGATCTTCTAGGCCTATTATCTCCTTGTCGCCTATAGGAGTTGCATGGTTGAAATGTTTGAGGCGATGTCCGTTCACCTTGAATGCCCCGGTTTCTTTGCTCCATATCTCAATTGCGCCATGGTTGAATACCTTTGTTATTTCGAATGGGCCCTTCCATCGTGATCTTAACTTCCCGGGAAAGAGCCGGAGGCGTGAGTTGTACAACAAAACCGTGTCTCCTTCTTGAAAGTTGCGCTTTATGATATGCTTGTCGTGCCACCTCTTTGTCTTCTCTTTGTATAGCTTAGCATTTTCATAGGAATTAAGGCGCAATTCTTCTAACTCATGTAGGTCAAGAACCCTTTTTTCACCGGCTGCCCTCATGTCGAAATTTAGGGCCCTTATTGCCCAATATGCTTTGTGCTCGAGTTCAACCGACAAATGGCATGGCTTTCCATATACTAGTTTGAAAGGAGTCATACCTATGGGTGTTTTGAAGGCGGTCCGATATGCCCAAAGAGCTTCATCTAGTTTGAGTGACCAATCTTTTCGTGATGTGTTCACCACCTTTTGTAGGATGCTTTTTATCTCGCGATTGGATACCTCCACTTGCCCGCTTGTTTGAGGGTGGTATGGTGTGGCTACCTTGTGCCTGACTCCATACTTGAGTAGGAGATTGTCGAATTGGCGGTTGATAAAATGAGAGCCGCCATCGCTAATCACCACTCGAGGTACTCCAAACCTAGGAAAAATAATTCTTTGAAAAAGTTTTCTTACCACGGCGGAGTCGGCGGTTGGGCTTGCCACGGCTTCTACCCATTTTGACACATAATCGACCGCTACAAGGATGTACTTGTTGTTGCAAGAACTCGGAAAAGGTCCCATGAAGTCGACCCCCCAAACATCAAATAATTCTACCTCTAGAATTCCGTGGAGAGGCATCTCATGTCTCCTTGATATGTTCCCGGTTTTTTGGCATTTGTCGCATCTAAGAACATAGTCTTTTGCATCTTCAAAAAGCGTGGGCCAAAAGAACCCGGCTTGAAGAACTTTGGCGGCGGTTTTGTGGCTTGAAGCGTGTCCTCCATAGGGGGATGAGTGGCAACAATCGAGAATCTGTTTGGTTTCTTCGTGAGGTACACATCGCCTATGAATTCCATCTACCCCCAGTTTAAATAGCAACGGCTCATCCCAAAAATATTGTTTGACATCCGAAAGGAATTTCTTTCGTTGTTGGAAGGTTAAATCTGGGCGTATGATACCGCATGCAAGGTAGTTGACGAAATCCGCATACCATGGCGCCTCTTGGTGGTTGACTGCGTATAGTTGTTCGTCTATAAACGAGTCGTCTATGGGCATGTCATCGTCCTTCGTTTTGTTGGTAATGCGTGATAGATGGTCTGCCACTGAATTTTCGGTGCCTTTCTTGTCCTTGATTTCGAGGTCGAACTCTTGGAGTAGGAGGATCCATCGGATTAGGCGTGGTTTGGCATCTTTCTTGTTGAGGAGGTATCGAATTGCCGCGTGATCGGTGTACACAATCACCTTGGATCCAACCAAGTAGGATCGGAATTTGTTGATTGAGAATATAACGGCCAAGAATTCCTTTTCGGTGGTTGTGTAGTTCATTTGCGCCTCATCTAGGACTTTGCTTGCGTAATAGATCACATGTGGCTTGTTGTCGATCCTTTGCCCTAGAACGGCTCCAACGGCGAAGTCGCTTGCATCACACATGATTTCAAAGGGCACATCCCAATTAGGAGGTCGGAGAATTGGGGCTGAGATTAGCGCTTTCTTGATCCTATCAAAAGCAACAATACAAGGTTCATCAAATATAAATTCTGCATCTTTCATTGTTAAGTTGGTAAGTGGTTTGCAGATTTTTGAAAAATCCTTGATGAAACGCCGATAGAATCCCGCATGGCCCAAGAAACTCCTCCCATCTTTCACACATGTTGGATATGGCAATTTTTCGATCACCTCCACCTTTGCTTGGTCGACTTCTAGGCCTTTGGAGGATACCACGTGTCCTAGAACTACCCCCGTTTGCACCATGAAATGGCATTTCTCCCAGTTTAGCACCAAATTGACCTGCTCACAACGTTCTAAAACTTTGATTAAATTAGATAAGCAATCATCAAAAGAAGTGCCAAAAACTGAAAAGTCATCCATGAAAACTTCCACGGAATTTTCTAATAAATCGGAAAAAATAGCCATCATGGCTCTTTGAAATGTAGCTGGGGCATTGCATAAACCAAACGGCATCCTTCGGTACGCGAACGTACCGTAAGGGCAAGTAAAGGTCGTTTTTTCTTGGTCATCGGGGTGAATAGGGATTTGAAAGAATCCACTATACCCATCTAGGTAGCAAAAATGAGAGTGATTAGCTAGCCTTTCGAGCATTTGATCCACGAATGGTAGAGGGAAGTGATCCTTCCTTGTTGCATTGTTAAGCTTGCGGTAATCGATGCACATCCTCCATCCCGTGATCACCCTTGTGGATATCATTTTGTCGCCTTCGCCCTTCACTACGGTTGTGCCTCCCTTCTTTGGTACTACATGGACCGGACTTACCCATTTAGAATCGGAGATTGGATAGATGATGCCGGCATCAAGTAGCTTGAGAATTTCCTTCTTCACCACTTCTTTTAGATTCGGATTGAGCCTTCTTTGAGCTTCAATGGTGGGTTTGTGGTCGTCCTCCATTAGGATTCTATGCATGCAAATGGATGGACTGATTCCGGTTAGGTCGTCGATTGTGTAGCCGATTGCTTTCCGATGAAGCTTTAGCTCGTGTAAAAGCTTCTCGGTTTGGTCTTTGTTGAGCTCGGAATTGACAATCACCGGATATGTCTTGTTCTCCCCAAGGTATTCATAGCGAAGGGTAGGTGGTAGAGGCTTGAGTTCGACCTTTGGTGGTGCGGAATTGGTCGAAATCCCCTCGATTTGAGCTATTTTAGCATGAGTGCGGACGCACTGGGTGGCAGTGCGGACGCATTGAGGTTGATTTTCGGAAATCTGAAATGCATCATGGCCGGAATTGTGCTGAGTGCGGACGCACTCATGGTCAGTGCGGACGCATTGCGGTCGGACATTTTCCTCATCGGCTCCAAACTGTGGCTCAACAGGTGAGTGCGAGTGGGGCATCCGCACCGAAAATTCAGTGCGGACGCATTGCGCTCGGATGACTGAATCCTCAGTTCCCTCATGCTGAGTGCGGACGCACTGGGCGGCAGTGCGGACGCACTGAGGGTTATTTTCACCATTTGTGTCGTTTTCGGAGCCGGTTTCTTCCAGAATTTGGTCCAGTTGTTCATTGACCATCTCCTTCTCCATATGGGCAGCTATAATGGAATCTAAAACTTCCACTCTACATATAGAATCATTATCATTTGAAGGAAATTTGATAGCGTTAAACATGTGAAAATTTACCTTTTCGCCCCCAATGTCAAAGGATATCTTTCCTTCTTTGACATCAATGTTTGCACCTGCTGTGGTAAGGAAGTCACGCCCCAATAGGAGAGGGGTATGAGTATCCTCTTCCATCTCAACCACTACAAAGTCCACCGGGACAAAGTACTTACCAATCATTACAATAACATCTTCCGCAATTCCTTCGGGATACCTTACCGTTTTATCGGCTAGTTGTAATGACATCCTTGTATCTTTCAAATCAACAAGATTTAGCCTTTGATAAACGGTTTTTGGCATGAGGCTCACACTTGCGCCTAAATCACATAGGCACCTCTTGAATTCGGTATTACCAATCATGCATGGAATCACAAAGCTTCCGGGATCCTTTAATTTTGGAGGTAGCTTGTTTAAGAAGAGGGCGCTACACTCCTCATTAAGGGATACCGTGCCCACTTCCTCAATTGTTCTTTTATTGGATAAAATTTCTTTCAAAAATTTCGCATAAGTGGGTATGTGAGTAATTGCTTCGGTAAAAGGGATGGTAATATTCAATTTCTTGAGGTGTTCTACGAATTTGGCATATTGTTGGTCAAGTTTGCTCTTAACTAACCTTTGAGGGAATGGTATAAACCTATGTGGTGGGATATACTTAGGAGTTTCATTTGGTTTTACCTTGGCCGGGTTTGATTTACCCGGTTCTTGAGATTTTTCCGATGCCGGTGCGTCCGCATTAGGAATGGTTGCGTCCGCGCTGAGAGGAGTTTGAGGTGGTTGTGCCTCATTCGGTGGTTGTTGAGACTCATCTCCGCTGGGCATCTTTGGTCCTTCGTATTCCGTGCCACTTCTCAAGGTTATGGCTTTTGCTTGCTCCCTTGGATTGATATCGGTTTTGCCCGGTAGAGTGCCTTGTTGACGAAATGACGAAGATGCTTGTTGTGCTATTTGGTTCTCTAGCATCTTTGTCTTAGTCTCTAAGAACTCGAACCTATTGTTGAAGTTCCTCAAGGAATCCGAAATCTCGGTGTTGGTGTTCCTTTATTGGTTCATGAACTCGTTTTGAGAGATCACAAGCCCTTCTATCATTTTCTCTAATTTGCTATTTTGAGAAGGTCCTTGATACGAGTTTTGGTTTGACCGATTTTGGAATTGATTGGAATTACCTTGGTATTGATTGGAGTTGTCATTGTCGGTCTTCCACTTGAAATTGGGATGGTTCCACCTTGTGTTAGGGTTGTATGTATTTGAGTTATCATTTTGCCTAACCTTATTGTAGATCGGGTCGTTCCTCTTATCACCTTGATTGTAGAACATTGCATTGACTTGCTCGACTTCCTCTCCTTCTATGAGGACTTGGCAATCGGCGGTGATATGAGTCGCCTCTCCACAAATTCCGCATGAAGCCTTCTTTGTCACGGATTTGGCATTTTGCATTTGTGCCATTTGATGTTGCAAGGCATCTATTTGGGCTTTCAAGGCGGTAGCTTCGTCGGTTTTTAGGACTCCCGGTGTGGTTTGGGTTCGTCCACCTCTTTCGGCCGTCCATTCCCTTTGGTTGATTGCCATGTCCTCGATCATTAGCATGGCTTGCTGGGGATCCATCTTGGACATATTACCTCCTGCGGCTGAATTCAAATGAGTCTTGGTGGCGATTGTGCAACCTGCGAAGAAGAACTGAAAAAGCAACCACATGTCGAGGCCATGGTTAGGGCACAAGCGTTGAAGCTCGGCCCATCTATCCCATGCCTCGGTCAAAGATTCTCCCTCGGCTTGCTTGAAGGTCGTGATCTTCGTTCGAAAGTGCTGGGTTTTGGATGGAGGGAAGTATTTTCCTAGGAATAACTTCTCCATGTCGTCCCATCTTCTTATGTTGTCACGATTCACGGTCCTTAGCCATGTCCTTGCATTGTCACGGAGGGATAGATGGAAGCATTTGAGCTTGAGGTTGTCGAGCTCTTCTCCTTCTCGAGCGAAGGTGCCACAAGACTCTTCGAAGACCGCTAAGTGGGCATGTGGATCTTCGTTTAGGGCTCCCCCAAACTGGCTTTGGCCAAGCAAGTGGATGAGAGATGGCTTGATTTCGCGTGGATCTTGGCCTTGAGGAATGAAACCGAAGCGGTGGCCTTGTTGGCGGTTACGGCCATTTCCGTTGTTTGGATTGACACCGAACAAAGGATTGTTATTGAGAATAGGAGGTGGCTCATTGTTGTGTGGTGGCGGTTGGTTGTTGTGTGGAGGAGGAGGAGGTGGATTGTTATCGTGGAGGTCTTGATTGAGAAGGCCTTCCGGATAGTCTTCCACTTCCACCTCAAAGGTGCGAGGCATGCCTAATCGGGGATCTAGGCCTGCCATTGGTTTAAAAAGAGAGGATTCGCCGGCTTTGATCTTTGCGGTTTGACTTCTTGTGACCGGTGCCAGCGCTCAAACCTATGAGAGAAGAGATATGATGTGAAAGAGAGAGAATAGAAGTAAAGTGCAGAAAATTAATTAAGTAAAATATTTTTGGATTTTTCTAAATAAGGAAGGTAAATTCAGAAATTGTAAAAAATGAAATAAACTATTTTTGGATTTTTTTAATTTTCTGAAAAGTAAATAAGGAAACTAAGAATTAAAAGTATTTTCCTAAAATAAAAACTAGTATTTATCCTATTCTCCCCGGCAACGGCGCCAAAAAGCTTGTTGAGTATTTTAGATATAGGAATTTGGTACTCTTTTTGCCTTTAAAATTTATAAACCTTCGTACTCAAAGAATAGGTTAGTTGCAAGCGCACAACCTATCGATTGTAGTATTTAGGTGTCGATCCGCAGGGAGATAGGGAAATACCAATTTTCAATTAAAGAAAACTACTATTAAAACTAAACAATAAAAGTAAAGTGGGGGGTTTTGTTCTAAAATCCTAAGGTTGAGTTCAATTCCCGAAAGAGAGGAGTTTCAAACAATAAATGTAAATAAAATAAAGGGAAGAAAGATTGGTTTGTTTTCAAGTTTAAGGAGATCTAGGGGCATTCGGTCCACAATCCCTTGCTAATTCTATCTACTCGGTTTGTTTAAATTCATGTTTGATTATGACGAGGTTTCTAACCTAAGTTAGCCTTTGGAACAAATATTAATACGAATACTTTGGGTGGACGGATTAATGTGCCTCGAATTCTAGGGCTGTCACTAACCTAGAGGGATATTTAATCACGTGCTTCAAATGTATATATCGATATTTGTTCTAAGGTGTCCTAATCAAGTTTTGACTTCACCGCTAAGTCCTTCACCAAACCCTAACCTTAATTTCTATTTTTCCAGATTTGAATACAAAAGTACGGTCGCTTATAATTCAAATCCTAAGGTATTTGCAATCACAATTTATACTATCCTATATGATCCTAATCTACTTTTAATCAAGAAGACTTAAGCGGGACGCTACAAGTCAAGCACAACAAGTTGCACTATCCTATATGATCCTAATCTACTTTGGGTCTAAATGATCAAAGCGGGACGCTACAATTCAAGTACAAATCATGGAATATCACAAATAATAAATCATAGAAATTAACATCAAATCAAACAATCATAATAAAAACTAAAATCCGAGTAAAATAGAATTAAACAAGTTCATGCTACATGACCTAAACCCCTAGAAAGAGAACTACTCTCTCTTGGAGAGATCCATAACAAAGATTGGCAAAAACAATAAGAAATAAGATAAAGAAATGATTACACCCTTTCTTAGATCTAAAACCTCGATCTTGCCGACTCCTTGCTTGAATCTTCTTCTTCTTCTTCCTTGAAAAACCTTCGAGAATTTCTGTGGGATCTCTCTCTCTCAATTTGTGGAAAGTGGATATCTTAATGGATCATTAGAGAGACGAAATTCTTCTCCTTTTATAGCCAAAGGCCTTGCCCAATTTAGAGGATAGAAGTGGAGTTAGTGGGTGCACTCCTCAGACTGCCATTGCTATTTTTGGCCTTCTAAAACGTGTTCCTTGGAAGCCAAGAATAGAAAACCTCTTGAAAATGCGAATTTCTGGCTTTCTGCGAGTCCAGTGCGTCCGCACTGGAGTTGAGTGCGGGTGGTCTGGGTCGCACCGACTCCAAATCTTCTTTGGTTCCAAGTTCCCTTTTCTGGTTTTCTGCATTTTTTCCTGAGTGCGTCCGCACTGGATCTTAGTGCGTCCGCACTGGGAGACTTTTCAGGCTGATGCGGCCATTGATGCAGCTGTACAGAATTATACATTCTGAATTTGGATTTGTTTCCTTCATGAAAGTTGTAGATCTCTTTGTCCTGGTTCCGTCAAGCTTTGAATCACCCAAATCGGAGTTCGTATGACAAAGATATGGCTAAAATACGAACTGTGTGTCGTTGAGTGCGGATCGAGTGCGGCCCGAGTGCGTCCGCACTGCGCTCGGATTTTTCTGTTTTCTGTGTGTGATGGCTGAGTGCGTCCGCACTGCGCTCGGATTTTTTGTCTGTGAAGTTCTGCGTGCTGGAAATTTGTCTAAGTACTGATTGCGTCCGCACTGGGCTCTGTTTTCCCTGTTTTGCTCTGAAATTCAAACGGACATAACTCATGATCCGTAACTCCGTTTTCCACGTTCTATCACTTTTCGGAAAGCTTGCGAGAAGATCTACAATTTGCTCCATTTCCTGTAATTTAAATAGACTTCGGCAGTAACTTGATTCTTGGATATATTTCATTATATTCTCTACTAAAATACAAGATATTTAGTGCTATTATGTGATAAAAACTAGATCGAATGTGTATATAATTTAGACCTATCAAGTTAATTGGCCTGACCAAAGTTATGAAATCCTTCTTTACTTGACATTTTAGTTTTTAACTGCTTTAATTACCTTTTCAGTCAAACTACAATTATCCACTGGCATTTAATTTTAGTTGGGTGCCAGTTTTATCCCAAAGCATGAAACTACAACTTATTTATTTCTAATCATTTTTGCAGAGCGATATGCTGAGATGGATGAAGAGATGAGAGCTAGCAAGTCATTTTTAGCAGAAGCTTCAAATTGATTGTTTTGTTATTCATCTTGTCATTTTTACCGATATGCTGTGTTTTTTTTGTTATCCATTCTGTATTTTATGTTTCACATTGATTGCTTTGTTATTCATCTTGTTATTTGTTAACTTTATTATTCATATTGATTGTTTTGTTTCATTATTCATGTTGGATAGTTTATTACTTCATTATTCACTCTATTTGCTTTGTTATTTAAGTCAATTGCTTTAAATAAAAAATAAATAAATATATTTCGGTTTAAACCGAACAAACCGAAATAAAACTTCGGTTCGGTTCGGTTGATAGGCTAAAACGGTTCGGTTCGGTTCTATTTTTGAAACCGGAATAAAAGTTTGGTTTGCTTAGTTCGGTTCGGTTGAAACCGAACCGAACCGATGAACTATATACAGCTATACCCGATTATTCGTATGGATCAATGGACAGATGATCTATGATATCTTTGAGATCCGTGACCGTGATCTCTTATCGAGTCTTGATGTCTTTTAGATTCGTGCCGGTGGTCTTTTTCATGTTTGATCCGTCTGATTTACATCGAAAGAATTAGATCACATCAAAACTTCTTCAAAATCATCAGTTGTATGATTTGATCCTATTCGCTTCAATCACCACAAACCATGAGTAATAAATAGCATATGCATATTCGATGTGCTTATTGTTTATTTGGACAATTTTTATGCCTGGGTTGTAAAATTATAGTAATATTATGTCTAACTTAATATATTATATATGTCCTGAATGTATTCATACAATAAACTCGAGAAAATACAAAATTTTAAGTCGTGTCTACAGTTATAAATACATGCATTTAGATGCTTGTTCTTTTTTTGTCCTTTCAATTAATAGTCCCATACATTCAGTATTTTTTGGATGATATTTTCGAAAATTGAACTTATACATCTCCATAGACTGGAACGGAACTAAACATTTTTAATGGAGAGACTAAAATTAAAATGCACAATATGGTGAGTAAGATTTGAACCGATGTTATCTCAACCACAAAATAAAGCTCCAACTACTAAGCTACAAACAAACATTTGATGTTTATTGAGGGAGCCTAGACTATATAAAATGTAACAAAAAAATTACTTAAATTTCAATATATTTAATTAAAAATTAAAAATCATAGAAATAGCTTAGTCACCTTACCAATACACTACGATCCGCCTCTGTGGATCATAGAGAGACAAATCTCGTGCTACTGCACTAAGTCTGCGGTTCCAAATAATTTTTCTTAATCTATGCATTTTATTTTTAAACTTTATTCTGTGGACTTTAAAAATAAAAAACATTGTTGCTATTCGTCGTAAGAACCGAGCAAACATAAATGAAATCCTCCTATTTGGTCCAGCTGTAAAAGATTTATCAAAAAAAAAAAAAAATAAATAAATGAGAACCGCATTTATGATCTCAAAAAGAGAGCTGTAAAAGATTTATCTAAAAACATAAATGAAATTAAGAGAGCATTTGTTTTCATGAGGAGGGCTGAGATAGCCGATGAAGCTGAAGTAGTCACGAGATTAGATTAGAGCTGTGCTGCAGTAGCATGAGCAAGTGTGTTTTGTTAATATGCCTGTTTGCTCAATTACTCTTATGATCTTCTGTGTTAGTTTATCATAGTAGCAGAGAGAGTCAGTCGGGAGTTGGGTACTTGCACGAGCAGTAACAGTAATTTGTGGCTCTTTTATAGTACCTAATATTAATTTCAGTGGTAATTGAAAAGATTAAATGCACATGAGCTCATTAAAGGATATTTTTTTAAAGAATTAATATAAAAACAAAAATGTGGAAATATTATATTGACCCCTCCTCCAAATAGTAGGTATTCTAAAAGAGCCGCAGAATGTCAGTCTAGTCGACAAAAATGTGAAAAAATGTTGTACTCATAAAATGCCAGCCTGCAATGTTGTGCTAACAAATTATAGGTGGAGTCAGATTTTTTCAAACTATGAGGATAAAAATATGAGGATGTCTATAGTACAGTAAATTGATTTTGGCTGTAGTACAGCAAAATTAAATTAAATTGTGATCGTTCATTTTATATTTCAA
Organism: Carex littledalei; assembly: GCA_011114355.1. Lineage (NCBI taxonomy): Eukaryota > Viridiplantae > Streptophyta > Magnoliopsida > Poales > Cyperaceae > Carex > Carex littledalei. The sequence goes on from CM022100.1 coordinate 9,118,625, forward strand.
ATGGTGTAGATTAAATCGTCAATTGAACTCTCCGTTTGACTCCGTGCACAGATTGTACGCTAAAAAGGGTATAATAGTCCTTTGTGCAAAAATATTACTTTCGTCTTTCCCTCCAGTTTCTGTCTCCTCCCTTTCTTCTCCCGCCGTTGGAGTTCCCATACCCGTGCAGCGCAGTGCCGTGAACCAGAAGGAGTTCCCCATCACCGCCGCCAATGACTCCGCTCTTTTGTTCCGTCGGGGATAGGAGGGGTGGCGGTTATAGGTTTTTTCTATTCAAGTACTGATAGAAGAAGAAGAGAGACGAACAGCACACACGCCTTTTAAATCTCTTTGAAGAGGATGGCGAGCTAGAGGTTTGAACTAGGATTTCGTGAGTGAGAAACCTTAATTGGATCTTTACCTATCAGGTATTGTTTTTTGCAAGTAGTTTTGGAATTTTTGTACCAGTACCTGTATATTGTACGCTCTTTGTCTCAGTACCATACAACATTTTTCAGGTCAGTACTGTAGATGTGTTGTTCTGGTCCCGTAATTGTATTCAGCTGCATATTTTAGTGGTTTTGGAAAGTTTTTCACTGAGATATTGTTTACCATTATCGTCATCTGATTTTCGTGTACGGTGTAAATAGAGATATGTTACATACCACATATTTGACCATAAATGAATAAAGTTAGCAACATCACTCAAACTGAGATATTATATTGTTTACCATTATCGTCATCTAATTTATTTGTTATCCCCGTAATGGTTGTACTATGTTGACCGGCACTGCAAAAACCATCACCAAGTCTACATTTTTCTTTTGTGATTTTCTGGCTTGTACGGTAAATCCTGACATAAGGACAGTGTAGTACAATAACCCTTGCACCTTGCAAAAATATAGACAACTTTGAAGAAGACATGTATTGATTCCAGGGAGAATTTCTAGTGTGCCCATGTAAACTTTTATAATAGCCAATTTGCCCATAAAAACACTATAATATCCATTATCCCCATCAAGATTTGACATTGTTTCATCTTTCCCCTTTCATTTATTAAATCCTTTATTTAGTTATTTTAAAATTCAAATTGACAAGTATACCCTTCTGATCTTCTCTTCTTCTCTACTACTACTCTCACACAATAGCTGGACTGCTCAAGAGAAACTTCACCATTAAAGTTTGATTTCATACAGGTACAGCTGGTATTTCACCAATTCGATAACGTATTACCTATATCAGTGATTGATTTGTCCATCTTTTTTTTTCCTAATTGAGATTGGACAAGCTCCTTCACTTGTTGCTTGATCTAGAACCAGCACCTTTTATTCGTGGTCTTATTAAGTTTCTCACATTTTTCCATTCTCGGCTGCCTCACAAGTTTTAAGCAAAAATCTAAGAAGATTTTAATTTCAATTCCAAATTGCAAAGGTTCACAGAACGGACCCCCAGTATTTCTTAGAATTACAATCAGGACCTTAGTATGCATATCAAGATAGGCACATAGGACTTTAGGAACAAGGCTCAAGCAATGAAATAACTTTCATAGCTTGAGACATACATGCAAGGTTCTGTTTATTTTTATTTTTATTGTTGAACCCGAAATGGATTGTAGATGGAGAAAATCAATGCACCAAGACGTATTTTATACAAAATTTTTTGACCAAGCTTGGAAGAGTACATTAAAGCAGTTCAATGCGTATCAAATGATGACCGGCAAGTATATGTAGTTGTGTACCAGTATCAGGTTCTGGTATGGACCCTGACACGTTGGAATCCCATATTACATGTAAGGGTACTTGTAATCAGATCCATGGCAGAGGATAATTACACTACCAGATCTCCATACAACAAGCCAGATTAAGAGATCGAGCTTAGAGGAATTGTCAGAGAAGATTATAAGAAATAAGAAGGAAAGAATAGGAGGGTATATTGGTCAATTTTTTTTCTAAAATAATTAAATCATAGTATAAATAAATCAAAGGGGATAGAAACATAGGAGGGACATGGATTAGCATGAAAATATGCAAAAGTTGGTGATATCTGTTCACTCTTATGTTTTCAGGGGATGTGGAGATGTGATGGTTTGAGTTGACTATAAACATGCTATGAATTTCTCGTGACTTGTCTGGCTGTGTGTGTGCATGAGAGAGAGAGAGACAGACAAACAATGCTACCAAGGTTTTCAAAAAGAGAGGGAGAGAGATTAAGACGGCCAACACAAAGCCTTTGCTTCCGTTTTTGTTCTTTTTAATTCCTGAAGAGCCTATTTAACTCTTTATTTAGGAGCCAATTTATGTAATAAAACTGTACAAGACCTAGATGAAAAGAAACTTTACTTGTTATAAGTATGGCTATGATATACATATTTCTCAGACTGATTGTGCTCATTGTGACAAGTTTTTAAACATGCAGTTAATTTTTTTTCTAACGTAACAATTGTGCATCAGAAATTTACATGAAGTATATGGATATATCATGGAATAAATATATCAAATTTGTAAAATAATTATATGCTAATATTCTGTGATGGGCATTGTGGAGTTATTTCATATTTAATTCATTATTGTTACTGTTGTTCTTGTTTGTTATTACCTTACCGCTAGCTAATGTTTTACACGTCAACTTTTCTCTTCTGGTTATGCGTTGTTTAAGTTTAGTTATTCCATATCCTTTTGTTAAGTTTATTGATATAGATTTAGAATGTTCAGAAAGAAAATAAGGTGGATGATGACTGGATTAGATCTAGACCCGAAGTTTTCTTTTATATTTTTCCAGACAAACCTGATCCGAACCATTGAATAATTAATGGTACTGATATATGCCTGAACTCTACAATCAGATCATAATTTAGGGGAAGGGTTAAATGGCTGAATTTACGTTGTAAGCACGTAGAAATCTCTAAAGAAAAGGGATGGGTGCTTAATAGGATGGTAAATTATGTATGACACAAAAGAATGGATTTATGTGCCATAACAAAAAAGAATCTTCAAAGAATGGATATCTGTCTGATGATGTGCCAAAAAGCATTTTACCAATGAATGAAGAAATTAAGTATCGTACTGACAAAGGCTCATAAAGAAGATTAACAATGAAAAAGGTAACTGTTCTATAAACAAATCGATTATGCACAAATTTAGCTAAGATCCTACTATATTAAGGAAACTACTTCTACTTATAAATAATTAAAACAAACAACCTAAGCTTCTGCTACTTCTACACAAAAAATTCATTTCCCATATCGCTCTTCTCTTCAACCTTGCTGAGAAAATTGTTCTCCCGTTGTGCAAACTGCCCTTGGAAAACAAATAGAACTGAAAAGAAAGGCTGAAGGAGCCCAGCTGCTGTTACCTAAAAGATAAAGAAACTACTTAAGAAAATAACTTAACTACTGAAAAGCATGTAAAAATCCTATTGTTTTTGCCCTTTCTCAAGAAGGATATTGCCATTCTTGTCAGTGGAGCTTCGGTCCTTGTGGTTGTTTGCAAAAAGGCGGTTGTGGTGTCGTTTTGCACCACCAAAAATGTTACCGGTGGCTGGTGGTTTGGCTCCAGAGAAGCACATGCCTATTAAAGCCAATAAAATACGATTTAATATTTGTACCATTTTTCTCTGGTAATTTTGTGGTTAGCCTCTCCTCATTGGCACCAAGCCGCCAACACTAAGGAAAAGGAAAACTTTGACGTCTACCTCTCTCCTCCACCCCCCTCCCTCCCACCACACACACACACATCAAAAGAAAAAAAGAAGAAGCAAAATGAAGACAATAAAGAGGTAGCAGCTTCATGAAGCCCTCATTTGAGGACTATTGTAATGTAATTAACAGCTCAATTTGTAATGTCACAACACTACCAAATAACATATAAAAATGTGAAATACTCACTGATCTCCAGACTGACGGGCTTCTATGAACATACCTATGTTGATAACAAAGCACAACATTCACAATTAGAAACTTGGGACCAAACTTTATTTGACCTAATCTATCCCCGACTTCTAAATTCCTAAATCCTGTTTTTAAATGAAGAAGTTCAAAATATGTGATATTATTACCTATTTGAGAATCAATTCTCTCAAGCCCCGTCAATCTTTTGATGTGTATTTGCTTAAAGAAAAATCAAATTGGCTCATGTTGTAGAAGTTCAGTACAAATTCAACAAAAGTTGGAACTTAAACTTGAAAAAAGAAAAATTAACTAATTAAATCATGCAATCACAATAAACGTATTAGAATTTCTCAAGGATCTGGGCAAGTGAAAGAGATAATTGAAAAAAAGGACTTTTCAATTCCAGTGAGATTGAGTTGTGTTAATTGAAAACAATGTGGAACGGTAGAAGGAATGGGGTTTTACGATTTGCCAAGAGAAAAAGAGATGAGAACAGTACCACGAGCACCGAGCAGCGGAGGAGACAACGCATTGAAGCCCTGCCGCGATTTCTCTTCTCTCTTCTCCGTTCAAAAGGATCAGCCGCGATTATCAAAATTTTAGGTATGAGAGGAAGATATCTCCGTGAGAAAGAGATAACGGAGTCCGAAAAAAAGTAAAAAGGACAATTTTACCCTAAATAACTTAAAATTGGAGACAAAGAGATTAAAGGTCAGATTTTACTTAAAACTAATTACTGTACTATAGACAAAATAATTTTACTGTACTATAGAAACCCTAAAAATATATATAGGATCAATTATATAATTTTTTTTTGTACGAAACATGGCTCAATTTTATTGCACCATGACATTTTACTCCAAATTATATAGAAAACTATACATAAATACACATATAAAAAAAAATAAAGTCAATTGATCTCATTGGTTCTTCTTAGATCCGCCTCTAATTAACATATTTAATAGTAAAGTGACAATCATAAAGTTACTTTTTTTGTTTAGTGTGATCATATCTTAGTTGACATATTTTTATATATTGGTTTACATAAGTTTTTTTATTTGATTATGACTATTTGTAACTTTATAGATATTTAGCATTAGATCAGATTACATTAAAATTAATTAGTGATTTTTTTTATGCTAGAAGATAATTAATTCTCGAGTCGAATAATTGTGCAAGTCGGTACAAGTATTTATAAATTAACTGATAACTGATAACCGACAACAGATTGACCAAAAATTTATTAAAACTGACAATGGTTGATATCTATTAAATGGAATATAAAAGTTCCTTTTCAGTCTTTCTATTTAGTATTTACCAACAAAAAAGTATGAACTGTAAATGTTTTTCTAAGGTTTCAGGTGCAGAGAGAGATAATGGCACAAACTCTTAATCCTGTTAGAACAGGTTTCCACTTTCCAGTAACCAGTATCCAATTTAAAGCGCTCTTCAGTGCAGTTAACGGTGCTATTTATTATTTAACCGTTTTGAAATTGACACGTGTCAGCTCTTAATTGGTGGTGAGCACATGGTGATTTTACCGGACGGATAAAGATATTAACAAGACTGTTTTGAACCTTATGTGATATTGACTAAACTGTTTTGACTTACATGATAGAATCGAAAAATAAAAAAAATATATAACTCAGTACGCTGTAAGAAGTTAAAATAATTTTAGCAGCAAATAAGTAAGGTCCAGTCCAAATATATTATCACTCTTTTCTGAGATAAAAAATTATATTGGGCCTACTTACGGTTCAACTGGGCCAACTCTAACATTTACTACCTGGACTGGATATTATCTTATCTTACTTGTACAGTTGTACTGCGGTACACTACACCATCTCATTGCACATTTGCACTTGCTCTCTGGAGAGTTCTCAATCTCTTCACATAACTCATGGCTTTTACACTCCACCAGGTGTCACTCCGACCCGTACAGCTTCGCAAGGAGATTCCATTAGGTTCTCTCTTTCATAGCACCGCTCTCTCCTCCTCTAATAGGTCAGTTCAATTCTGCCTTCTCTGTGAAAATTTTCTATATCATTACACTTGGAAGTGTTTATTTTGTTATTTAATTCTGCGATGAGAACATTTGTTTTTCTTGATTTTTTAAAAAAAATTATGTAACAGAAACAGTTATGCTTTATTCCTTCTCTTGGAAATGGGAATTTCTGCTTCTTTTATGGAAAAATTATTTAACAGAAACAATTTTTGCAGTGTCAGAAAGAGACAATCCAAGACTTTGGTGATTACATGTAGAGCTACAAAACCAAGAGACTCTGCTTCCATTAAACCAGCCTCTCTTACAAAGGAGGCCCACAAATATTTCGATCATGCAATGATAACAGTGCGGGGTGGGGATGGAGGCCATGGTGCTGTATTAACCATGCCAAGTCAAACTGCCAGTAACTCAAAATCCCAAGCAAAAGAGAAAAAGAAAAAGAGTTTTACTTCTTCTTTCAAGAGGGACTCAGATGGGTCACTAATTTTGCCAATGGGGGGTCATGGTGGCGATGTCATAATTTACGCAGATGAGAGCCTTGATTCACTCTTGGAGTTCCATAACAAAAGTCGGTACTGTGCCAAAAGAGGGGGAAATGTGGATGCAATGGGAACATTGAATTCTCAGATGCGTGATGGTTTTGCTGCGCCGGCTTTAAGGATTCCTGTCCCTGTAGGTTTGTGAGTTGTTTGTTATGTGAATCTTTTTCCCACTCAATAGATAATATTTTTATTTTAATTCTGTTGTGAATCCCCCTTATTCTGACAATTATGCTGCTGCTTGGTAAGATTTTTAAGCTCTCTATTTCCACCATCTTCAGCAGCAAAAACCCTACTTGATAATTTGTCTCTCTAGTACTTTTCATGTTGGTTGGAATTACCCTTATACTTTCTAGTGTCGATTTTGGTTTTGAAAAATGAAATTGGAATTTGTATCCCTAGTGAAATTCCTTCTACATAGTGCCCCTTTTCATTCCCTAAGGTCCAAGTTTCACTTGAAATTGGCTGTATTCTATGTAGCAGTGCCAATGGGCCGGGTCGGGTTGGCATTGTGCATTCAAAAGTGCAATTGGATGTGGTTTGCCCCATCCCACTAACAGGTCGAGAAATTTTGGCCTGTTGGTGCGCTTTTCATGTATTTCTTGGTGAAAACAAAACAATATTGGATGCTTTGGAAGTTCATCTTTTATGAAGAAGAATTAAAACAATTGCTAATTGTTCAGCTTAAAACCAAACCAATCTGCTAAAGGTCATAAAATCCTGACCACGGCCAAACCTATTGCCATAACCGCTACTCCTAGTTTTAGATAGCGAATGAGAATATTCTGACTTCAAGTCATTGCATTCTGATATGAAGTTCATGCAATTATTAAATGGCTTGTTGCATGGGAGTAACACGCCTGAGTTCATTTGACAGGTACAGTTGTGAAACGCAAGAAAGGAAAAGTGCTAGCTGATTTGGCTAACCCGGGTGATGAATTTCTTGTTGTCAGAGGTGGTCAAGGCGGGGTAATTACCACTTCTCTTTCTATACCTGTTAGGCTTCATAGTTGGTATGGTACCTAAACTTAATATGAGAAATTAGGTTTTGTATAAAGGTAGTAATAAGATGCTTCATACTACCTGTATTGCATTTGAAATCCCATGGAAATTCTACTCCCAAAATTTGTACTAGGGCCCGGAAAGCTTAGCTAACTTCACTTAACCATGTATTGCAACCAAGTGTCAACCTTAGCCAAATTTGCCCAACTAATCCTAAATTTTGTAGTTATGTACTAATTTAACAAAGATCGACTCAAACTACCCTTGTAGAATTAAGCATAAAATAGACCAAGCAAGGCAAGAAAGAAGGTACATAAATGTACCAAAAACCGGTCATGTATTTTTTGGTACTTATCAACTGGATTGTGCTGGAAACTGACCTGACCAAATTGTTAACAAAATTTAACAAAATCCGAGATTCTCATGCTTGCTTCTATGAAACCAGCACTTATCTGGTTTTACTGTTAGAAGAGGATTTCGTGCTATTACTGCAGCTTATTAGTACTGTTCCTGATCCAGTACTGTATTGACTGCACCATCTACTCATTTACATGAAGAGGATCAGAACTCTTCTATTAGAGTGAGGCTATGGTACTATGCATAGTGCACATTGGTCCGTACTTTGGATCAATATCTCCGTTTACAAAGTCTAAAATAATCAATCTCAACTGTTCAACATGATCACCATAAGAAAATGTACTTGTAGATCAAATTTTACATTTTTTAGATTTTTTTAATATTTTTTTGAGATAGGTAGAAAATCACTTGATCTAAAGGGATTCTAGACCCTTCCAAAGTAGTAATTTTCTATCAATCTAAAAAAAATAGTAAAAAAATGTGCGCTATGCGTAGTACAATAGCCTCACTCCTTTTTTTTTGCACTCTTTACCCTTTTTCATTCTTAATATTTCCTTTACAAATGGCAGATAAGCTTGTTGGAGGTCCCTGAAAGGCAAAGGAAACGAATGATGACCCTCTCAACTAATGTCATGCGAGATCCAAATGACAAGGTCAGCACAACAGGATTTTAGTTTAGAGTCTTTTGCTAATTGGCACCGATGTACTTTTTTTATTCACAAGTGAGGCTATGGTACTATGCATAGCGCATATTGGTCCATACTATGAATCAATATTTTCGTTCTCAAAGATCAAACAAACGATCTGAACCGTTCAACATGATTACCATATGAAAATGTACTCAAAGACTAAATTTTACATTTTTTTTAATTTGTTTACTGTTTTTTTAGATAGGTAGAACATCACCACTTTTGAATGGTCTAGAATCTTTCAATCAAGTGATTTTCTACCTATCTAAAAAAATAGTAGGAAAATTCTAAAAAATGAAAAATTTGATCTACAAGTACATCATATGGAGATCACGTTGAACGGTTCAGATCGACTGTTTGGACTTTGAAAATGGAGATATTAGTCCATAGTACGGAGCAATATGTACAATGCATAGTACCATAGCCTCACTCTTTATTCCCACTCAAAAATCATAATGTCTTATGCTTGCAAATGATACCCAATGTGCAAATAAGAGCTATCCATTAGATTGATATATAAAGATATGTTATGTTAAACACGGTTTCTAAGCTCAAATATCATTAAAATCAACTTATCTGAAGGAATGGAATTTGTTCAGTCAATAAAGGAATGGCAATCTAAGTCATTATTTATTGCATAACATTTCTGTGTGTACATTTGGCAGTGGGTTGAAATTGCAAATGTGATCAATATGTGGGTTTAGTTTGCAAACTACCCTGCATTATGATTTCATCGCTTTTGATCCATGACTAATTGACTACTCTCACTCTCATTAATTATAAATAGTTACTATTAGAGAGTGGATACTAGGTAAAGCAACATTTTGCATGTCTATTCTAATTCTTCGTACATACGTTTTTTAGTAAATACTCACAGGTTAGTTAATTTTTGTGTAAATGTAACAGTGGGTTTAAATTGCAAATATGATAAAATGTGGGTTTAATTTGCAATAATGCCTGTATTTTATGGTACATTACATTTTATGCATGAGTACTCAGTACTTACATTAGGGAGTGCATAACTAAGTGCAGCTTTTTGAATGTGCACGCTAATTTCTTAGTATGTTGTTCTGTAGGTACTACTTCTTGGTCAACCTGGTCAGGAAGTCAGCTTGGAGCTGATTTTAAGAGTAGTTGCTGATGTTGGTCTAGTGGTATGACCTTTTTGTTTTTTCTTTCATTTTACATTATCACTTCAAACTAGAAATGTTAATTAAATGCTTCTGCTGGCTTATATTTATCTTAAATAAATCCTTTTCAAGTTGCTAGCACTTCAAACAAGAATCATTTAATTAGTGCTATCCCCTATTAATATGTTTAATAAATCTGGAGAGTATATGCTTGGTAGTTTCATTCACTGGCATTATATCCTGGGAAATACGAACCATTTTTATGTATATTGCTTTATAACTCTGATCAATCATCTAAATTCTTCTTCTTGATATCACAAATCCTCAACAAAATATGAATTGGATCCTCTAATCTTTAAATCTCTCTTTATCAAGAAAACAAACATCTGTCCATATGCACACAAGTTTGCCATAATTGGCAACTCATGTTTATAAACTAAAATTCAATGTTAATACATCTTTTGGTGTCTGTTCAAGTTCAATTCAATTCTCATTTTTGTTTTTAATGCTGTGGTTGATTATTTCATTTACCTTAGGGTCTTCCAAATGCTGGAAAATCAACACTTCTTGCTTCTCTGACTTATGCAAAACCAGATATTGCTGATTATCCATTTACAACATTAATGCCAAACCTGGGCCGACTTGATGGGGACCCCACCTTAGGGGCATTACAGTTCTCATCTCAAGCAACGTTGGCTGATTTACCAGGTCTAATTGAAGGTGCTCATTTGGGGAAGGTATTGTTAGTGATATTGACTTGACCAGTATGGTAGGTTCGAGAACCATACTGGTCACAATACTTTTTGAAGTGAGCAGTGTTTTTTCAAACTAGTTTGATATCACGCGGGTTTTTTTTGGGCAGAAATAATAGCTTGTACAAACATAGTATGAATTGTGTTAAAAATTATATAATTTATACAGTCTTGCATGAGTGAGGTTATGGTAATATGCGTATTACAGATCGACCCGTGCTATTGATCCATATCTCTATTTTCAAAGTTCAAACAGTCAAATTCCAAACCGTTAAACATGATCTCCATATGAAAATGTACTTGGAGACCAAATTCTATTTTTCAGAATTATTTTTACTATTTTTTTTAAACAGGCAGAAAATCATTTGCTTTCGGATGGTCCTGAAGTTTTAGATCAAGTGATTTTCTACCTATCTAAAAAAATAGTAAAAAAATTAAAAAAATGTAAAATTTGGTCTCCGATTACATTTTCATATGGAGATTGTGTTTAACGGTTCGGATCGACTGTTCGAACTTTGAAAATAGAGATATGAATCCATAGCACGTGTCGATCGGTAATATGCTAATATGCATATTACCATAGCCTCACTCATCTTGCATATTTTGTTATGATCGTTGTGTACCATACAAATCATATATTTTATAAATGAGGAGAATCAAGAAAAATTATGAATCATATAGTAGAATGGCATGCATGGTTCTTCTGTGAATTTTATACCGTCTTTCATAGCAAGTTTTTTTATAATTACATTTTTCTCGCATCTAATAATATGGGAAAAATTCAGGGTCTTGGTCGTAATTTTCTGAGGCATCTTAGAAGAACGAGATTGCTTGTTCATGTTGTTGATGCAGCTGCTACGGATCCCGTAAAAGATTATAGGACTGTTAGAGAGGTAATATCCCTTGTTCATTTTTTCCTTAAACTTAATTAACTCTTTGATTTCCTTAGTTCCCTTCATGATTGTATCTTATGTTTCATTATATTTTGAGTTTTTTTGTTTGTTCAGGAATTAAGGATGTACAACCCCAATTATCTTGAGCGACCATATATTGTTGTGTTAAACAAGATTGATGTCCCTGAGGTATATTTAAGAGGATCTTGCTTATTTGATTTATCGTTTTAAACCTTTAAAACCTCAAAATCTCTTCTGACTTTTTCAGATTGCATATTATCCTTTTAATTTATAGATATATGAATAAACTCTTTTGGTATTCTTGAAATAATGAAGACAATAGGAGTACATGAATGTTTTCTTGAGATATTCGAGGTTCTACATAGTACATGTTAAATATTCTACATTTTGTCATGTATTGAGAACTATTTACTCGTCTCTCAGGCTTATGAGAGGTTACAATCACTAATTCAAGAAATATCGACAATGGGTTGTAGCGAATCCACCAACTTTGATTCGATTGACGATACACAACTTGAAAATTCTGAGGATGGAGAAAAGAAAGAGAAGGAATTGGAGGACTATCCACGACCTTTGGCAGTGGTCGGCACTAGCTTACTGTAATATATTGCCCATTTATCTAATTATAATATGCACTCTTTTTGGCATTTTCTTGACATTTTTTCATAGCTACATTGCAATTGCCTGCATCTAAATTATCATTTGGCACCAATAAATTCTGGTAAAATGATGGAGAAGTTGTTTGGTGTTGTACTGTATCAGCTTGACACAAATTAAGAAAATTATACATTTGTAAAATACCTTCACATTTATGGTAATCTTTTGGTTTCTTTCTAGTTGTTGTTTATATATGATTATATTTGTTATCATCTTCTCTGACTGGTACTGAGATCTTGATAATTTGTTGCAGGAAACGGATTGGCATTGATGAGATGCTTAGAGAGATCAGAGCTGGTCTTAGAAAATGTACCGATCTGTCAAAATTATTGGGCCAAGAAATGACAGCAACCTTGCAATAATTGATCAGTTATTGTGACATGAGTTGTCAAGTAAAGAGAATTTTCTTCTTTCATGCTCTGATTGTAATGTTACGGTTTGGCGGGTGAGAATGAACTTGTAAATTACTTTTATTTTGGATAGAGGTCAGGTTACATGTTTCACTGCTTGTGTGCGGCTGCCTCGTCATCCTCCCACCTCTTTATAAAATCTCACATTGCAGTTTTGTTTTCATTTGGTGCTCCCTCCATCTTCATACCAAATAGCTAGAGGTATGTTTAATACATGTATTATATATTATTATATATTTATTTGTTTTGTTCATTGAAATATTCATTCGACACAATATATTAGATCACTTTTTCTTCAATTTCCTATTAAACAGCTGAACAAACATTTATAATTTTGAGTAGGGTCAAAATGCCCCATTATTTTCGTGCCCATTTATGCCTCACATCTTTCTCTCTGATTTTCAAGTCCAAACAGTCGATCAGAACCACTCAACATGATCTTCATATTAAAATGTGTTTGGAGACCAAACTTTATATTTTTTTTTTGGGAATTTTTTTTTTTTTTTTTTAGATAGGTGTAAGTTCAGATGGTCATGAAAAACAGTGATTTTGTACCTGTCTAAAACAATGTTAAAAAAATTTCAAAAAATATTAAATTTGGTCTTTAAGCACATTTTAATATGGAGATCATGTTGAGCGGTTCAGATCGTTTGGACTTCAAAATTAGAATTGGTGCATGGAAACAATAGGGCATTTTAACCCTACTCTAAATTTTTGCTTTATTTTGATTTCGTGCGTCATTTGCAATATTTTTTCTTAAAAGATGAAATATAAAAAATTGGGTATCACTGGAGCGAAGAAGCTATTAGTCAATTAATGTGAAAACTTATTTCTTATCCATGGGATTGTGCAGGGTGTATGCAATGATTTAGTTTCATTCCTCGACAACAATGGATTTTTTTTAGAAACTCAATTTTTGCATTAACTCCTTTAGTGTAATTAAAGTTCAATGAAACCAAGCAAACTCAATTTTGGTAAGAACTTTTTGGTTCCATCTCGGTACGCCAACTTGCCAAGCCATCTACTTGATCAGTACCAAAATTTTCAAGTTTTAATCGTGAAATGATTGGTACTATCAAACCATATTAGTTATGTGAAAAAAATGAACACCATCGAGGTTGGTGCATTTTTTAAAACATTTTTTTTTATCGCTTGATTTTATACTAAATTAATTTAGAAATGTATAAATTTTATATGTAAATACATCACTCGCGAAGTAGATCACTTTGAACTGTTTGGACTTGTCATTTGAATTTGAAATTATTATGGTAGATTATAGAGTTAAACTCACTAAGTCGATTTTCATTTTATTTTAAGCTCCACGGTTCAGTTCTAACTTCCATTTGTCAGCACAAAGAATCATTCCTTGTGAACCATGGGTCATGGCACTCTATGTTTCAATGTTTCAAGTCCTATATGAATCTATTTCATCCGGCATTGATTCAAATCAAGCCTATGCATGGAACACATCATCAATTGGCTCCATACTTGAAATTCCAACAATCATTATTTTGAAAAAAAAAAGAAAAAAATGTTGGAGAGACTGTGCGCACAAAACCTCAGTAGCTACCCTTCATCCAATTCTTTTGTAGAAGTATCCAGTATACCATGGATAACGATCAGCAAACCAAAATAACATCATTCACGGTATGAAACAGCCTACTGATAATTTGGCACATCTAAAATACAAACCATAGAGCGAAACATTTTCTTCACTGACAGATTGCTCTACCATCTCACTTCACTCGGGTAGAACTTTCAAAATAAGAAATTTTTGGAGCTTATCCTCGTTTGCAAAAATTATATACACATGCCCTTGAATCTAACAACGGTTGTTTGAAGTGCCCTTATTATTTAATTAAGTTTTTTTATCTACTGGTACTGATATATTTGTAAAATCATTTTTTGTCTAATTTTGTAAAGCCAAATTATTAATAGCACATCCTTGACATGATAATATAACAAAACAACTGTAACTACAGTTTGTGAGGGATCTCGCCTCTCATCTAAAAGACAGGTTCAAAGCCAGCTCAGAAGTTTCAGTATTGCTATTGAAAGTAGAACTGGAGCCCTTTGTTTCATCAAAAGGAAAATAAAAGCCTATCAGTAACTACTATTTCAGTATATTGTAAAAATTTACTGGCAACAAACAAGCCCTTCAGACGGTCATGGTTTGTCTCCGACAAAACAAATAGGTTAAGACTTCATCCTGTCACTATAATTTATACTGGATTCCTCACGAATGAAGCTACAACAATGCTAACAAATATCATCTAACAATTTTCATCAGAATAGTATTACAGACATGATGCAGCCCAAAACGATTATTCAAATAGAAAACTTTAGATAGTGACAGACGACAAACATTAGGAACTACTATACATAGAATCCATAAATTATTATTGTCGCAAAAGCAGATAACCTAATGATTACTGTCATATAAGCAGAAAAAATAGATACATCTCCATCATGTTGTAAGAAACAAACCCCGTAAAAATATCATGTGCACATCTTGAAAACAATGAGAAATCTGCCTTACTTGACTGTCCCCTCATCTCTTTAAAATGCCCACAATATTTCTATTTCACATAGCTTCTCAACACTAAATCAAGGAGCAGTAAATTGCGGGCACTCTTCAAAGATATTGCCAGAGAGACATAGGTGACATTTCTCATTCAACAAGTTTCGGCTCCTTAGGGGTACATTGATATTTTGAGGTTTTTTTGCTGACTACACATGAAATCTTTCTAAAGACAAAGGCACATAAAATCTATCTAGTATCTACTCGATAAGACATCTCAACTAGTAACGACCATAATTCGATCGACCACCCCTTGGGCGATCATACGGCTTGGGACGATCACGATAATTGCCACCTCCTTCATACCTCATGGGCCCACCACCAGCCATGCGTGGGGGTGCCATATTCCTTTCATACCCACCACCACCACCCCTTGGAGCATCTCTGTAGTATGCACCCCCGCTGCCTCCACTGTGGTCAAAATCTCTATCATAACCCCTCTCTTTACCATACCCATCCTGAGGATACCGATCTGGTAAACCACCATATCTTTCTCCAGAAAAACGGTCCCCAACCAATGGAGGAGGCCCATAGCGGTCAGCCACATAGCGATCTCGTGGGTCCCGACCACCACCACCACCACCACCATACCGATCCATGCGTTCCCGATCATCATAAGGACCTACATCGTACCTATTTAACATGGGACAAGATGGTAAGAAATATTTGCAATTATACAAAGCTAGTAATGCTCAAGGCTCAAATGGTGTACTAAACAACACTGAATCTGATTTTTCGTTATTTTCCATCTTTTACTTAATTAGTTCAATTTAAAATTAAATTGAGATTCCTGGACAATTTTGTTTATATTCAAGTGAAGGAAACCCCAAAAGAGTAATTAAGCTGTTACACTATTACTACGATACCAGAGTAAGGTTCTGGACAAGTCCCTACAAATCACTTGAACAAATTTAAATATAGGAACTACATTTCACCGGGAAGCTCAAAGTACCTATCATCAAAGAAGCGTTGTTCACCACCATACCGATCTGGTGGTCCCCCAAACCTGTCTTCCCGTGGTGCACCACGGCCACCACGGCCACCACCTCTGCCGCCATACCTAGCTGGAGGGGTGTACCTCGCACCTCTACTGACTCCTCCCCCACCATTCGAACTAGGACAGTCACGGGCCCAATGGCCAGAGCGGCCACACTTGAAGCATTCATCCCTGTCCCTGTCCTGGTCCCTGTCCCGGTCCCGATCCCGATCCCGGTCCCGTCCACCAGGAGGCGGCCCACGAGGCCCATCATCACGGTATCCTCCTCCTCTGGGAGCAGTTCGGCCGTGGCCGCCATAGCTCTCATCAATACTGGGCCTGGGTTCAGCCCGATTGACAGAGATAATGCGGCCATCCAGCTCAACGTTGTTCATCTCGGCAATTGCAGCTTCCACTGCTAACCGGTCGTTGTATGTGACGAATCCAAATCCACGTGGACGACCTGTTTCTCTCTCTGTGATTATCTGTGTCACATAGGGCAAGACAAAGGATGTTTGGTGAAATTTCAATTACAATGGAGTGTTATACAAAGAGAAAAAGCATTAGCTTCTGGTGAAATTTCTATGCCCAAATTTTGCAACAAAAGAGAAGTAGCTATAACAGATTAACTGAAAACATGTATGCATCTCAGAACATATAAATAAACATAATCAACATTGATTTAAGAGGAAGAATTACTTGCCTGTTTGTAAAACAAGAGGTAAAATATAGGATGTTTGAGATAATTTTTCTATTGATTTAATAGTGGAAAATATGGTGAGTTGGGTGCAGAATCAATGTATCATTTCTGCTTATGATTAGTTCTACAGGACAGATAAAAGTATACTGTTCTTTATGGTTGATTAAGATTTTAACCTTAAAGAAGAACCGCGGGCTTAGTGCCGTGGCACGAGCCCTCGTCTCTCTTTCAAGAGGACGCAGGTTCAATTCTCGAGAACTGCTGGGGGTGTACCGAGCCCCTTTAATCAAAAGAAAAAAGAAGAAAAAAAAAAGATTTTAACCTTAAAGAAAAGGTGAGGAAAAGATCTCACTTACTCAGAGTGATGCAGAAAAGAGAATCTCAAGAGGAACCAAACTAAAAGGAACTAGTTGCACAAGCACAGAACTTCGCTATGAATTCGGTTATATAAATTGATGATTTGAACCGGATTAGTCCACCAACAAACATCTAGGTACACAAACAGACCATTTCTCTCTGGTTGGAATGTTCATGTAAGAAATAAAAGTATAATCTTTCTAGCCTTTTCTACATAAGTAACCATATTTGACGATTCAGGAACTCTCAATGTGAGTGCTTCTACAGTACCTTCATCTCCTTCATGTCAATCCTCTATATACCAACTGTACATAACTCACTATATAGGTATGCAGAACTGCATATTTCCAATTCTCAAGTCCCTGTTTACACCAGTTATGACAGCTACTAATCGTAACAACTAAGGAAACGAATCCACTTCTGACCGAAAATCATGCAGCAGTGAAGGTAAGATTCAGTCTAATCTAATTTTCACTTGACTAATATATCCTGAGTTGCTCAAAGTTCCAAAAAACCGCAAACTCCTTAAGCCATTGCCATATCTAATTTTCACTTAACTAATTGCCAGGTAATAGTGCATGCACCACAGAGATACGAGAAGTGCATATTTACTGCAAGGGATGTGGTAATCAATAGCTGTTGAATAAATTGCAACACTCAAGCATAACAAAGGAAATTGAACAGCTACAGGAAAGAAGACATCAAAGGCTAACAAAAGCACGAGTCCAGTAAAATGGAATGATAAGGGAAACAATTTGGGAGCCAGAAATTACGTTCAAGCTCTTGATTC
Source organism: Carex littledalei (assembly GCA_011114355.1). Lineage (NCBI taxonomy): Eukaryota > Viridiplantae > Streptophyta > Magnoliopsida > Poales > Cyperaceae > Carex > Carex littledalei. Next base: position 9,136,349 of record CM022100.1, read on the forward strand.
TCGATCAATGAAATTACAGAACTGACCCTATTTTTTTACAAACAACTTCCATACTACTATTTCAGAATATGATCAAGAATTAATTCCAAGTTCTTAATATTTCATAATAATATAAACAGCAGAAGAAGAAGGTGCAAATGCCCATTTTACAGGAGAGAAGCAGCATTCGGTCCTTTCAGTAATTTGCAGTATCTTTGTTCTCTGAAACAGTAAGTGCTTTCCAACTGTAATGAGGAGAAACTAAACAGCATACAAAGCTGGATCCATTTGCATATTCAAAATCATGGGAAAAAGAGGTACTAAAGACGGCATGATGAGTACCATGTACAAGAGGTAAAGGTTATGACACAAGGTTACGGAAAAAGACAAATAAAGCACAGAGCATCCATGGTAGACTGACAGCGCGTGTACCACTTTTGGAAATCTCTTTCCTATTATGAATCTACTACATGCATCTGCCAGTAACATGGTCACCAGTCACCTCATCGCCCCTCTGCAGATGAGAACAATCATTTGAAATGCATCTCTCCGTTTCTTACACTTTAAATATGGCAATTAATGAACTTCAAAACAGTAACTGCAAAGTAGAAGTCCCGCTCCACCATCTCCATTTAGAATCATATGTCAATGCTATTAAGTAGCTTTTGTTTGGTTTCTTTTGTAATACATTTCCTTTTATATGGCATGAATAATGGGAATAAACCTCAACAGGAAAGCACATTCAATGATTATCACTTTAGAAGGTCAACAGTGCCTGTGAAATGAAATCAAGACTGGTATTCTGAAACAAAGTCTTATAGAGGGGCTTTTCTTCAAATACGAAGGAGATCAAGCAAACACAAATGGTACTGATTTTTAAAGCAATTAACTTAATAATTTACTGCAACCAATTTGCATTCAGACACACAATGAACCAAACCCACATACTTGCAGTCTCATGCCTTGGAAAAGAATAGGCTTATTTCTAATCTGATTCACGCATAAATATATTATCTCCTTAGACCCAAAAGCTCATCATTGACTACTATAAAAAACATAACATCCCCAAGCATCTCAGGTTAGAAGAGGATCGGCACCTTTTGCACAACGCAGTGAAGCTTTCAAGTTCAACTTGCCAGATAAAAGACAAATCCAAAACTCAGAGGCTACTAGATAACAATCTACATGTCCTATTATTGCCTTCTTTCATGTCAAGGAATTCAACCGATAGCTCAAAAGAAACAGAAAAACACAAGCAACTTACTGATCAGGAAGTGCATCCAAAAAGGAGACAACCCTAACTAGAACCAACGAAAATTAATGAGTACAATAGTCTACAAATGAGGTACCCCTATTAAATATCAAACAACCACGATACTACGGTGAGTGCTATATTAACTGCTCCCGAAAGATCAAGGGTACACAAAAATACTCCCTTTAAGCCAAGTGATCTCACTGTCTGTATCAAGTAACTACATCTGATCAAAACCGATACAAATATTAGTTTGTGCAATAACCACGGCACTGGTGAAGAAAGCAAGATAATTTTATGTAGCTGTAACGAAGCATCTGACAAGTGGTCCCAGTCTCTTTTATTTTTAAAGTTTTCACTTATATCTGTTTGAGAACCTTGAATATCAAGTCATCTTATCAAGAATTATAGTTCCAAGTTCAGATAACTGCAAATTCTTTCCTAAAACAGGTGATCACTATCATGTAACCTCGAAACAAGGACATTAAGCATAATACAATATCAGTAACCCTGCAATGTTACAAAATTCAGTTATTAAACATAAAGTTAGAGCGAATTCATGAGATCACATTAAATTTTTCAATTTTTTTTAACATCCTTTCAATTATAACAAATAATATGAATCAACAACATAAGAAAATTTTTATAGCCCTTTCTCAGATGTATCTCTAGAAGAAAAACAAAACAAAAAACTAATCCCAAAAAGGAGGGCATCGACCCAAAAACCCACAAATCTTCTGATTTTACAAACAACATAAACTTCAAAAAATTAATTATTCTTCGTATAACTAACTAAAAAATTCCTTAGTTATACAATTATATGCTTATTTAGATCAGTGAGCCTCTACAAAGAAAATAAAGGAAAATTGGAGGAACAACCAGTACCTGAGCCTCTACAACCTTCCCGAAGCGACCGAACACACTTTCGAGAACCCGATCGTTGGTTTCGAACGCCAATCCACCTACGAAAATTCTGCAATCGTCCTTACCCGCCATCTTATCTCAACGCAAAACGCAAGAGAGAGAGAGAGAGAGAGACTTGGCAGCCACTGCCAAGATATAAAAAAAAGAGAGAGAGAGAGGCAGTAACAGATGTAGAAGGAAAGACCTAGGTTTAGACTTCGGAGTCTACGAAGCAAATAGCAAACTAAACATGGATGAGAGACCAAAGCGGGAGTCCGCATTCTCTGCATTAACGCACCGTTTGAGTTTATATATGAACCGTTCGATCAGAATCCGGGACAGTACGGCCAACGCTGTGATGCACGGGGATCCTTCAAGATTCCTGCTATTACGTAACGAACGGATCTGATTTAAACTCAAAAGGTGCGTTAATGCAGAGAACATAAATTCCCAAAAGCAGCGTGCTTTGACGGATTTTCTCTCTCCAACTGCACTATGGATTCCATTCGTCCATCTAGGCTGATATAGTCAGTCCATTTCAGAACGAACAGTTAGGATCAACCCAAACTATTAACTTGTCCATTTTGGACGGGGACACGTTATCATAGATTTACACCGTCCAATATACATAGGGTGTCTACGATACGAGTAGGTTAGAAGCATTTTCATATTTATACGAGAATTGATTTTATTCATATTTTTTTATTAATTAATAATTAATCTTATTCTACTTTATCTATATCCATTAAAATTATCGGATAATAAAACAGTAGCGGGTGGATAACAAATAATAGTAGTAATATATAATAATTAATTTTATTATGTTTTATATATAGAATATCAAAATTCATCATTTCACACATATGTAATCACATTATTAATAGAAAAAAAAGCAAATGTATTATCAATTTAAACTAAATTGTTTTTTTATAAAGCAAGAGAATTTGAAAACACAAATATTTATTCGGACAAATTCAATTATTTAACTAAGTAACAAACATGCAAATAAAAGTAATATGTTTAATATTTTTCTTATAACAAAAAATATACATTAAATAACAAATGTACATCACTAATTATTACAAAAATATTATTATATGAAATATCACAAAAATAAATTTTACCATCACTAATTATTGCTCAAACATTATCATATAATATTATTTTATATAATTACCCTATAGGAGTAATGGGTACGAAATAGCCTTTACCCATACCTATACCTGTTTAGCTAACGAAAAAAAAATCCTTACCCATACCCATATCCAATAAGTTAACGAAAAAAACCTTATTCATACCCGCCTTAACGAATACGATACGGGTAGGATAAACAGTTAAAAGGATATCATTAACATCTCTAATTCTAAATATACAAAGGACAGCACAGGTATAACTCAAATCATCCAATGATCCAATTAGATCCCTACTGTATCTGTAAAGAACCGAATCCGCTTTGACGGCCTAGATCTGGTCTATGTATGGAAAGGTCAGTCACCTTAGATCTTTTTAATACTATTTTGAGCAGATTATTAAAAGAGAATTTTTCTCCTTTATATTCAATTTATCTTTTCTTTTTTTACATATCTTAATTATTAAATGTATTTTTCTTTATAATATCTTAATTATAATAAAAACTTAATTAAGTAATTAAGTTTGTATTAATATGTCAATAAAATTTAGGGAAATGTCCTGGCCCCCCGAGCCATCATACCCGAGCGCATCCCCAATTAGTTTAACAGAATTTGTTTTTTCAATTTTGTCTAACTTTCATTTCCAGCGCTCATATTCAAGCTTTTAAAATTCTGTTTATAACATTTTACAATGCTACTCGCAGCATTTAAATCCTAAAACGGGGTAGTTTAAACTCCTAACTACTTTTGTCTTTAAGTAAAAAAAAAAGAGATTCCTTTGACCCATTTTTTTTATTTTTTTCTCTGATCATTCTCGTTCATTTTTCTGAAGACGCGTGATGAATTTTGCGAATATAAAATTACGAGCGTTTTCTACTTGATTTTCTCTTTCAAATTAGATCCATGAAGAAATATTTTTGAGTTATTTTCAAGTCGTCTTTTTTTAAAAGTAAAGCCCCATAAGCACTTTAAATTTTCAAGTTTTTAAACCTCAATCTACAACCATTTAAACCTATGATGTCTATCATTTAAACTACTATGTTCAAGCGTTTAAACCTCTGATGTTGATCGTATAGTATCACGCGTTTAAACCTCTGTCTACAACCGTTTAAAGTAGATGTGCCAAACATTTAAATAGTTTTCATGCTAGATTTAAAAGGTTGTAGACTAAGGTTTAAAAGCTTGAAAAATAGAAGTTAGACATTAAATACTTAGGGGGGGCGCGCTCGGGAATTTATTTGAGGAGCAATTATCAGGCTCCTAAAAATTATTAAATGTTATTAAAAGTAAACGAAAGAATGATTTAGATTATTGTCCTTTTTTTCTATGAAATTATTTTTATTTTAAGAGTTGAATGTTCGATACATAGACATCTAGATTCATTACACGAGGCTAGAATTTGACATCTAGATAAAGTTGTATTTTTTGCAGTGTTCTAAATAGCACGTTATAGCGTCGTAGTAGCGGTCCTATAGCGTTTTCGGATTTTAAACACTACGTTATGGAATAAAAGTATGCTGATTCAGCTACGACCATTGTAGCAGTAATAGAGTCCGCTATAGCGCGCAGTTTGTAGTGCAAATAGCGCACTCTATGCTACATAGACTTTTATTTAAAGATTCAAACTGAATTTTTTTTTAAGGACTAAATTTTTTCAAGACCCAGATTGCTTTCGCTTTTAATTAGAAAAAGGAGGAGGGTTCAAATGCACCATGATTTTGTGCTCCAATATGCTCCACATCCTTTATCTCTGTTTTAAAAGTCCGAACAGTCGATCCGAACTGCTCAACATAATCTTCATAATAAAATATTCTTGGAGACCAAATTTTATATTTTTTAAAATATTTTTACTATTTTTTTACATAGGTACAATATCACTTTATCGGATGGTCCAGAATCTCTTTAAAACACTGATTTTATTATCTTCGAATTGGAAGTACAAACCGAGTGGAAATGCCTTTTTTTTTTAGGGCTATAAACGGAATTAATAAAAATGCGGTAATATATAACACTTCTCTTTAATGCTGAAACGGTGTAGACTACAATATTTGTGCTAGATTAAAAATATTCGGAATGTGATATGACGAGTTTGTTTCTCAAATCCAAATTAGAGTTGAACCTTGATATTAATTAAAAAATAATATTTCAAAAAGATAATAATACTATACAAAAATATTGTTAATCCTTCAATTATATCGCCGACAAAGCTCAACCATTCTAATAGTGCAGAAGATTTATCATAGTTTTCCTTAAATCAATTTATTATTGTCCCGTGAAAATATTTTCAGCTTTTACTCAATTTCTATTGGAACTTTTATACGGATAAAAGATATTGACAACACTTTTTTAACCTTACGTATACAGAGAGCACTTTTATACAGCTTACGGACAATAAAATAAAATAAAATAAAAAAATATATAAATTATGTGTGCTGCACAAAGTTGAAACAACACTGTCAATTATATCTTCTCTTTTTCTTTTGATACATGCAACTGTTTGCTTAAATTTTGAGTTTGTCCACCAAACATCTACACCAGAAAAGCTAGCGTAGGATTCAAACAGACGTTACCTGAAATAATTTGTTCCAACTGTATTCCATTTGCTATACCATAGCTAACCTAACCTGCATAAGAATTAAGAACAGTACCAAGCATGGTAATCATTGGCACCAAAACTAAAAGAAAAGAGTTTCTTCTTAGTTTGCACAAGTTCTGCACTTCATCTCTAATTAAAAAAAAAAAATAGTTCCAAAAGAACATTGCATTATCCCCACAATTTAGGTCTACAAAATGGCACTGGTTCGACTGTTTCAAATTACAAAACTAACACCACGATCGCAATCAGGACCTCCCACCCTTTTCAACAATAATAAATACATTGACTGGATCTTTCCCACGCCGCCTTCTTTCATTCACATCATCACGGCTGTCACGCCCCACACTATTTACACCCTGTGCACCATTTTGAGGTCTTCTACGGGACCCTCCAGTAGGCCGCCTACTTGATGCATGGGGCCCACTAGGCTGACTCTGAGCTCCAGCATTGTGGCCTCGCACACTTCGTCCTTCATTGTGTTCCCCATCAATCCGATCACATTGATCATTCTCACGGCCACGATCTTGCCTGCCGCGAGAACTTTCACCTCCCATGATGGCTTTGGGACGCATAGTTCTATCATTACAATTACCCGGTTAACCATGATTTTTGAAAACACCTTCCTCAAACAAAGCACCTTCTTCAAAAGCATCATAATGCCTTCTATTCCTTTGGCTAGAACTATGGAAACGGGTGCCACGAGGTAAGTTTCTACCATTATTTTTACCCAGCTGACGATATACAAAAGGCTCCTCTTCAAATAGTGCTGCTCCAAACAGATCATAATTCCTTCTATTATTTTCCACAGGATATGAGAAATCAGCAGAGCCAGATGAGTACCTGTATTGACCATTATAATATCTTTTCGGCCTACCATCGTATCTCTTGCCAGAAATACGGGGCCCACTGCTGGACTCACCTTGCTCCCATGTGAAAGAATTTGGATTGCCCTGCACACTCCACAGGCTGTGACCGCCACATTGCAAGCAGGAGCCATCAAATCTCCCCTCACGTAAATAGGGACCACCATCACAGTCGCAGAACTTTGGATGTGAGTTCGAACAGCAACGACCCAAATTTGGGCACTCAAGGATAAAATGACCGAAATCTTCACAGTAATCGCAATACATTGTAAAATCGTCATAATCAAACTCATCAAAATCTCCACAATAATCAAATGCATCAGGTGACACAGGCCGTTTTCCATGCAGATCACCATGCCTGCCATCTGTCTGTTTAAGGCAGTCATGGGCCCAATGACCAGGGCGGCCACAATTGAAGCACTTGTTGCCTTTACTATTACCCCCCTTCTGTCTCTGTTGGTTAGCACAGTCGTTGTCAAAGAACTGATAAGAAGAGTAGTCGTCGTCAAATTCATCATCTCTTGGATAAATGCAGTCCCGGGCCCAGTGCCCAGTGCGGCCGCAGTTAAAACAACTGTTACTTCTGTTTTTACCATAGCAATCATTATGAGGAACGTAGTTGCTAGTTTTGTTATTGTTTCTACTTTTGCCATTCACATCATCACTTCCATCATAGCAACCTTTATAAGGGGTGTAATAACAGAAACTTTCGTGGTAATTGCCACTCTTACCTTCATTCCCGCTATAGCAATCTTCATACGGGGTAAAGTGACTAGTATGATTTTTATTGTTCCCATATTTTCCGCTACTATTGTTAAAATAACTATACTTGCCACTGGTACCAGCATTACCATGATTGCAATTGTATTCATCATAAGAGCTTATTCTGGGGTAAGCACGGCTAACTCTGATAGTCTGACCATGCAGCTCTGTGTTGTGCTTATGACGAATGGCAGCATTCACAGCATGCGGGTTTGCGAAAGTGATGAACCCGAATCCACGAAGGCGGCCTGTTTTCCTGTCCATTGCTATCTGGATATAAGGAAAGCTATGAGTTTAGTAAAAGATAGAAATGGGATGAAACTAATTTCGGTAGCATGCACAAATTATTTTTCTTTTTTGTGGAAAAAAAGTAGCATATGCTACCTGTTTCTATTTAAAAAAAAAATCAGCATGGGCACCTGTTTCTATTGAAAGAAACAACTCTTGCAAAGTTTCAGTAACAAGCAAAAATAAAAAAACCCAGAACTAAAATCAAAACCATGATGAAAATTAAGTTTAAAAAAATTTATCAAATAAAAAGTCTGCATGTACAGACATATGTTTTTTTGAAGGTCAGCTGGCAAGAAGCCTTCTGACAATATATTAATAAAAAAAGGTTATTTACAAACTCCCAAAGGGAGCCTCACAATCTCAGATATTACATCAACTCGTAAATAAGACACTAATGAAGACCGCAAAGGAGCGGGCCTGATCTTCAGTGCCCATCCGCCTTTTAACGAGTCTTCTACTAGCAGTTGGCTTCCCAGAGCAAAAATTCTTGTGCTGCTTCATATGTTACTCTCTTTTCGACTTGAAATAGGTTTCTCTTTTCCTTTTTAGGTTTCAGTGTTATATGAAAAGGGGTGTATTTAGCATTTTCACTTTTTTCTTGCCTGTATCAACTAAATGTCTCAATTATGATCATGGTAATTCTCAATTAATTTAGGAGCAACCAATGGAGCTATGATAAAGCATCACATGACACCATATTATTCAATGGTACCAGTCTTTACAGACATACAAATGACATAATTGCAACAAAAGATGTGTAAAAGCCCCTTGAATTTGGCACTAATCTTCAGATCATTGCAGCAATAAATTGGAATCAGCTTTTTTATCGGTCTGCTCTGATTTTCCAACAAGTGCAAACATTTTTTTTGTTTCTAAAATAGCTAACTTGTTAATACGAGAAAAAAAAAATCATTAATAGGTGAAAATGCTATTAATAGAATCAATTCAAAAAAAAAAATTCTAACAAGATTCCAACAAAGAAAACATATTTTATTGAAACTTCAAAGAAAAAGAGAGAAACATTTTATGCCAGCTATTAAACAACTTCTTAGAAACATAATACAGCCAGCCTTTGTGGCTGTATTTTCAGTGAAAATATACTTGATATTCAAATAATATATTTCTTCTATTTATCCAGATTAGAAAGAGCTTTGTCTCTCCCTTACATTTTTGTGGACAAAACATATCATTCTTGTATAGACAAAAATAAAAAAAAGGAAGAAATACTCCACAATCATCCACAATTCATACCAATGCAATTAAAAATGCAATAATTCCTTCCCCTCATCACCAACTCACAACCAACCCGTATCTCCTCTCTTTACCACTTCCCTTTAATCATCCACAATTCATACCAATATAACCAGTAGAAACCCTAGATGAAAGGGTTGCAAGGGTTTTCACGAGAGAGAGAGAGTACCTCGGTCTCAAGTACGGTGCCAAAGCGGCTGAATGCTTCGGCGAGATGGTGCGCCTTTGTGTGGCTCGCCAGGCCTCCGATAAACACCCGATTATCCTCCCTTCCCGCCATTTCTCCTTCGTATCACCTCCTTTAACCAGCGAACGAAGAAGATAAATTACTCGATAAAAAAATTATGAATTCTTCTTTTTTATTGATTCTTCTCCTCCCTAATAAAATCGCTGTCGAATAATCGCTGTCGGAAAAAGAAATAATACATACGAGGATTTGGCGAGTCCGGATCCTCTACATTACCTTACAACGTTTGAGTTTGAATCCAGTCCGTTTGATCATAATCCAAGCCAATCCATTCCAAGCCTATATAATGTTCGGGCATCCATTAAGATTCGTGCTAATGGATAACAAACAACAGGATTCAAATTCAAATGGTGAGGTATCTTAGGTGATATGAATTCGAGTTTGTTGGGACTTGGGAATTCAACCTGGTGTGCGGTTATGGCTGGTTGCGGGGTAAGATACTGAAATCTGGGTCCCAAATACTCATCTGCGGGGTCTACAGTGAGTTATACACTTGTGACATTAAAATGCGCCACAATAAATCCGAACTATACTAGGTCGTGGATCCGCTGCGTCCGTTGACACTGGCCCCATTTGGTGCCTCGTGTAATGTAAGAGCCACGTATATTTGTCCTCTCGCAACACCTGTATTTGAATCGTCATCCAAATGAACTGACTAATTTGATATATGTAATGTCACAAAATGAACTTGCTTAAACGTCCCTTTACATACTGTGATTTGGTGTTTATTATATTTAGGATTTTGAGGGTATGATTTTGATCATTGAGAACTGAACAACTTTTTTTATCTCTATATTCGATTTTTCTTCCATGCATTTTTTTTTCTACTTATATCTTGAACAATAAATACACGTCACAAAAGAAAATAACAAAATATATTACAATGAAATAATAATGCACCTAAAGAAAAAAATCATTAGTACACCACACAAACGAAGACAACTTTATAAAAATAGCTTACACTGCAAAAGACAAAGATACACATGAAGAGTGTGTTTGGATCATTCAAGAATAGAGCTAACCTAAGATTAGCCCACTATTCTCAAACATTGGTGATCCAAATACAAATTAGCAAACTGAGTTAGCTCAAGAATATGGTATGTTTGGTTGGGTTGAGAATATGCTATTTTTGAGATTAGGCTATTCCGAATAGCCTATTCGGTGTTTGGTTGGGTTAGAATAGCTAGAATAGAGAATTCAAACTTTTTGTCTTATTAGAATAGACTATTCCTAAGGATTTTGAGATTTGGCTATTATAATAAGACAAATGATTGCTATTCTTAATTTGGCTATTCTAGCTATTCTAACCCAACTAAACACCGAATAGCCTAACCCCAAGGATAGCCTATTCTCAATCCAACCAAACATATAGAAATAGTGGGTTAGCAATAATAGAGCTAGTGGAGTTAGTGATATTAATAAAATATTTGATTCCTCTCAATTAGGAATTAGGAGTTAGTTTAAATATTAAATTAGTATTAAATAAAATATTTGATAGTATTAAACAAATATAATATTTGATTAGATTAGTATTAAATAAACTATTAGTTTAAATATTAAATGTAATATAATATTAATTTAAAATATAGATTAGTATTAAATAAATATAATATTAAATTAGATTAATATTAAATAAAATATTTGATTAAATATCATATGTACTCATTTAAATATTAAATGTAATATAATATTAGTTTAAATATTAGATTAGTATTAAATAAATATAATATATGATTAAATTAGTATTAAATAAATAGAGGAGGGTTCAAATGCCTCCATTTTTTGTGCCTCCACCATGCCTCCATTTTTAAAAACTTTAATAACTCAAAATTTAAAACTTAAAAGTCAAAATAAAACCGTTGGATATGATCTACATCATATCTATGTGCTCATAAAAAATTATCACATTTCGATTTTGTTTTTATGTGAATCAATAAGTTGAAAAATCAATGTCTAGAAATTATCCACATTAGTACGTTTTTTACAAGCTCTTGATGACAACTAAAAAAAATTGAAATGTCATAATTTTTTACACGTGTATAGATAAAATGATGTAGATCATATCCAACGGTTTTATTTTGACTTTAAGTTTTAAATTTTGAGTTATTAAAGTTTTTAAAAATGGAGGCATGGTAGAGGCATGAAAAATAGAGGCATTTGAACCCTCCTCAATAAAATATTAGATAAAATATAATATAATATTAGTTTAAATATTAAATGTAACATAATATTAGTTTAAAAGTTAAATATAATATAATATTAGTTTAAATATTAAATATAATATAATATTAGTTTAAATATTAAATATAATATTAGATTAGATTAGTATTAAATATTAAATCTAATATAATATTAATTTAAATATCATATTAGTATTAAATATATATAATATTAAATTAGATTAATATTAAATAAAAGGTTAGATTAAGTATAGTATAATATTAATTTAAAATTTTAATGTAAATAATATTAGTGTAAAATGTTAAGTGTTGAATGCAATATAATATTAGTTTAAATATTAGTTTACTATTAAATAAATATAATATCAGATTAGATTAGTATTAAATATAATATTATATTAAATATAATATAAAATTAGTTAAAATATTAAATGTAATATAAGATTACTTTAAATATTAGATAAGTATTAAATAAAATATTAATTTAAATATTAAATAATATAATATTACTGTAAATATTAAATTAGTATTAAATAAAATATTAGATTAAATATAATATGATATTAGTTTAAATATTAAAATATGATGTTAGTTTAAATATTAAATATAATATAATATTAGTTTAAATATTAGATTAGTATTAAATAAATATAATTGTTCGCAGCAAAGTGCAACGCAAGTTTCGGTACGCTTGAGAGCGTACCTTTTAAAACCACGTTAACACTCCACGAGTAAGGGATGCAAGTGCACAACCCCTATCGTGTAGTATATTCGGGTATCGATCCACAGGAACGGTTAATTGCGAGGTTAGATTCTATCAAACTCAATCAAAAACTAGAAGTGAAAAAGGTTTGGTTTGGTGTTTAATTTCCTAAAGGATCAGATCAAACAATTCAAGTAGATGTAATAAAATGATTGGAAGAAATGTAAATTGTGTTTTGATTATGGATAAAAGGCGTTTCTAGGGTTTCAGACTTCATCTCTGATCTGCCTCTAGTGGTACGGCCCGTACCAAGTTGGTACGGCTAGGCCGTACCTCACTTGGTAAGGCAAGGCCGTACCACCCTGGTAAGACCCGTACTGGCTTCCCAGAACAGAGCTTACCAGTTCGAGTGAATGCATTTCCTTGCTGGTACCTTGTGCTAAACTCTTTAGAAAGGTTCAATTGACCATACCTAAGGTTCCTAACCCTCAACCGTCGTTTGTTGGATCAAGATCTAGGTTGGAATGCAATTGATTGCCTTTTAGGGATTTCTACACCTCAACTCTCGTGTGTTGGTACAGATCTACCCTAGCTGGTTGATTGGAGGTCTAAGGCACCCTCTAATCTGTCGATTAGAGGAGAATTCAACCTCTCGGCTTCAATTCGAACTATTCTACCCTAAGCATTTGATTTGGATGAGAGATTGAGATGATCACATGACCTTGATAGGTTCGATCTAAACCTAGAGGCACATCATACAACAATCACAGCAAGCAAAGCAAAAGATATCAAAGTAAATCACAATCAATCAAACTAAAGAGTTCATACAAGATACAAGTTAAAGAAAGTCAAAACAAATCAAGAATCAATCTCTAACCCTAGAAACTAAAAGAACTACTCACAGCACATAATCAGATCTAAAAATACAATAAGAGGGATAGAGATAGCCATGGATCGAAGGGATCGAGAGGAGGAAGCTAGATCCGTCGAGTTTCGCCTCTTCCTCTTCCTTCCTTCTTGCTCTCAGCTCCTTAGCTCTCTTTCTCTCTCTTACTGTGCTCTCAAATGGATCTGGAATGGAATGGATGTCGAAATTGGAGAGTTCCCCGCTTTAAATAGCCTCTGCCAAAATTTGAATCTGTCAGGCCGCCTTTATGTACGGCCTGGCCGTACCAGGCGTGAAGAGCTGAAAATCGGCTAAGTCTGGTAAGACCCGTACCAAGCCTGGTAAGGGTCGTACCTCATCATCTGAATCGCCGTTTCTTCGTGTGTTTTGCTCCAAACCTGCAGAAAACAAACAAACACTCAGCAGTACCAAATTCTAAAGATATATCGATGAAATGCACATGATTCTGGTGAATTATGGCACGAATCTGGTACTAAAACAGGCCTAAAATAGACTAAATATGCGAGGTATCAAATTCCCCCAAGCTGAACCTTTGCTTGTCCTCAAGCAAAAAGTTTCAAACTCGGGTAAAAGTGCTGGACAACTAAATCTAAATGCAGATAAAAGTCTAAATGTGAAAACCTACGTGAATTTGCTATAGTCAAGAATTTCTAGAATCGATTCGGTTGTAATTCAAATATCCCTTTATAAACCTTGATTCACTCCACCAATTGGTCAATTGAACTTCTTATTTTGAGATGCTTCTAACAATGGAAAGACTAATTACCTAGGTTTGATCGAAACAATTTCATTCTTTTTCCGAATCAGTGCTTTTATTCAAGGTGATTTTTCTTTTCATTTGCCCTCCCCCAAGCTTGAATCAAGCTTAAGGGTAAGAAAGTTGCGAACGAAGTATGTTGGTATGAGCAAAATTTTCTTTCTTTATTTCTAATTGGGAGACGAGCTCAAAGGCGCCCATTCGAGGCTTATTGCCAGTACTCTTATGTTCTCCATCTTTTTTCATTTCTCTTTTCTTTTTCTTCTTTTTTTTTTTTATTCTTTTTCTTTTCTTTTTGGTTTGCTCATACCATGAATACACACATCTATTGGTATTCATTCATACCAATGGATATTCCAAACTTTCTTAATTTGAAAATCCCAATTCCTAAAGGCACAGTTCAGTTTTTTCGAATAATCTCGTTCGATTCAATTCTAAGTTTGTTTCATCGTTTCCATTATTAAAAACAGCTCAACCTAAGTAGTTCAATAACCAATCATGGGTTAGTTCCAATTCACTCAGGTCTATCCTAATCACAACTAAATTGTTTCAAAGTTATTCTCAATTCTAGCAATTCACGCAAATCTTCACCTAACAATGCACAAAAATACGAAAAAATGCAAGAAAAATAACGGTAAAGTAAATATGACCTAAATGCAAATGTAATCCCCCCAAGCTTAGCCTGAGCATTGTCCTCAATGCTTCAAGACTATAAGATAAAAGAGATAAAAGAAGCTCGGGGAAAAGAGAGCGAACCTGATCAGTCCTCAGGGTGGTCGTACCAGAGCCAGTCGCTAAACCGCTGCTCTATCCCAGTCACCCGTCGCGTGAGATCCTGGAGGATGGCGCCCTGCTCACGAATGGCAGCACCCTGCTCATAGAGTGCATCACCCTGCTCCTGACGCATGCCGTACATCAGGTGGTAAACATCCTGGACGGTGGGCTCATCGACTGGAGGGGGATACACGGGTCGACTGTAGGAGGTCGAGGGTCCGGCTGCGTAGGCAGAGGTGGATGGGCCGGCAGCGTAGGCGGAGGTGGATGGGCCAGTCTGGTACGTGGAAGGGCCAGCTCCATAGAAAGAGGTACCTGCACCAAAGGGTGAAGGATGTACCTGCTCGAGGAAGGGGGGAGCCTGGCCGGGGAAAGGTGGCACATGAGGAGAGAGGGGATGCAGCGGCACAAACGGAGCCTGGACTGGAGAAGTGGCGGCATCGATCATGTCCTCATCGCCCTGCAGTGGTGGTGGGGGTGGTGGAGGAGGGGGAGGTGGAGGTGGGACCTCAGGGGCAGGCTGCACGCGGGGCGGACGTCGGAAAAACCAAGTGCTCCGGTCAGTGAAGGAGAGAGTGACCGGGAATGGCATGATATATCTGGTATGCTGGTCAGGCATGCGCCAAGCCCAAGCACCTCGCCCATCGCGTCCCGCTGCTGACTCGATGAACTTGTAGGTGGTGAACTGAGTGAGGGAGAGAGATCGGGAGCTACGGCACTCCTCGTCGCCGATGATCTGGAGGTGTAAGCGCTCGGCGATCAGAGTGACGTAGGCCGAGATGTAAATGACGCCACCCGGCTTGGGCTGCCTCTGGATGCCGAGCCAGTGGTGGATCATGACGAGCATCAGATCGGGCCGCTCGAGAGTGCTGTCGGGACGCAGCATATGATCCACCAGCTGCATATCCTCAACATTGGCGCGGGCGAACGTCTCGCCACGCGCAAAGATGGTGCAACCGAGAATACGCAGCAGGACCCGGATGACTGGATGAGAGACATTGAGCTGCTTGTACTCCCTGTTGAAGGCTGACCCGGCTGGGGCGCCAGAGATCAGCGCCCAGAAGCTGTCGCGCTCCAAGCCCACAGAGAAGGTGAGGGAGTCAGTAGTCGGGTTCGGCTCAAAGCCAAACCACTCTCTCAAGTCAGACAGCCAGACGCGGTGGGTCTCACTCAGCATGCGGAACCGGATGAACGGGGTATGGTGCCGCGAGTACTTGAGCTCCAGAGAGGAAAGAAACTCCATGGTGAGCTTCTTGTATCCCCTCTGGGCGATCTCCCAGAAGGCTGGAGTGATCCCGACCCGGGTGGTGATGCGGCGAAACTCATCCTCCAGTCCCAGCGTCTGAAGAGCAGAAAAGTCAACAATCCTCGTATTGTTGATCGATTTCGTCAGCAGAATATCGAAGTACTTGAACTGCCGACGGGTCGGCATGAAGAAGTACTCCTCGGTGTAAGCCTCGGCACGCTGGGTGGCATCAGAGAGAGCCGTATCAGTGCCGAAGGAGTCAGAGGCGTGGTCGGAGTCATGGATGGAGGCCTGATCAGAGCCCTGGGCCTGGTCAGAGGCCTCGTCAGAGCCCTGGTCCTGGTCTCCAGATGGACGATAGGAGGGGCTCTCCTGTGGGCTCCGATAGACGGACTGATGGCCACTGGATGTGGTCTCTCCCTCATAGTAAGTGGGCGTGACGGCGTCCTGAAGGGAAGGACTATGGCGGGACCCAGTCCGGGCTGCGCTCTCCCGGGAGTGGCGAGATGCGCGGGAGTCACCCCGAGACGCACTCCGGTGGGAGTGATGAGATGACGTGGGGGAGTCAGCAGGAGGGACGTTGGCCATCGGGCCAGTGGCGGAAGGGATGGAGGCGTCAGAGGGTGTGGAGGAGCGAGAGGATTGCCGACGCATCGCTCAGACGTTTGTGGCGTTGGGTGGTAAGGGTCGGACTGGGTAGGTACGGCCTGGTCGGACTTAGCTGGTACGGCCTGGTCGGACTTAGCTGGTACGGCCTGGCGTGACCTAGGTAGGTACGGCCTAGCCGCACAGGCTGGTACGGGCCGTACCTAACTTAGGGTTTTTGGTGTTGGCTGGTAAGGGCCGCACCAACTGGTACCAGTGACAGAAATGGAGATTTTTGCAACCAATTAACTCCTAAACCAGTTGAAGGATATGTCACAACACAGAACTTGGCTGGTAAGGGTTAATCGGTACAACTGGTACAAATCTGGTGTCAGGTCAGAGAGACTGGTACGGGCCGTACCTACTTGGTACGGGTGGGCCGTACCAAGCTAGGGTTTTGACAGATCAAGGGTGGAACCGAGAGAAGAAGAGATGGATGCACGAAAAATGGGAGAAAATAAAGAAAATCGAAGAGGATGAACTAACCGAGAGCAAAGAGGTGCGGGTCGGACCGAAAAGGCGTGCGGGTCGGACCGGTGGAACGGTGCGGGTCGGACTGAAGAGAGTCGGGTGGTGCGCTGATCTCCGGTGCTCCTGTGGGCTCGGTTAGGGCGGAAGGAGAGGTAGAAGTAGTGGAGAGGGAGAGAAAGAGGGAGAGAAGATGGAGGAGAGAGAAAGTGAGGGAGGTGCGGCGGAGAGAGAGAAGGGGAAGGGTAGGGGGGCGGGGTCGGGTTTAAAAAGGAAAATGCGGCAGTTATGGCGTCGGTTCGCGTCCCTGACCTAGGTACGGCCTGGCCGTACCAAATTGGTACGGGCCGTACCAACCTTTCAATTTTCAGGCCGTACCAATGTGGTATGGCCTAGCCGTACCAACCTCAGAAATTTTCGTTTCTCGTTCTCGTGACTTCTCAAGCCGCTCGTGATGCAATGAAGAAGAATGAAGGCATGTCTAACTGTTCCTAAGATGCAAAACAGGTAAAAATGGCTTGGGCTGCCTCCCAAGGAGCGCTCGTTTTAGGTCTCGAGCTCGACCTTCTCTCTTCAGGCTTTGGTTGGAGATGGATCGGAGAGATCCAAGTTCACTCGCATTTCTTGGGGATGATCAGCAATGTAGTGCTTGAGACGCTGACCATTGACTTTGAAAGTCCGCCCCTCCTTGTTTTCCAACTCCACTGCGCCAAATGGGGACACTGCCCTCACTCGGAATGGACCGGACCACCTGGACTTCAGCTTCCCTGGAAAGAGCCTAAGTCGAGAATTGAACAAGAGGACCAGGTCTCCCTCATGGAACTCACGAGGCATGATGCGCTTGTCGTGAACCTGTTTGGTCCTTTCCTTGTAAATTCTCGCGTTCTCGTAGGCATTGAGACGCATCTCCTCTAACTCATGCAAGTCAAGGATGCGTTTCTCTCCAGCTGAGAGCAAGTCCATGTTGATGGCCCGTGTGGCCCAGTATGCCTTATGCTCAATTTCCACGGGCAAGTGGCAGGACTTTCCGTACACCAGTTTGAAAGGGCTCATCCCAATCGGAGTTTTGAAGGCTGTACGGTAGGCCCAAAGTGCGTCACTCAGCTTGAGCGACCAATCCTTTCTCGTTCGAGCCACGGTCTTTTCCAGGATAGACTTGATCTCCCTGTTGGAAATCTCGGCTTGACCGTTGGCTTGAGGATGGTAGGATGTGGTCACCTTGTGAGTGACTCCATGGCGACTCAGGAGATTGTCGAACTGGCGGTTGATGAAGTGCCTGCCACCATCACTGATGACGGCTCTTGGAACTCCAAAGCGAGGGAAGATGATGTCAGTGAACAGTCTTTTCACTGCATTGGAGTCCGCATTCTTGCACGCCACTGCCTCCACCCACTTGGAGACGTAGTCAACAGCCACCAGGATGTACTCGTTCCCACATGAGGGTGGAAACGGTCCCATGAAGTCAATGCCCCAGACATCAAAGATGTCTACCTCTAGAATAGAGTGGAGAGGCATTTCATTCCTCTTGGAGATGTTCCCGGTGCGCTGACACCTGTCACAAGCTGCAACGAAGGTCCTAGCATCTCTGAAAAGTGAAGGCCAGAAGAAGCCAGATTGCAGGACCTTTGAAGCGGTCTTGGAGGATGAAGCGTGTCCTCCGTAGGCTGAGGAGTGGCAGTGCTCAAGAATGGAGTGCGTCTCATCGTATGGCACACATCGTCTGTAGATGCCATCAACGCCAATCTTGAAGAGGTAGGGGTCGTCCCAGAAGTAGAACTTGGCGTCCGATCGCAGCTTCTTCTTCTGCTGGTATGACATGGTAGGAGGAAGTACTCCTGAGGCGAGAAGGTTCGCAATGTCTGCATACCAGGGCGCTGACTCGGTGGTCACTCGGTCAGTTGCATGGAACGTCCGATCTTGCACCGCATGAGTCGCGTGCATCGGTGTACTAACCGAGTGGATCTCCTCCATGGCAGAAATCGAATGGAATTGGTCATCAGGGAACGAGTCATCAATTGGCAGGCTACCAGAGCCCTCATCTCCCCAGCGAAGCCAGGACAGATGGTCAGCCACGGTGTTTTCGACTCCTTTCTTGTCCCTGATTTCGATGTCAAACTCCTGCAGGAGGAGAATCCACCTAATCAAGCGAGGTTTGGCATCCTGCTTGCTCAACAGAAACTTGAGTGCGGCGTGGTCAGTGTAGATCACTATCTTGGAACCAACCAGATAAGATCTAAACTTGTCGAGAGCGAACACAACAGCCAAAAGCTCCTTTTCGGTTGTTGTGTAGTTCATCTGGGCAGGGTCTAGTACCTTGCTAGCGTAGTAGATAGCACACGGCTTGTTCTCCTTCCGCTGCCCAAGAACCGCTCCCACAGCGTAATCACTCGCATCGCACATCAATTCGAATGGCAAGGTCCAGTCTGGAGGCTGCAGGATGGGTGCTGAGACAAGGGCTTCTTTCAATCGGCAAAACGAATCGACACACTCCTGCGTGAAGATGAAATCAGAGTCCTTGATGAGCAGGTTGGTCAATGGTTTCGCGATTTTCGAGAAGTCCTTGATGAATCGGCGGTAGAAGCCAGCGTGTCCCAGAAAGCTTCGCACAGCTTTGACATTTGTTGGGATCTCCAGCTTCTCGATCACCTCCACCTTGGCTTTGTCAACCTCAATTCCTTTGGAGGTCACCACATGTCCAAGGACAACTCCCTCTTGGACCATGAAGTGACATTTCTCCCAGTTCAGGATCAGGTTGACCTCTTCACACTTCTCCAGGATTTTGCAGAGGTTGGCTAGACATGAGTCAAAGCTGGTCCCATAGACAGAGAAGTCGTCCATGAAGACCTCAACCTCTTTCTCGATGAAATCGGAGAAGATAGCCATCATGGCTCTTTGGAAGGTGGCAGGTGCATTGCAGAGACCGAATGGCATCCTACGGTATGCGAATGTACCGTAGGGACATGTGAAGGTGGTCTTGTCTTGGTCGTTCGGGTGAATGGGGATCTGAAAGAATCCTGAATACCCGTCAAGGTAGCAAAAATGAGAATGAGTCGCCAGCCTTTCAAGGAGTTGGTCGACAAACGGCAGTGGGAAGTGATCCTTGCGAGTAGCAGCGTTGAGCTTCCTGTAGTCAATACACATGCGGTACCCAGATACCACACGAGTAGGGACTAGCTCATCCTTCTCATTTCTCACCACTGTCGTGCCTCCTTTCTTGGGCACCACGTGAACGGGACTCACCCACTTGCTGTCAGAGATGGGATAGATGATGCCTGCATCCAGGAGTTTGAGAATTTCCTTTTTCACCACCTCTTTCAGGTTGGGGTTGAGTCGCCGCTGGTGCTCCACAGACGGCTTGTGATCATCCTCGAGAAGAATCCGGTGTGAGCAGATGGCTGGGTTGATCCCTTTCAAGTCCTTGATCGAGTACCCGATCGCACCCTTGTGAAATCTCAGCTTCTCCAGAAGTTTGGCGGTTTGATCGGGGTTCAGACTCGCATTGACGATCACAGGACATGACTTTTCTGGATCGAGGAACTCGTATCGGAGATTGGTCGGAAGAGGTTTGAGTTCAGGAGTCGGACGCTCAGGCTGATCATTGACACGAGTCGCATCTGGGTGAGCTGACTCGTGTGTCGTCGAGATGTCGGCCTTAGCAGGCTCCGCGCCACTCCTCGTCTCAGAGTGTGATGTACTGTCCTCCAGATCCTCAGGAATCGCATCCGCTGCACAGATTGACTCGCTCGCTTCGCTTGGAAATTGAGAGAGTAATTCAGCGTCTTGGCGCAGCGAGTTGTTGACTTGTTCAAGAAAGTAGTCCTTGGCCAGATCAGCCAAGTACTCCTCTGTCCTGTCAACCCGGAAACATGTCTCAGATCGTGACGGATATCTCATGGCGCGATCGATTTGGAACTTCACCTTCTCTCCTCCAAAGTTCAAAGTCAGGATGCCTTGCTTCACGTCAATTATCGCGCCAGCTGTACTCAGAAAAGGTCGCCCCAAGATGATTGGAACTTCCTTATCTTCTTCCATCTCCATGACGACGAAATCGACGGGCACGAAGAACTTCCCGACTCGAACTGGCAGATCCTCCACCACACCAAGTGGAAGTCGGACTGAAGAATCCGCCAACTGCAATGTCATCCTTGTGGGCTTGAGCTCCCCTACTCCTATGCGATCATAGATGGTGCGTGGCATGAGACTCACACTCGCTCCTAGATCACACAGGGCTTTCTTGATTGTCGCCTTCCCAATGGTGCATGGAATGGAAAACTTTCCAGGATCGTCCAATTTGGGGGGTAGCTCGCTTTTCAAAATTGCGCTGCACTGCTCCGTCAGCTTGACTGTCGCGTGCCCCTCTAAGCTTCTCTTGTTGGAAAGGATGTCCTTCAGAAACTTGGCATAGGTGGGCATTTGGGTCAAAGCGTCGGTGAAAGGGATGGTGATCTGCAGCTGCTTGATGACGTTTGCGAAGTTGGCGAATTGCTCGTTCAGTCTCGTCTCAGCTAATCTCTGGGGGAATGGAACAGGTGGCCGGTATGGAGGTGGTTTCTCGGCACCTTTCTTCTTCTGACTACCTGACGCTTCGGATGGAGGTTGTGCAGGTCTTGCCGAGCTGGTGCAGTCTGCACTCGCTTGAGGTCGGATGACCTCAGCTCGTTCTGGATTAACCTCCTTCAGTGGAATTGACTCAGGGGTCGGAGTCGCGTCAGGTATCGCGTCGAGAATCGGATCAACTGTGCCCTCACTTGGCATTGGTGGCTCGTCGTATTGGGTCCCGCTTCTCAGAGTGATCGCCTTAGCCTCTTCTCTTGGATTTGGTTCGGGTTGAGCTGGAAGCTTCCCGGGTCGAGAGTGGCTCGAGGTGACTATCTGGCTCAGCTGCTCCAGCAACTTGTTTTGAGCAGCCATTTGATTTTGTTGAGCAGCCATCTGAGTGGACATGCTCTGCATATGTTCCCACATCATCTGATTCATCTTGCCCTGCTCGTGAGTGAAGTCGTCCACTCCAGTAGGCGCAATTGACTTTGAGGGGCCAGATGGGGCTGCTCGGTTGCCTTGATTGGGAAAGGAAGCGTTCTGGTAGAAGTTCCTGTTGCCATTGTTGTTGCTGTTGCTGCTGCTCGAAGCTTGGGCTCTCCAATCGTTGTTGTTCGGAGGGGGGTAATTTCCAGTGTTGTTCGCCCGATTGTTCCAGTTGTTGTTGTTGTACTGCGGCTTCTGGAAGCTGTTGTTGTTGAAGGGCGGTCTGAACGAAGAGTTGTTGAAAGGCGCAGGGTTGTTCTGGTTCGACCTCCAGTGCTGCTGCTCAACCGGATCCTTGGAGTAGGACCGGCTGAAGGGAGGTCTTGGGAAGAAGGAAGGCTCGTTGTTGAGAGAGTTGACCTGCTCACTCTCCTCGTCTTGTTGCACCAGCGGGCACTGCTCGTATGCGTGCCTCTCGTCTCCGCACATGACGCAGACTTGAGGTTGCTGTTCGACTGCCTTGACACTGAGCTTGTTCATCGCCCGCTGCATGGCGTCCATCTTGGCGGTGAGAGCCGTGATGTGATCGAGCTCGTACTTGCCACCTCCTTGGCTACCTCCTTGGCTACCTCCTTGGCCTCCTCGCTGGCGTGACGTGTCGCGGCCGGACCACTGCTGGTTCTGCGCCATGCTGTCGATCAAGTTCATAGCCTCTAAAGGCTCCCTTGACATCAGCGCGCCTCCCGCAACAGCGTCCACGTAAGCACGTGTGCTCTCGTTCAGGCCGTCGTAAAACGTTTGAATTAAAAGCCAGTCGGGTATACCATGGTGTGGACAAGAGTACTGAATTTCTCTAAACCTTTCCCAAGCTTCGTTCAGGGGTTCATCATAAATCTGCCTAAAACTGGTCAGGTCATGTCTTACCTTGGCTGTCCTCTTGTGAGGGAAAAATCTGGTCAGAAACATTTTGGACAATTCTTTCCAAGTTCTCACAGAGTCCCTAGGCAAAGATCCCAACCATTTCTTGGCCTTATCCCTAAGAGTGAATGGAAATAAAGCAAGCTTGGTGTAATCAGCATTCTCACCGTTGGTTTTGATGGTCGTGATGCACTCGAGGAAGGTCTGGAGGTGAGCGTGCGGGTCCTCGTGGTCGAGTCCGTGGAAGGTGTTCTGCTGCACCATGTTGACAACTCCCGGATTGAAGTTCGGTTGCTGTCCTGGAATGTGTGGCAGCCTGATTGCACCTCGCACGTCTCCAGCTCTCGGCACGTTGAACTCTCGCAGCGTTCGAGGCATGAAGACATCCTCATCATCGTCTGTCAGTCGGCCTTCTTCTTCTTGCCTTTCTCTTTCCCTGGCCTCTGCCTCCATTCTGAGTCGGGCTTCGTCTTCTGCCCCAGCCATCTCTTCAGGTTCAGGCTCCTTGGTACGGGTCGGACCAGATTGGTGCGGCCTGGCCGTGCCTGAATCGGTACGGGTCGGACTAGATTGGTGCGGGCTGGCCGTACCAGAGGGTGGCTGAGCAGTCTCGGCTGAGTCTGGAGGAGTTTGATCGAACAGTGGGCCCTTGCTTCTCAGATTATACTTCAACCTGTATTTTCCTGCAGGGGGGGGTTCAAAAGCCAGTTTTTAGTGTTTTTGAATAAGAAAAAGCAAGAAAGATACAAGATAAAATCTAGATCAACTAAGTAAGATAAAACCTAACTAAGCAATTGGTTACCGTCCCCGGCAACGGCGCCAAAAACTTGTTCGCAGCAAAGTGCAACGCAAGTTTCGGTACGCTTGAGAGCGTACCTTTTAAAACCACGTTAACACTCCACGAGTAAGGGATGCAAGTGCACAACCCCTATCGTGTAGTATATTCGGGTATCGATCCACAGGAACGGTTAATTGCGAGGTTAGATTCTATCAAACTCAATCAAAAACTAGAAGTGAAAAAGGTTTGGTTTGGTGTTTAATTTCCTAAAGGATCAGATCAAACAATTCAAGTAGATGTAATAAAATGATTGGAAGAAATGTAAATTGTGTTTTGATTATGGATAAAAGGCGTTTCTAGGGTTTCAGACTTCATCTCTGATCTGCCTCTAGTGGTACGGCCCGTACCAAGTTGGTACGGCTAGGCCGTACCTCACTTGGTAAGGCAAGGCCGTACCACCCTGGTAAGACCCGTACTGGCTTCCCAGAACAGAGCTTACCAGTTCGAGTGAATGCATTTCCTTGCTGGTACCTTGTGCTAAACTCTTTAGAAAGGTTCAATTGACCATACCTAAGGTTCCTAACCCTCAACCGTCGTTTGTTGGATCAAGATCTAGGTTGGAATGCAATTGATTGCCTTTTAGGGATTTCTACACCTCAACTCTCGTGTGTTGGTACAGATCTACCCTAGCTGGTTGATTGGAGGTCTAAGGCACCCTCTAATCTGTCGATTAGAGGAGAATTCAACCTCTCGGCTTCAATTCGAACTATTCTACCCTAAGCATTTGATTTGGATGAGAGATTGAGATGATCACATGACCTTGATAGGTTCGATCTAAACCTAGAGGCACATCATACAACAATCACAGCAAGCAAAGCAAAAGATATCAAAGTAAATCACAATCAATCAAACTAAAGAGTTCATACAAGATACAAGTCAAAGAAAGTCAAAACAAATCAAGAATCAATCTCTAACCCTAGAAACTAAAAGAACTACTCACAGCACATAATCAGATCTAAAAATACAATAAGAGGGATAGAGATAGCCATGGATCGAAGGGATCGAGAGGAGGAAGCTAGATCCGTCGAGTTTCGCCTCTTCCTCTTCCTTCCTTCTTGCTCTCAGCTCCTTAGCTCTCTTTCTCTCTCTTACTGTGCTCTCAAATGGATCTGGAATGGAATTCATCTCGAAATTGGAGAGTTCCCCGCTTTAAATAGCCTCTGCCAAAATTTGAATCTGTCAGATCGCTTTTATGTACGGCCTGGCCGTACCAGGCGTGAAGAGCTGAAAATCGGCTAAGTCTGGTAAGACCCGTACCAAGCCTGGTAAGGGTCGTACCTCATCATCTGAATCGCCGTTTCTTCGTGTGTTTTGCTCCAAACCTGCAGAAAACAAACAAACACTCAGCAGTACCAAATTCTAAAGATATATCGATGAAATGCACATGATTCTGGTGAATTATGGCACGAATCTGGTACTAAAACAGGCCTAAAATAGACTAAATATGCGAGGTATCAATAATACCAAATTAGATTAGATTAGTATTAAATAAAATATATTAGTTTAAAATGTAATATAATATTAGTTTAAATATCATATTACTTTAATTATTATTTTATTCATTCCATCCATCGGTATTTTAAATATAAATTCAAACGATATTTTTACTAACCCGAATAGTCCAAAGTTAGTGGTATTCTCAAACCACTTAGATTAGCACTATTCTCAACTACTAACTCAAAAATCGATATTCTTACACTAATTCTTGCACGATCCAAACGTACCCGAAAAATTTAACAATATGTTTAATTTAGCTATGAAAATGAATCCAATTTTGGTCGCACGACTGGGGACTTGGTCGATTGAAGCATGCCTACCCGACACTATATTAAAAAATCACGGATCCTTTCATATCTATCAAAGATGTCTTCATAATGCAGAATCTTGCACAAATGTTCATTGCCGAACTATCGACAGACGAGACGATTTGCGACAGCTGAATGATTTGACAATACGGTTGTCGGACCAACCAAATTTGACAACAAGAGGACACATACAAGACAGAGCGCAATGGAACCTAAATAACTCGGGTATATTAACTGTCAAATCTACATATTTAGGTATAAGAATGAACCCTCAATCCAATCCCACATTCACATTCACAGAATCTGGAAACTAAATGTTCCTCCAAAAATGAAGACATTTGCATGGCTATTAATTCAAAATAAGGTCTTAATGATAGACAACCTTATTAAGAGAGGATGGAGCATTCCCAACATGTGCATCATGTGCAGAAATGACCGAAGTAAGAAAACAAAGGAGATGATGTATGAATGCTTACTCGATGAGGTATGAATATTTGCATGACGAGATATCAATACTTACTTCCGAAATGAGTTGAATACTTACTCGATGAATTGAATAAGAGAGGAAGAGGTATGAATACTTACTCCCGAAATGAGTTGAATAAGAGAGGACGAGGTATGAATACTTACTCAATGAGGTATGAATACTTGTATGACGAGATATAAATACTTGGGTGACAGATAACCCGAAAGTATGTCATCATGGATCTCATTTGAAAGATAAAATTGTGTAGAAGACATTCGTGGTTTTAGATTCGCAAAATTTCTCACAGATCGTCAGAAATATTGGTTAGATTGAACGGAGAAAAAAAACACTTCTAAAAACGTGTAAAAGATGGGTGAGTGATGTGTCCAGTTTTTTATTTGTGAAATACTTGATATCTTAGGTATGAATACTTGATGTATTATATATGAGTACTTGATATATTATATATTAATACTAGCGCACGCCAGTTGTAAAATCTTTCAAATATTAAGCGGTTCCCAAATAGTAAGTGATCCCTCAAGTAGTTAGTAGTTACTCGAGTAATTAATGATTGGGAGAAGAAACGGAGGAAGGTTACAGGGACAACTAGGTGGTCCCTATTTGTTATTTGTACTTGGCATGGAATTATATTTGTTAATTTAACTGCTTGTTAAATGTACAACTCCATTTAAATAAGGAAGGCTATAACAACAAATTCTATCCAACAAAGCAAAGGAATATTTTGGCTATCGACAAGGATATAATTTTTAATTTTATTAAAAGAATGGGAATTGATTACAATATACAATTAGTTTTAATTCTCTTCGATCAGAGAATAGTTATGTATTTGCACTATGTACATGTTTTCTGTGCCACCACACTGTACAACCTCTCTCCTTAGCAATTCACTCTGGAAGAAGGGGTAGCCGAGAAACACTGGCACCCCCTTTCAAGTCTGACATGAAGTCGAAACCATTTTTCCCCTTGTTTGAGGAATCATATGTTGGTTTGTTGACGGAGCTTTTTTTATTTATTCTCACCGGAAGAATCTGTAACCGGGATTCTGACTCAGTTCCAGAAGTCTCAGCTGTCAGCTGGTAGCTCTCCACAAGCTCTAGCTGACGGGCAATGATTGCAGAGCACCTTGGGAGAAGTTCCACGGGTTCTCCTCCTGGAATTACTATATATTCTATTGCCAATCTTGCCTCCTGTTAAAAGCAAACAACTCAGTTTTTACAGTCTCATTAGATGAGAAAAAGTTGGGTAGAATCAGGAGCGGATCTAAAGGTTAGCCGAGAGTGCTCATCCACCCCTATGATTTCAAAATTTTAATTATGTATATTGAAATTGAATTGAATTGAATTTTAAAAACCTTTTTATATAGTCTAGTTCCCTCATAAAATATCAAATGTTTACTTATAATTTAGTGGTTAGAGCTCTATTGTGTGGGTGTGGAGAGTTGGTACCACATATTGTAATTTCAGCCCCCCCAATCAAGATTTTCTAGTTCCACCCCTGGATAGAATTTCAAATCTAAGCTAGCTTTCAAAAAGTTCAGTAAGAACCTCTAAAGCATCGATCTCCTCCAAGGAAGGTTTTCGTTTTGGTGCGTCATCCTCGACCTCTATATCTTCCATTTCGGCAGTTTTTCTTTTGCCAGACATTGCCTCTGTCTCCGCCGTGGGACCTGATTTCTTCTTTCCAAGAATCATTTTAACAGCCTTCACCAGTTGTGCCATGGTATCCGACTACAATAGATGCCACCAAAAAAAAGTTAGAATACTTGTATTACAAAGAACAATAATTTTCTTTCTTAACAACAATTGCATTCATGTCCTTAGAGGTAAGTTGGGTTTAGCACGTAATGATTTCGATACATGCCAAATGAAACTGCAATTCTTGGATGATAACAACCCTATATAGATCAATTAATGAAAGCTACCTTAACAACATAAATAGGGATCCGGTGGGATCTGGCAACCCCGCGTATGGATGAATCATGCTCCAACTCGGCATGTGTAACCAGCATGGCATTGGCTGTTCTGATATCATCAGTCACTCCAAACTCTCGCTCATACCCCATCACTTTTGCTACTCGCAACAGATCATATTCCGATATCTGGTACAGAGAGACATGAAATCAACTGAATGAGAATCAAACATACGTGTATAATTTTCTCATACTAGTAGGTGCAATTCTTGTATGAACAGTAATCATTATTTTATTTCTTCTTGTCATATTCCTGGTACTTAATTAAAGTTTTTAAGTAGAAATCAAGGGCTGATGGAGGCCTAAACTACGGAAGGTCACTCGTTCCACAATAAAAAGAAAAAGGAAAAAAAAAAAAAAGGATAAAATGCCACAATGAAAGGTTTCTTTATTACCTCATTAGCATAAACCCTGACAACTGAAGGTCTTGATAATGCCCTCTTCTCTTTTCTCACAAATCTAGAACTGGGCTCGGTATTGTTCTCTGAAGGTAGAGTATTTCCTTTAAAATTGTCTCGAGTAAATGTGTGATATAGTACATTTGATGGAGATGGTAGCTCTTCTTTGTCATTGCTAAATATTGACAAAGGTTCATCAACACTGACTTTTTCATCTGCTCTTCTAACTACGAATTTCGGAGGTTTTCCTGTATTTAAGAAAACAACACAACAATATGATCAAATACAAGAGGCATACACAGAAATAACAAATTGTGCAAATGGCATATGCAAAACACTAGTTCAATTGAAAGAAACTTAAAATTAATGCAAATCAATAACCTTAACTAAGTGCCTAAAGAGCCGAGAACAAACAGAAAGATGTATAACCATGAAATATGAAAACATAAGAACTCTAAGACACAGCTGTTGTGGGTATGCTGATATAATTAAATCTTGTAATTTGTACATCACAGGTACCTGTTAAGAGATTATCCACAGTGGCATCTAACTTGCGGTGAACTCTACATTCGGTCTTTGATATCATCTCGACTGCACAGGTAAATGTTGGAGGTCCCTTTCTCTCGAGAATTGTCTTTTGGACTTTTCTCTTTTTCGCCACCTCATCACTTAGCGTGACACTCTGAATATGAAGTTTATTTTCAGTAAGTACCAGAAGAAAATATATTACCTACATTATACATGGTCCTTTGGTAACTGCCTAAATCTGGTTTAGATAAAGGCCCTTACTTTGTGTTTGTTTGTTGTCACTGACATGGCACTGTTTCGTCATTTTTTACCAAATGATAGGTAAGAATTTAAAAAAAAAAGAAGAGGTTTGTTACCTCTATCCCTCCAACAAGGATCTGTAGGCAAGGGTTTTTGGTTAAGCTCTCAATTGTCACACCATGTGCTGTTCCAACAAGCTGAACACCTCTCTGAGCAATCGTGCTGGCTGCCAATGCCTCGAGTTCTGTGCCAATCTCATCTATTACTATCACTTCTGGCATGTGATTTTCAACCGCTTCAATCATAACCTACCAAAGCATTAAACAACATACTTATCCCATGTAACAAATTATTTAGTAAAGATAAAGACAAAATAAGTACTGTGTAACAACTTATTTAGTAAAATATCCCATATAACATGGTTCTAAAACCTGGAATGAGAATCGGAATCACCATGTATATTGGTGGAATGGAATCAGTGACTCAGTCAACTTGGCCAACTCAGATATTCTATAAATTAATTTATATGTGCAAATATAATAGGTAAATATTTTTAAATTATTGTAGAAAAATAATGTTCAAACAAAAGAAATCAAACACTCGTATATTGTTACATTTAGAAAAGTGTTAAAAATTTTAATAGTCCAAAACAATGTTGAAACAAATAGGACTTGACTACTGTCAAAAAAAGGACTTGACTATTTCATATGGAAATAAGTGTAGAAAGTTGAAATTAATCCAAGAATCTCACCCGCAATACCAAAGAGAGAACAATCATTTAAATAATTCATTGCCAGACCAATAAAAGCTGACTTTAAAACTTGGTTCTCCTTAGCTGATCCGAGTTAACCGTAAACCAGCAGTTTATGTTTACTGTACAAGACCTTTCAAACTTTTATTCAACAGAGTTATCCTTTTCCCCTCTGGTCCTTCTTTCTTTTTCGTCCTCCCAATTACTCAGACCTAGCAATATTTCGTCTGACTTTCAATTCGTCTAATTTCTCTCAAACTAGACACATCATCAGATAAATTGGTCTCTCATGTATGTGTTTTGAGCCCACATCATATCAGACTAGGTCAACATTCAACCAATTTCCGGCAAAATTTATAAGAGTGAGTAAACCACAAGAAATTCGGTTCGTCACCGGCCAATTCAACTCAGACTTGGCCGAGCTTCAAAGCCATGCCGTTGAAGCTCATTACTACTAAATACTTGAATGTCGCAGGACAGAAACATTCACACTAAAGACTCAAATGGAACTTGATTGGTCATGAATGAGGTGAATTTTAGCAATCAGCTCCATTTTCATTGTTAATATTTGAACCAATGCAAAATCTCAAGCCCGTACAATACAAAAAAGAAAATCAAAGTGAAATATACAAGTGTTTGCTTACATCATGCTGCATGCTAACTTTCGGAACTTGCATTCTCCTGGCACGGCCTATACCAGAGTGAGGTACATCACCGTCTCCTCCTATCTCATTTGATGTGTCTACTATGACAACACGTTTCTTGTGCTCATCTGCTAATATCCTTGCTATTTCTCTGCATTTAGGGATGAATTTACCTTTGCTATTAGTGTAAAGTAACAAAACCACGACGTATGTTTACATGTTGTCATAAGGGGGCATAATCAAATCCTTGGAATTTGATAAAGGCCATATCGTCGTATATGTATTGTATCTGATACAATACTCGTAACCATATTATGCAACATAGCTTTCTACGTAAATGAAAGAGAAGGTTCAATGCAAGTGTTGTTTTCAATGAGGGAGAGAATAGGGGTATAGGCACCACTTCCAATGATTTGTAGAGCCATGTGAGAACTCTCCTTCTACAGAGTCTGTGTGATTTTTGTTCTTTAGAGGACTAGACAAAGAGACGTAATTTATTTACAAAAATATGCATGTCACCTGGTTAACTTAAAGCTGTTCTTCTATTGTACCTTATCACGGTTGTTTTGCCCACACCAGGAGGTCCAATGACCAAAATGGAATCCCCACCTTCAACCAAATCACGAATCATCTCTGCACTTCCCGAGATAGCACGGCCTACACGACAAGTGAGCCCAATTATTTGCATTTTGCGGTTTCTAATTGCACTTATGCGGTGAAGTGACCTATTTATCCCAGATCGGTTATCCTCAGCAAAGTCACCAACCTATGAACAGCATAACAGCACAAATTAGTCAAAGAGATGTGAAATCATAACAATGCAAATGCTAACATAATAGCAAGTTGGATAAATGCTTGTAGTGATCCTAGACCTGCTGGTACAGTGCCATTTGAGTGCTTGTAATCGACTAGGACTCTTATTTAATCAGATCATGACACTAAACTTTCAATAAAACCTGATACATACAAAATACTTCAAATTCCATAAGAGAAAACCGGACTAAATGTTATAGCACTCAAATTATCACCTTAACAATGCTTTAAATGATATCACGTGACACTTTGAGCCGGTATTTAAATCTAGAAAGTTATTCAACTAGCAAGAGATGAAAGTTATTACATACCCACACAATTTACCTTAGAAATGGCATGCCCCAGATCCTTGGGCCCCACGGGCTCAGTCGACATAACCCAATCGCCGGAGGGAAACCGTGCCACGGGTTCTCTTCCCAAATCCAGCACCACCTCCACCAATTCCTTGATCTCTTCATGCCTCTCTAAATCCTTTCTCATCCTAGGTGGCACCAGCTCGAGGAAAGTCTCCAATTCATTTCCAGCTCCTTGACCCGCGCCTCCTCCGACCACCTCATCCAGCTTCCTATCTGAGCTCCCCAGCCCCAATTGGTTCTGACCCATCCCGACATCGTTCCATGGGGCGGTCAGTTCGTTGCTTGGTCGCCGGATCGATGGCGTAACAACAGCCTTTCGCGCACCGGGAAGCCGGCGGAGAGAGGCAGTCACTACGAGGCCAGATACAGGATTTTGGAGAGAGATCGGAGTTAATGCCTTTAGCATGTTGATCTGGTGCTTTGTGTTGTGTGATCCTGCTGTATACTATGTGCTAGTGCGTGCGTTGTTTATATTGTATTGGTTCACTCAGATATTTCGTCTAACGGGTATAAATTGGAAGTGGAGAAGAGGAGAAGGGAACTGGAATAAAAAAAGAGTAGATTCTACGGTATCTTGTTTTATTTGGGAAAAGAAAGGGCACACGATAGAAGTAATTCCGTCACAGATGGCATCATACGCAATTTAGCGATACTGACGTGGATTGTTTTCATTGGTTTATAATCCTCATGAAGACCACAAGGACGCGCCACGTAGTTGAATTACAAAAGTAGGTAAAGTTTTGTGCGTGGAAAAAATTCCGTCGGACAAAAAGAGAACGAAGAAATGGAGGCACTCTCTCCGCCACGGGAGGAGGAGAGGTGGAGAAATTATTTAGCTGCTTATGGCGCACCACCTGGAGAAACTCTAATATCATTAAAAGGTGGGGCTCACAAAACAGTATTTTTGCTTGAGATGATGCACCGCGAGCAATTTAAAATTATCACTACTAGGAGAGGAGAGGTCGGAAGCATCAGCCTTGAGGGGCTGCGGTCCACATGTTGGAAGGGAAGATTAGAGAAGGATTTCTTCCTTTCCAACTGTTTCGTGTTGGAACGGAAGTTTAGCAGACCTGCTAATGGGCCGGATCAAACCCAAAACTCGGCCCACTGGGCGCCTAAGGGCATTTGGGCACAAAAAAAAACTATTTGCAGGATGTTAACGATCAGTACAAATTTTTTCTTAATGCACAGTATTTTTCTTATGAATAAATAAATAAACATAAATTACAATTCAATTGAATATAGAAGAACCTCTCTGCCTTCTTAGATGACACCTCATCTTGCTTGATTTCTAATGGCTATCATTATCTCTCTAAGTAACTCCCTAACTTAATCTAACAATGAGAATTGCTAGCTACAATTCTGAACTTAACACAATTGAACACACACTAAATCCTATTACAAAAGGAGTATTTATAGTCTTCCTAAGTACAAGTGGAGTTAGTTGAGGTAGTGGAGATCATGGGGTATGATTGTAATTTGTTATTTTTTTAGAATATGGCATGAGAGGTCAGGCATCGGTTGAAGGAGATGCAAATAGCTACAGCATTTTTCTGCTTGAAATGTTTACTGACGTAAGTCCCACCGACGAAAGATTCAGAGATGGATTGAGCCTCCACATGCATGTTGAGATTGCTTTCTGTGATCGTGTTACTGAGATTATCGACCGCAAATTGCTCCCAGTCACTGATGCAGGAGAGAATGCAAATGTAACAGAGGATGTTCCTGATTGCATGGTTTCGGTGATTCGATGTGGTCTCTTGTGCTCCAAGTTATCGCCAAAAGAGCGCATTGGATCAAACAAGTTGTCAAGGAATTGAAATTGGCTCGAGTGAAGCTGCTGAGATGAGAGAGATCAAAAGTGACAAATCGAAAATCTGAGTTCACGAGCTATGGAATTCATCTTTAGTATTGTTATTAACATTAATTGGCTGTTAAGTACATATAATGTGTATATTTGTATATGAACCCGTTGATGAAGCTTTGTAAACCCAACAGTGATATATGTATGCCTAGTTAGTTAGTATAGTACTCAAATGTCCAGGTTCTGTCACATAAAAATTGTTCAATACTGTACCTGATCAGATTATCTGATCTCTTGAACCAACAGCACACAAAAGTAATCAATGCGAAGAAAGTTTTAACTTGAGCCAAATAAAAATATTACAGTCATATGACCTGTTACCAAGTTAGCAGGTTATTTAAGGTTTTAAATTATGCAACTAATATTATTATAACCAAGGGTATATATGGTATGATTACTTGGTTTACCATTAATTTATCTTTTTTGACACCAGAAGTGCTTCTTATGAATAATATTCTTACTATTTAAAAAAAAATATATACTTCTGGAGATTTCCCTTTAATTTAGGCTTGTTATTCTTCCGACGAAAGAAACTCCTCTAGGATCGATCGATATCTACTTTCATGATGCATGGATTAGGGTTTTGATAGAGATCCACAACCATCCCACTAGTCTTGATTCCATGAAGTGGACGCTTATACCAATGAACAAATAAAAACCTCCAATCTGAGGATGCTACATTTGGATTCTCCTCTCTAACATTTAAATTTAGTACTGCTTTCCAATCTTGGATTTTCCTCCCTATCTTTTGAGAAAAAAGTGCAATTTGCACAAGTATTATCTCAGCTAGCTTTTTAAAACTAAGTGTACCAATTTACTAGGTTCGCAAAGGATAGCAAGCTTCCCGAATTAACTAATCAACATCAATGTAAACTTTTGCTTGACAATTGTCGAGCTAGATTGACCTTAGTGGTGCCAATTGGAGACAAATATAAACACCAGCTATGGAATTTTTGTCGCATACATAGAATAAAACCCGACTAGTACAGTACAAAGCATCTATGCCTTGCAGATACCAGAACATGACAGTATCTTACAAATAGGAAGACTGCTCTTACACCTAGTCTTCTTTACAAGGAAAAAGAAAAAGAAAATTGGGACCATGAAAAAAAAAATATGCAAAACCTCTCCGTCTGTTCTGTTAGCAAATCAAATAATCTATCAACCTTGAAAACACCAAGTTATGAGTTGTACAAATTGAGAATAATCAAAATAAAACTCCAGGATTGAAAATAAGAAGAAAAAAAAAGTAGATTTCGACTATAACTCATCAAAAAACTCAGAGTCGTCAATAAACTTGGATTCTGAGTTTTGACGGTGTGAATACTCATGTAGCTTCCAAACTGGCAGCTGATCTTTCCCCATTGGAAAATTCCAAAAAGAATCTGAGTTTCTGTAAAAAACATACATCAATAAGGCCGACACGAAGATGAGTCCCAGTAACACTAGCATGGCTTGCCACACTGCAAGAAATACAAAAGCAAGCAGATGTTAAATTATCTGATTAAAAATTATCTTATCTATGAACAATGTTTTCTGTCTGATTTGTAGTCGGTTTGGCTCTTTGCTTTTATTTTAAAGTGGCACCATTCAATTAAAAAAAATGAAACTAAGGCACAATTCAGATTCACTATAACAGCAGCATAGCCTTCAGTTTGTTTCCTTGAAATAGCTTCCAGCATGCTCAATTCTCAATTTCGTATCATGTTATGTTGGAGCAGGTCTTAGTACGTCAACGTAACATACTAGCATGGGCTGGCATACTAATTCATGCAGGTCCACATCTATGTGTGCGTGAGTGAGAGAAAGAGTAAAATACCTTTCCAATCTCCTGGTACAGTCAACTTGGTGACCACAGCACCCCATTTTTCTGAATTGGAGATTACAATTCTGCAGATAAATGTATTGGGGATATTATAAAAATAAATTATCTCACTATAAATAAACAAATTATATACTTGCATGATGATTTGTAGTTGTTCTTTTACAACAGGATTTGATATAGTCTACCTTTCTGTAGGACAGAAATGGATAGCAGATAGGGAGGCACCGAGATGGACCTTCCTGCTCCAGTGAGCAACCTCCATCTTTTTTACATTTACCACACAGAAGTCACCATCATTGCTCCCTCTACATAAAAATAAATATAGGAATACCAAATGAATAAAAAAATATAGGAAAGTCAGTTACGGTTGACTGTTAGAGTAGAGACCGAGATTTTTCTTCTTTTATCGTTTTAAAAGAAAAACAGAACTGAATAATACTGGTAATGATAGACACTACTAACCTTTAATCAATAAATTTTATTTTTAAATAGAAGAGTAAAATACTGTACTTTTAAGTTTCAGTACCAGTATATCAGTGGCATTTAACTTGCATTACTGCATGTTATGGCCACAAATGATAAAGTGAAACATTGAGCAATAATGCTAGGTTGGCTGGAAACAGTTTGGGATATGTTAGTATTTGGCATATCAACAGTGAGATCTTAAATGACTTTAGTACAGTACAGAACTAAGCTTAAGCAATTACAGTGTCTTTACTGAACATATGAGACGCTACACATACGAAGTAAAATTTTGAAAGAGAAAGTTAGTACTTACAATGCAAGGTACTTCCCATCCAAACTAACGGAAAGAACAGAAATAGGTTTTTTTAATAATCTTTTGAATCCGAGTCTCTTCCATGTTGCCATATCCCATACAACAGTCAACACATCCCCCCCTCCTTTTCATGCAAAACAATCAAATAAATCAAATTAGTTGGCTTAACAATTGCAACCAAACTACTGTTTTATATGGTTGTTACAATCGACCCAATCAAAGGTACCGAATTTCTCAAACAACCATACAAATTTCATAAGTTTTGCGACGGACACCATACTGTTATCGACATGAAATCTATCAAATATCCAAAGAACTGAAACAAATGTTCATCAATATCTTGCATTCTTTTGTGCTATATCTAATATCCACTGGGTGGGGAACGATTGAATATGTTTAAGTTGGTACGTACAAATATAAATCTATAAAACTCAGGGGCTCTATTGCAATTTCCATCCTTTAATGGATACTGGTTGCAGGAAGCTTACTTTTCTCTACTGTGCAAAACAAGAAAGGCTTCATGCCATCCCTTGAAAAGCGGCAACACTGAATCTTCTCCTCCTATAAGGTTTGGAGAAAATGACACACTAAGCATCTGATAAGTTATCAAGTATAAAGATGAGAAAGCCATGAGACCTAACACCGGTAACTAGTACATTCAGTACCAACTGCACAAGGTGCATCAAATAACCGCTCTTCCCCTCCCCCACAACAAAGACAAATAGTAATTGTTTGCCATTACCAAAGGGGAAATAAGAAAATAGAAAAGCTGAATATACCGCAGATCGATCCAAATTCATCAATGGTGTACCATCAGTCAACTTCCAGAGTCTAGCCGAACCATCAATAGATGTTGACACTAAGAACTCTGAATCTAAGCTGTAGGAAAGCAAAGATAATAATAATAATAATAAAAAATTCTAAGTATGCTTATCATTCTTATTCTCAAATAAATCTTCTCAGAATAACTTCAATTCTTTTATTTAATTAATCTTATCATTCCAGTCTTCATGATACTGTATCAAGATCAAGGGTTCATTACTACAAACAAAATCTAGTATACTTTTAATAAAATAAAATAAGTATAAAAATGAAAATTGAGATGTAAAAGAGTTTTTCATATCTTACCTAATATCCATATCTTTGAAAGATTTATGTGCTTTAGGTTCATCTATGAGAATATCCTGACTAGGCCAATGAAACACCCTGAGACGCCCATCCTACAAGATAAATACCATTACCTTTTGGTGCCCTAGAGTTGCTAAAGAATAGTACAGAGCAAATAAAGTAGCACTAAAAATTCTGAAAAAAGTACCTCGCCTCCTATAGCTAATTTGGATCCATCAGTACTGAAAGCCAAGCATTTCTGGTGACCAACAGATTCAAGTCGTGGTTCATCCTTAGCAATAAGTTGGTACACAAATTCCTGACAAACCAACTTGTACAATCTGGAAATGTAGCAATCAAAAGGAAAGAATACATAGAACAAATGCAAGGTTAGAAGGAAGTAAAGGAAGGTGATTTATTTCCAAAATGGTGATTCAAGCCGATTCAAACCAATGTGAACCACTAAAACTCAAAAAGTTACATGGACTTGACTCATTTCTCAGTACTGTTGACTATAAAACGTCAAATATAATTTCAAAAGATGCATGAATGGAACAAACAAAATCTATAAAAGCAGTTTCATATTTTAACTGGACGAGATTTGTTTTGTCCTGCTCAGATCGATTCTTATGTGTTTACTCTATGTTTACCTGGGATCCTAAAACTTGCCAGATGTTCCATTAACTCATTGGAATTTGAATCAAAAGCACTTGTTGTAGTCTAAACACTTACTTGCATCCTTTAGTTGTGGCACAGACAAACTCGTCCCCACTTGGATGCACCGCAAAACCAGTTGGATTGGCACCCTCTTCCCGAATAACAAATTTCTAATAGCAAATGGAAAAGAAATAATTAAAAACAAAACAACATGTTCACAGAAATAACTTTAAAATTTTGTCAAATCCATTTCTACAGGAGTTAAGTTCATTATTGTTATTTCATTTTGTTTATGTTGGTACCTTTTTCCGACCATGACCTGACATGCAGTATCAGTCCAGTATTTATTTTCAGGATGTATTCATGTCATTTGAAATGTCTGGGTACAATCTGATACTTCAAACCATGTATCAGAAATATTTTTCCTTCTAGCTTTTGAGTTATGAAACGGTGATTTGTGTGGCAGGTTATTCTATCAAGCCACATTCTAAATATCAAAAAGCACATGTTGTCCTATGGATTATGAATATATAAACCATGAGTGACTACAAGTGCATCTACAGAGAAAATACCACATAATATGGTGCATATATGAAATTTTTCATCCATATATACCAACACTACCATCAATTAAGATTAATGAAAGCATTAATAAGGTCAATAGAAGATTTTTTTTTAAGTAGAATTAAAATTTAACAGAAGTTAAGTAAGCTGGAGTTGGTTTATGTCTTTATTTATGTCAAAGATTCACGGAAAAGTTGCCAAGAAAATTAACAACTTCCAATTCAAACCCCCATTTGCATTTCTCCTGTAAAAGATGATACAAGTTCTCAAAATTTTACCCAGGGATCGGAGGAGAGAGAGGAGGTTTTGGGGTCAAAGGTGTAGAGCTCGAGCAACGCGGGGGTGATTGCGGTGGCGCTCCGCCCCATGACCACCAGAAGCTTGTTATCGCTGTTGTTCTTCCCCTCCTTCCTCCTAATCCATGCCGAGCACGCCACCTGCCCCACCGCCGTCGCCACCTGCGTCTCCTCTACTGTGGCCATTGATGCTCCTCCTCGGTTTCTCTTTTTTTATATCGTTGCTTCTCTTTTGGCTGGAACTTGAGAGATCAACAGAGGAAGAGGAAGGACTAAGGAGGAGAGGGAAGAACTCAAACTGAAATAGCTTCCTTCTCTCGCTGTCTGTTGCTTCGATTAAAATTGGCGCAAGATAGATAATTGTGCGGGAGGAGTGGGAACACGCGAACAGCTGATATTTGGAAGTGCTCAGGCCAATTTTTAATTAGACCCTTAGAAAATTACTTCATTTCATAAGGAGGACGTTTTGCAAATATATCCAAGACTAAGTAAAGTTCACCCGTATTGTAAATTTCACATACTATATGGGTTATTAAAAACTTAAACACAGGAACACGGCTCTAAAAGCAGTTTTAGTTTAGATCATAATTGTGCTGAAGTTCCACATATAGTTACCGAATATTTCTATTTATATTGATATTGTGTAGAAAAATAAATTTATATTTCAGAAACTTTTTTATTTTCTCAGTGTGAAAAAACATTTCGATTGAAGGGTCTAAATTGTTTTGAAGTTGCTAACTTGTTTCATATCCAAAAATTTAGCAAGTAACCATAGAAATATACAATCTAGTTTTCTATCAAATTTATATATGTAGATTGAGTTGAACAGTTTGGATAAACCATTTTAATCTCAACAATCAAGATTTGTATCTTTTTAACTTTTAGAGGTATTATTTTGCATCTGTTCAGAAAAAAATTAGTGGCAGATCACTAAAAAGTCCTAACAGTAATTTTAATTTATGCCTTCGAGTGCCAGATAAAATTTGAACTTACAGACTTGCAAGAAAATAGCTTTCTCGCTCATATTATTTTATGATTTATGTTCCACATAACATAGCAAATAACTGTACAAAGAAATAAAACAAAAAATTTTCAAAGATAATTATCAATCCTTTAAGGGGGGAAAACAAAAAACAATCAGCAGAGGAGAGTAGGAGACGATGTGAGAAGAAAGGACAAAAGGTATAATTCTTCAAAAGATACTGATGTTTCGTTATAATAATACTGATATTGCGTTATAAGTCTGTTGTGAAAGTGAAACTGGCCGTTCTAAGATTTGACTTTGAATTTTCAATTCTAAAATGTCAACTATCTTATTGTCTGGTTGGAAATATCTGGAACTTACTAAACGCGTTAGGCATTCTCTCTCTCCCACTATGGCCTATTTTATGGTTCGTTCTAATTTAGGCCCAAATTAGGCCCAGTATTGGCCCTATTACTCCGGTTTGAAAAATCATCCAATCTGTTTATTTACTTGTAGATCCTACCATGGAATAAAAAACATAAATATCGTTTGGAAAAAAGATGTTCAAGTCTAAACAAATTTAACCTCCTATGCCAATTCCATAAACAAGCTTATAATCCAGAAGCATCAGCCAACTTTCCAGTAAATGCAAAAGCATAGTCACTGTTAAAAATTATAATATCACAATTAAAACTGTAATTTCACAACTGTGCTACTGTTTCTTATGGCAACCCTTAAAATAAAGTCGAGCATAACCAGCTCTTACATGTCACCATCTTATCTATAAGGAAAAAGAAATTAAAATCTCTGTAATAAATGAAGTACAATGATCAGTTCAGGAAAGAGGTAATTACTGCCTTACTGCACACTGACAAGGCAATAGTTGGCATATGGTTGATGCAACCCAACAGTAGTTGTTACATATCACTCTGATGTAGCAAAATAAGAAATCTCCAAAGTAAATCTTTGCCAGAATAAAGGAATTGCTAATTGGATAATAACACAATAGTTTGGGAACAGATTGGGGATGGCTAGAGTACAAATATTCTTACAAGGTTATGATAAATATTGTGTTTTACTCCTCATTCTTTGTATGGCGAAAGATCAATCTTGAATGGCTTCTTTCCCTTGCTTACTCTCTTTAGCCCAAGAAAATAAAATTTAATTAAATAATAAAAAAAAAAGACAGATCACAGATGTATTATAACTATGGTCGTCAAACCAACACTAGATATAGAGTACCAGATTGGTATGGTCATTTTAAGACCCAACTCAGCCATCACATGTTGCATGCTTCAATTTAACTTAATTTACCTAAATTTTACTTCTGAAATTATACGCTAGACACACTAGCAAAAGCAAAGAGGGGCTTTCAGAAATGGTAAAATGGTCGGTCCTGAATGGGGTCTTATAGTAATTTGGGATAGCAACCAGCCAACCCTAATAATAAACTGTACAAAACCAAGGAGTACTGAAACATACTGCTATGGCAAGTAGCTCCTCTAGCAACTCCTCCAAATGTCGAAACGGCTGAGAAAATCAGAAACATCAGTACATAATAAAAAAAACTATTGTTCGAATCAACACTCAGTAATTCATATTCAGGAAACATGATTTAAATTATGAAATTAATGAACCTAAAACTAGAAAAAAAAAAGCTAATAGTCTCACCCATTGTGTGGGGCCATCGACAGGTGCATTTAGGGGATCGTCATGTACCTAACCAGCATTTAAACAGACAAAAAAGAGTAACTTAAAGTTTGAACTGAAACTGTCACTTTTATGTAACAGCAATCATAAATAATACCTCCATAAAGATACCATCAACACCTGCTGCAACTGCAGTACGTGCAATACATGGTATCAGTTCACGTAGACCCCCACTAGCAACACCTCCTCCTTCAAGCTAAGAAAAAGTTACACTACATTAAAATATTTAATTTCAACAGTTTAAATATAAAAGCATTCAATTAATCATGTTTTTACATGGACCCACATATTCCTTATAATCATGATATATTGTCATACCTAGAAAAAATAAAAATCTAGCATAT
Source organism: Carex littledalei (assembly GCA_011114355.1). NCBI lineage: Eukaryota > Viridiplantae > Streptophyta > Magnoliopsida > Poales > Cyperaceae > Carex > Carex littledalei. The sequence continues at coordinate 9,178,124 of CM022100.1, forward strand.
GAGTAACAATTAGGTAATAATAGCAAATAAATATTCAACAGTGTATGAAATTGAATAATTCAACCTTTCTTCCAGCAGGTTGTTGTAGTGAATGAGTAATGTCAGCAACCTGAAATTAGAAAAAGAAGCAAACTTTTGCTTTTCATTTAGCAATAATCAACCACTAGGCTATAGCCTTGTAGCAAAAAAAACAATTTTTCAAGTTTTTAACTTCTAAAATATGCTAGAAATAACTTCTTTACCACGGGGCAATTAGCTTCTCTCAGCCACTCCAAGTTTCTTGGATCAAAAATAAGATCATCTACAAATTATGACAATGGTATGCATTTAATCACTCCTTAATAATGTGTGAGAGAGGTACAGAGGAATGAAAAACATACTATAGCCATGCATAGTGCCACGCTCACAAACCATCACATTGGGATTTCCAGCTAGCCGAATTTTCTCAGCCGAATTTTCCATTACCTTCATATAAAATACCAAATTTAAGCTAACATTGGATGTAATCTAGCATTGAAAAATTAATGGCCACTGGAAGCAGACCAAAAAAAGATTTCGGTAAACTAAACCATATTAAAAATATGATAAAAAGCAGTCTTGAAGGAAAAAACGGAATCAAACATGAGAAAGGCATTGGTTGATCATTCATTGCAAAATACATTTTCTTAAATAAAGATTAAAGGTTCTTTTTTATAACTTACAGATGCAGCGCACATTTGGCCTTTCTTTATATTGATTATTTTTCCTGTCTTTGCAGCAGCAACTAGAAGGTCAGTCTGCAATATAGAACAATGACTCAGCTTAGAATCAGGCAAAGCAAGAATTGACAATAAGACCTGATACTGTTTGAGAAAGCTGCAAGCAATACCAAACCTTACCGTAAATGTGATGGAAAAAGAACACTATGTTAAATCTTTACAATATTGACCATAGTCTTATAGGATTTAATGCATATGACCAGATTGTACTAAAGTGAAGCCTGATAAATTTACATGTCACCGAACAAGCTCGTATCTGCTAGTCTTGAAGAGATTTGGTCTGAGTTAAAAAAGAAAGAAAGAAAGCAGGCCTAACTTTAGTTCTGGTGGTATGGCATTATTTGCAAATAACTCAAAGATCATTTATGTGTTAGAACATCTGATCATAGTTACAACTATAGTAATATATTAATTGTCCTATGCGATTCAGACCCTAAATATTTTTTCTAGAAGAAGCATGCAACTTAAAACATTAATAGTACCTGGCGGCACAAGAAAGCTGGAATCTGGATAATATCAGCTACTTTTCCAACAGCTTCGCACTGGTGATAATTCAATATCAATTTATTCAAGACTTAAAGTAATTGGAAATTTCTATATATCTCAATTAACAATACTGTACAAATATATAGACCAAAGGAAAATCTAAAATAGAAAAGAACAACCATTTCCTAATTACAGCTACTATTATAATTACTATGATTTCTTTCCTTTAACATTACTCATTTAGAAAGCTTAATTACTAATCAACTGAAAGAACCAAAAATATAACAAGAAAAATTAATATGCCAAAGCATGTTAATATTAAAACCATAGCTCTTTTGTATGAATCATTCACAGGATAATATCAAAATAAATCATGAGAAGCTACAAAAAGAGTGAGGCTATGGTGCTATGCATAGCACGGATGGGGTCCGTGCTACGGCTCAAAATTTGACTTTTCAAAATCCTAACGGTCGATCCAACCGTTCAATGTGATAACCATATGAATATGTACTTGCAAACTAAATTTTATATTTTTTCGAATTTTTTTACTATTTTTTTAGATAGGTAGAAAAATCAGTGTTTTCTGAAAATTCTGGACCATCAAAATTCTACCTATCTAAAAAAATAGTAAAAAAATTCGAAAAAATATAAAATTTAGTTTGCAAGTACATATTCATATGGTTATCACATTGAACGGTTGGATCGACCGTTAGGATTTTGAAAAGTCAAATTTTGAGCCGTAGCACGGACCCCATCCGTGCTATGCATAGCACCATAGGCTCACTCCTACAAAAATAAAAGGATTTAACAATACTGAGCCAGGGTACCTGCCAACTTTCATGTACGTCAGTAACTACTGGGAGACCATGTGTCATTTTAACCTTCTCTAGTATCTGGATATAAAATTTAAGTTGTCAGTTTTAGTACATTATGTATTCTATTATCACTAAAGGGAAAGAAAAAAAAATACATAATCTGTATGATTTATATGCACAAAGTAACCTTACCTTCAAGCCTTCTTCCATGCCAGGCCCACGAAATGACTTTGAAGAAGTACGGTTTGCTTTATCAAAGCTCGACTTGAATACAAGTGGCAATCCAAGCCTGTTAAAATTTAGAAAAATAAGAACAAATTAACTAGTTTTTATACCAAAAAAACCTTACTTCAAGACGTTGACATGCATATTGTATACAATACATGAGATTTCATGAAATTGGTATTTCACAATTAACCCCATTTAAGCCACAGACAAGCCAATTGGCAATTCGCCTCAACGAACCCTCAATTGTGCACCCATGCATCAAGTAAGACTCAATTTAGCCTTAATTCCTTAAATTTCTTACTTGGTTGCCACGCGTTTAATATAACCAGCCATCTTGAGAGCATGTTGCTCAGACTCAATGACATTGGGCCCCGCCAATAAGAAAAATGGCTCTGCTGCCTGTTTAAGTTTTCAAATAGATAAATGTGAAAAAATTTAAACTATTATGGAAGGATGTGCTGCAATTCATAAGGATTATACTGACAGTGACCTAGTAAGAGGTTGAACTAAATAGAAGGTGTGCTGAAATTGATGTGAACCACAGTGTCACTACTAAATTATATTAAAAAAAAATTAAACTTAATTTAAGGGTTTGACCTGAATTAAAGGATGTGTTGAATTATTATTAACCTCAGTGAGAGTGACATTCGCGATTTGTCTGTATGAAGAAACTTACCAGTCAAATAATTTAGACCCGATGATATAAATGATACATTTTGAGATTATTATGGAAATGTTTTCGCATTGCTAAAAGTTCACTCTGTTTCGAATGCAAGCAAGGTGATCGAGAAAATGTCACAATGAGTTCCCTTGGGTTTTTTCAAAAAAACCAGAATAACAGCCTTGTATGGTGGAGGAGAAGCTACCTTGAGCTGGTTGAAGAGTGCCATGGATGACTCCATCCCAGAAGAGTGGCGACGCGCGACAATCGGGTTGAGATCTAAGATTTTGCCAGAATGGAACAATCTTGCATTATTGTTTCGTGGAAGAGAGGAGAACGGGAGAACGTCGGGGTCCGTAACCCTAAAGTAACTCAAAATTTGATTTTATTCTAGACCGTCCGATTAGAATCCGGGCCAATTCAGTCCAATTGGCCCGTGGTAAAATTCCCGGGCCCTTAATTAGACGGCCCAGATCCAAATTTTGAGTTACTTTAGGGGATCCGAATCAGGGTGTCAATGAAATTTATTTGAGTCAATTATTCGATAAAGTTGATGTAGATAAGAAGCTTCTTTCATTAAACTTATTGCATAACCGTGTGAATTAAAAATAGATTAGTTTAGCTTCTTTCATTAAACTTATTCCTCCTAACTAACAACCTTCTATCCTAGATCGAATGCACAGTAGTCTGCCAAATTGTTTTCACACCAATCTATATGCACATACCGGTACCCTTGATGCTGCTTCAGTAGACTCCATATCAATGTTATCAGAACCGGACTGGACATCGACCCGATAAAATTTCGGATCAACGGTTCACTGATCAGACCGGTGGGTCAACCGGTCAAACCGCTGATTTTTTTTTTTAGACATATGTATTTATGAGAGATATATATATATATATATAGAGATGAGCTATGCTGAGCTATAGAGTAAAACAGATTTTTACTCTATGTTTCTGAATCGTTGGATACGTTTAAAAACTCGTGCGGATCACATCGCTGATGAACAATTTTTTTCGCTGGAATTAGCGTCCAGTGGCTGGAGGCGTCCAGTTTTTCCCTCCAGCCCGTCCCCATCTCTCTCAGCGCTTCTCCCACTCCACAATTCCTGGAAAACAGAAAAACCCTAACCCAGTCCCCTCTCGCTCCCTCTCTTGCTGACCACCCCTTTCCGCTGCTCTCTCCTGTCTCGCATAGGACTCGAGATCTTGCACAGGCACTCTCGAACTCTAAACCTAGAAGCTTCCCTTCACCCTTTGACCCTTCTTGTGGCGTCGGGCGAACATGTCTCTCTGTCTCGATCTCGAGAGTACAACCAGGTCTTTCTCTCTCTCTCTCTCTCTCTCCAATTTTAGACAACTTTCTATATATTTTTGAAGAAAGGGGAAAATTGAAATTGTGGGGAACTGTGGGGAATTTCTGATTTGGCCATTGTCAAACAATGTAGCATATGATTCCTGTTGTACTGAAATTTAGAAATTGAAAGAATGCTAAAGGAATTGATAGCAATAAATAGTAATTAGGTCTTCATATGCCTCTCTGAAAATCACAAGTAAATCCAGTTGTCAGACACTGTACCATATGTTATTAGTTGCAGTATAAATGATAAATGTTGTTATTCTTTTCTCGGTTGAATGTGGGCTGAGCCTTGTGGCTCTTTTACTTGTGAATTTCGATGTCGAACCAGCCCCGGGACTTGTGTATTGTTGAAAAGTCCTTGTGGTTTTCTTTCTGTTGATGAGCCTTCGAGCTCCTTAATTTTTCTGATTATGTGAATTGAGTATGGTATGAGGATCGGGTGCTTTGAAATGTTGATATATCGGTTAAACACTCAAAATTGATTGTGTTGGTTTGGTGATTGCTATGCTTGATTAATATGTTGTCTAAACCAATTTCTAACTTAGGTCGTGACCTTAGGTCCTTAGATTAGAAGTTATTGCGATTTAATCTCAGTTTTGGGTTTTAGAACCAAAATACTAATCATGCCGCTTGGTTCTGATTCTATAGGTTACTGGTACTAATCATGCCACAGTTCTGATTAAAAGTAATAACAACAAAAATGATCTGTGTAAGTTAAAAAATTAAAATCTTTCAGTTATTCAATTAAGGATAATATGCTTGTATTATTTGTTTTTTCTTCTTTTTTATAATCTTTCAAAGATGATCAAATGAGATGAGATGGAAGACTTGATCTTGGCATCCGACAGGCCGGCTTTAGCAGATGATTTAGGCCGTACTGAATTATGAGGTTTTGAATGTCGTAATACAAGAAGTTGATATTGACAAGGTGCTATATGGATAATTGTCTGGCATGATTCCAGTTTTTTATTTTCATTTTGTAACAAGGTGTTGTAGCACTCTTATTTTTTATTTTCATTTTGTAACATGAAATTAAAGACATTTTTTCTCCTATTAGTAATTCTCTAATGCTACATGTAAATATAATGCATGTAATGACATATAATGGATGTAATTGTAATGACTTTAGCTAGGTGATGTTAGTTTTTGATGTAATGACTTTGTAGTTGATGCTTTTATTTTATATGAAAATGTTGTATGACTTTGTAGTTGAATGTTTAATTTTACTTTGCTTCTTTTTATTTTGTTCTTTGAATGATGATGCTCACTGCTCTTAGGTTGAATATTAAGAGTCAATTTCTACATACTTATTAAGAGACATAATTTTACTTTGCTTTTATTTTGTTTTATCAGCATATTAGTATCAAAATGCTTACATCAGAGCCAAATTCCTTGTCAGATTTTGCAACATGATTGAAAATTCCCTTAGGCATGCATTGAAAATTAAGAGATAGAGTACATCATTACATCCAATTGTTCCTTGGCAACATAACAAAAAAAAAACAATACATACACATTTTTATTGTTCAAATATTGCAAAACCAATACATAGGCATATGATTTCCAACACAACATAACAAAGCAATATATGATTCATTGACTTTTAGCCCCTGACAATTCATTGATTAATAAAAATATTTACAAAAGTCACCTCCTACTTACATACAATTATACAATTCAAATAAACTTATTAACATAATTATCCTAATCCATCAATTAGAATTTTGTTGCCACATATCTCTTCTGGGTTCCTCATGCGGGGGTGTGCCAGCAACTCTTGGGTGTACCAACAGTACCAGCAGCTCAAAATTTGCGGAGGCCACATGGTAACAACTCCAGAGCCCTATAATCCTAACTCAACTGCTGACACTAAGCTCTCTACTGTAGAAATCATCTCAGTATCTCACCATTGAATTGCTTATCCCACATATCTTAACCTATCTTTTAATCCCAATTTTGTTTGGTATAGAAACCGCTGCAGGTTTTTGTTCTGTACGGTACCAAATGAATTAGTTACTTAGTTCTATCATGGTTTATGAATTTTCTGTCAAAAGAGAGAAAAAAAATATGGTTAAGATCATCACAAAACATTCTATGACTTAAATCTATCAGGGTTTATGACTTAGCAAACCATTTCAATAATTTAACATTTCACAAAAGTTTAACAATCAAAGAGAGAAATTAAGCACAGGAAAAATGCGCTCCATATCATTCACAACAATTAAATTTTTGGATTCACAATTCTCACCAACGATTCACCATTGATACTGAGCTGGGAAGTCAATGCAAGAATCAGAGGAGATTCTGAGCCGAGATTCTGAGTGCGATAGAGGAGAGATGGGCGGGAATCGGAGGGCAGGTCGGAGGAGGGGATCGCTGTAGAGAGGAGGCGATTTAGGGTTTTTCCCGTTTCTCTTTCTATTTCGCGTAAGGGTCAGGGTCTCAGGGAGGGAGCTGGGAGCGAAATAAAAAAAATTCACTTGGAGGAGACGGACTGGACGCCTCCATTCAAATGGAGAAGCGTTTCAGCGCAAAAATTTGCTCATCACAGATGAGATCTGCACGATTTTTTAAGCGTATCCAACGAACTAGAAACATAGAGTAAAAATTCATTTTACTCTATAGCTCAGCATAGCTCATCTCTCTCTATATATATATATACTATTATAAAAATAATCATGTTTTATATTTTGAAATTCACATGTACATATTAAATATTAAATAATGTACTATAATTGTAAATTTATAGCTAGATTAATTAAAAGTGTCTTCCCTCAGTATATAATAAAACCAAATAATTTATCAACAAATGACAAAATAATTTCTTTTAGAAGAAAAATTAGCATCCCATTATTATAAAATTGTGTACGATAAATTTACTAAAACTATATAAAGATATATGAATTTTGGGTTTCCGGTAACAACTTCTGTAAAAATATAAATATAGATAAGTATAAGTTAAGGGATGTTGTAATAGAAACAAATTGATTGCTAATGCAAGTTCTTTAATAAAATATAAGGACTTTCAGTATAAAAATGTAAATAATAAAATAATAATAATAATTGTTTTATAGTATGTATATACATTTTATTATATTATTATATGTATATGAATAATTGTGATGTATACTACACTTTATTGATTCTCTTATAATATTTATCATATTAAGGTCTTCTATGAAAAATACAGAAAATAAAAAATTTGAATCTGTTGACATGTGACAAAAAGTCACATTCCTATACTTCTCTACAAACATGTGATCTGCCGATTTTTTCTAAAATACCTTAAAAAATAAAAAAATAACAAAAATACTCTCGATTTTCAAAAATTTCGAAAAAACCCTGACCGCCACACTGTGGTCCACTTTCATACCTGACCGCCTCACAGTGGGAGGTTTGTTATGATTTTTTTTTTTTTTTAGAGATATTTAGTGTGTATAGAATGAATGTTTTACATATAAGTTAGTAATTTTGTCTCATTGCTTTTATGATTTTTTTTTCTTTTTTTTGAATATGAGGCCTAACTTTTCATTGTTTTTATTATTTTTCTATCACTTTTAAAGAATATAAAATAAGCAATTAATTTTGTTTCTATCTAAACGAACTTGTACTATATCAATTATATAATCAACATTTTTTTAAAAATAACATAACTTTCTAAATTAACAAAATATACAATCTAAATATAATTTAATAAAATATTGGAATTGTACTACAAATAAATTATTTTTTTGTTTAGCAACCCAACATATTTTTGAAAAAATAAATTAGTATACATATAAGTTTAATTAAACAAGATTTACTAAATGTAATGTGCATCTTTAAGATATAGAATAAATTTGTACATAACTCATTTTCTTGTACAAATCTTTCAATCAAAATGAAAAAAAATATATGAAGAATTGTTTTATTATTGATATTGCAAATTTGTAAGTCAAACAAAAGTTGTAATATCAAATCATGGCTTAAGCCACCAAATTCTTATCAAACAAGGAATACCTTAAGTAAATGTATAATTTTAGACATCAATCAAACATGAATAATTTAAATCAGCCTAAGTTGGAATTACAAAGTTAGGCTTCATTAGTTTTAGTGCACAACATATTTGAACGGTTGAGATTTTAAAAAAAAATCATGCAAAATATGAGATATCTCAGAGGATGTGAATTCAACTTGTTTCTGAATTCTGACAAAAAATGAATAGGTGTGGTCCAATAAACATCGGATCAAATCCGTTCTGATGTCTAGTTGAAGTCGTTTGATCTATATCAAGATTTGTGCGAATATTTTTAAACCTTATGTTGGATCAAATGTGTACGTATCTTAATACGTACGGAACTAACTCCTAGCTTTAAGCATCACATCGAGTTTAGTCTGATGCATATCGGGCTATTTTATACTCTGACAAAAAATAGTTAACGTGACATAAATTATTTTTTAAATAAAGATTGAAACTCAAGTAATCTAATTTTATAATATTTATGAGAATTTTTTCCACCGAATATCAAGGATACACTTTGACATAACAGTTTTGAATACATGCAGCTAGCGCACGTTATAACTTATAAACAAAGATTGAATTGCTGCTTATTCCGAGGTGTACATGAAAACTACAGCAGGGATCTCCCTGATTCGCTGAAAATAATAGATATCAGAAGCAGTGTTATACAGATCCGGTCAACTGTCTACTTCGGTTCGGTTCGGTCGTATGATTGACCATCACTTTGCAGTTAAACCAAGAAAACATATTTAATATACCGGTTTTTATTGAAAAACTGCAAAACATTCTTTAGAATAAACTCGGTTTTTTTCCTTCTTTTACCTTTTTCGCGATTCAATGAGAAAGCCGAAATTTTTATTTATAACATAGTTAAAAAAAAACCAAATAACCATCATTTCTGGAAATTTCGATTTTCACCACGGCCGTACTGGCATTCTGCGGACCCATTTCAGCGGGGCCGCAGAATGCCTATGCGGACCCTCAAATGGGTCCGCAGAATGGTTCTGCGGACCCATTTTTTTTTTTCAAACTTTGAACCATTCTGCAGAATCATAAATGTGGCACGCATTTCTAGAACAAAAAATTTGAGATATCTCAGCGTGGTTTTTTTTTCAAACTTTGAGATATGGCACGCATTTCTAGAACAAAAAAATATTAAAAAACCAAATATTTGAGATATCTCAGCATGGTGCCTCGATAAAACAAAAAAAAAATGGGTCCGCATCGGCATTCTGCGGCCCCGCTGAAATGGGTCCGCAGAATGCCGGTGCAGTAGTCGTGGTGAAAATCAAAATTCTCAGAAACGATGGTTATTTGGTTTATTTTTTTTGGAACTATGTTATAAATAAAAATTTTGGATGAGAAAGAGAGAGAATAGTAGACTTACATATCACACCTATTTTTTTTTTAAATATCCTCAGAAAATAAAAAAATAACAAAAATACCCTGACTGCCTCACTGTGTTGCGGTCCACTTCCATACCTGACCGCCTCACAGCGGGACAGTTTGCTATGAATTTTAAAACTCCCACTGTTATGATTTTAAAACTTTTAAACATGTATATTGAAATTTTATTGATTTTTTTTCAAAGTTTTATACAATTCAACTTCTCTTATATTTTTTTAATATGTGCTTGTAGCTTTAACTACTACTTAAGAGTTAGATTCTATTTTGTAGTTGTAGAAACTTGAGTTCAAATTCAAACTGTCATACATTATGTATTTTACGTCTTAAATTCTAATCTTAATTTTTTTTCTTTTGAGTAAAGGTTGGCGGTCCAGCCATTCAACTATTTAATATTCATAAAGAATTGTCCCTTCCGGATTTCGAACCTGCGACCTCCCACACAAAGAGTATTACCTTTGCTACTAAAGCAAAAGTTGGTTCTAGCTCTAATCTTTATTTATTTATTTTTATTTCTACCTCCGATGATTAGCAAAGATGATCAACACATAATGCCTCTCATTATATTGCGTGGAATAGGTGGATAATTTGACAAAGAAATGAAGAATAAGTATATATGTCTGAGTTCATCCGTTTCTCATGTTAAATATTTTATAGACAAAATCTCCTACGAGAGTGACCTAATTAAGGCACCACACATGATTTGATTCATTTGTCAAAAATGTCAAAGAATCTTTGGCCAGCTAACATACCAACAAAAAATTATTACATTTACACGAACAACGTTATATATGTTGCGTTCAATTTTAAATTAAAGTTGACCCGGCAAATAATTTTATTTTAGATACTAAATTAGGTCTAACCTATACTCAACGGACCTTCTGATCAGAATCTGCACAGATATTAAAAAAGCTCCGTAAATTCTTGTTTGGATTGAATTGGTTGAGATGATCTAATCCGATCGATGATCCGGATTAGGGTTGGGCAAAATTGCTCGAATTCGCAACTCGCTCATTTACAGCTCGCTTTAACTCGCTCATTTACAACTCGAGTTAGTTCCAACTCGAGTTGGCTGACTCGTTTAATAAATGAGCTGAGTTTGAGCTGACCCCAACTCGCTCATTTATAACTCGAGTTACATAAAGTTATACAGTTTGGACACAAAAAATTCCGAATAACCAAAACCAAACCCAAACTCGGCTCAAACTCGGCTCAAACTCAGCTCAAACTCGTTTATAACTTGTGTTGTATTGATTTAACTGGTTAAACGAGTTGTGAGCCAACTCGAGTTGATAACGAGCTGAGTTCGAGTTGGCTCTACAACTCGTTATTACTATCCCAACTCGAGTTGACTCGCTCATTTATTTAATGAGCTGAGTTCGAGTTGGAGGTAACTCACTCAAATTCGGCTCATTTACAGCCCTAATCCGGATCCAAACTTAATTTTTAAGTTACCGGCCCCTTTAGCATGAGGATTTCTTACTTCTGAATTTTTGTGATGTCTTTTTTATTTATGAGTTTAATTAATTTTAAAGTTGTTGAATTGGACGATAATGATCAATTTGAATTATTGACCTTCATTTACTTCACCAGCTAAGCATATATTTACAATTCTAGATTATTTTTTTCTTTCTTAATTAATAGGACATTATATCATGGATCAAACAAATCAGAATAAAATGCTAGAGTACTTCATTTAAATACTTAATTGAAAAAAATTAACACTAGAAATGCAAAATACGACTTCTCTTATTATTATTGTGCAAGATTAATTATAATTCTACAAGCTAGGTTTGTTCGGATTTAGCAAGCATTATTATTTTAAGGTACCGATTTCAATCTTCAATTTTTTTTTTATTTCAATTAGCAAGATTGTATATTATTTTCCAAGACCTGAGAGCAATTAATTACGATGGTATCCATTTATCTGATCATTTAATTCGATAAAACTTAAGGTAAAAATTTTGAAAGCGACATATCCTCATAAACTTCACAATTTATTATTATCTCAATTATGGGCGGAAGAAAATTAAACCCTCCTATAATTTACATTTTTAATATTAACAAAAATTAATACTATTTGTTTTCTTCGTAATATAAAATTACATTATAATTATTTATTTTGCCTTCCGATTGTTTTCTGACTCCGTCTCTGATCTCAAATCGCAACAGAAGTAGCTTCAATCTTTCACAGTTTTTAATTAGATATTGTTGCTGACTTTATTGTTTCTTGATATTCACACCACAAAAAATATTATCAACACAACAAGCTTTAAATATTTTAATAAACAGACAACTTTACCCCTCAATTTGTTTCTCAATCAAGCTATCATTTGTTTCTTTTTTTAATTAACAATCTTCCAAGTTTGTTATCCTTCATTCATGTTATCTTATTTTGGTAAAAAAAATTGTATACTATACTATGAAAAGAAGAAGAAATTATTTAGCATGTTACCCAACCAAATTTTGAAATAATATATTCCAATTGCCACTTAATTTTTTTTTCTTTTTTTAGATGTAATTACTTCCTACTTTTAATTATGTTACTCAATTGAATGAAAATTATGTTGACAATATTTTTGGTTAATTGTAAATTATATAATATAACTAAATACTTAGATAAATATATCTTTAAATCTGATCATTTCAATTAATTAAATCTACAATTTATTATCTGTTAATTTAATTATAAGTTTTCTTTTTGTTGATTGGTAAATTGATTTTCCTTCTCATTAATTATGAGTTTTAATTTGTGTGTTCCGTTCTTTATGAAAGAAATGTATCTAGAGAGATGCTTTGATTTTGAAAATAAAGTGAATCATAATCATTAAAATAAAAAAAGTGTTGATGCATAATCAAATAAGGCAAGCTATAGCAACAATAAAGTAAGGACAAAATTGTCTATATACTTGAAAATTTAAAAGTATTGTGTTAATAAAAAAAGTAGTTGTGCTAAAATTAGCACCCTAGCGCAAAGACAGGTGCATTTTTTTCAATTTCTTTTTCCTTCCTCGTGAAACTTACTTCCGGTTTCCATTGACTTTGGAAACATCTAGTTTAGAAGAGAATAATTAAAATTTTCGGACCATTTTTTTAATTGAAGAGATCAAATGTGGGTCCTACCATTTACGAATTTCTCTCTGTGGAAGGGATTGAGCTCACCGCCCGCATTATTTTTTTCTCGGATATATAGTTTGTAAATCTCCATTTTTATTCTTATACGTACGTATAAATTATACGTAGATGTTGTGATATGTTAACGACTATGATTTAAAAAAAAAATGTTTCGGATTAAATATCTGCCCTCTAATTAAACGGTCTGCTTTATTTTATTCTATGTATTTTTTTTATATTTTTCTATAAGTAGAAATTTAAATTTATTAAAACACGTACTCGCTACATGTAGATATCGTGATTTCTTTAATTTTTTTCAATTTTTTTTAAACTCTTTTATTTGATTGTCAGATACTCAATTTCTTTTCATTTTTTAAAGGGGGAATTTCATGTATATCCCTCAAAAGTTTCAATATTACGTATTTATCCCTCCAAAATTAATAATTACATATTTATCCTTGAAAATTGTACAAACTCACATATTTGTCCAATCTAACTCTATAACATATCAAATATCTCCAAACATGCCAAATCACATATTTTCCCTGTTTTCCCTCGTCACCTCCCCTCTCATAAATTTATGTCGCCCCTCGCTGCTTTATTTTTTCCATCTTCGTTTGGAGAGAGAGGTGGGAGGTTTGACGTCTCAGAGATAAAGAACTCAGGCGTACTAAAAAGACTGAAAAGAAGGGGCATAATGGTCAATATATTATTAATTAATATTATAAAATATATTTTTAAGTTTTAAAAAATATTATTTAATTATTTTTGGAGGCATTTGATATGTTATAGAGTTAGATTGGACAAATATGTGAGTTTCTACAATTTTCAAGGATAAATATGTAATTACTGATTTTAGAGGGATAAATACGTAATATGAAACTTTTGAGGGATATACATGAAATTCCCCCTAAATAAATGTCATTTAAGAATACAGATTAATCACTGCAATTTTTTATTTCATTATATATCATTTAAGAAAAACAGATCCACACATGATAGCAATAAAGATTACATATTCATACTAATAACAAAACTATACAATTTTTTTGTGCAATAAGACTATAATATATTGATAAAACAGTAAAATAACAAATTACAAAATTTTATTATAATAGAAAATACCATACAAAATCAACATGCGTATGAATTAAATGTCCTCCAACTTATTTTATATGAAATACTGGATATTGATCATATTTGTTCTCTTATAATATGCCCCGGTTCTAATTAATCTATTTTAATATTATTCATGAATAATATTGAATAATTATTTTTTTCATTGGTCTATTTTTTTTATGAAAATATGTTATTTGCTATGAATTTTTTTTTGTTATCTTATAATATGTTCCGTTACAACACACGAGCACGATACTAGTAGTTTATTATTTGAACATAACTAGGGTGTTCTTAAGATCATCACAAGTTTCTTTGTGAGCTTAACTCAAAAACCTATCAGGTTGGTTTCAAACGACGAATTCAAACCATTAAAATTGATATACTTCACGATTGATGTGTTCACATGTTAAATTTATAAATTTTCAAATTAATTAAGTATAAAGTCAAACGGTAAAAAAATGATTTTTAAGTTAATTTTAATGCGTTCATTTTTCGACATTTTTTTATCGTATGATTTTATACTAAATTACTTTGAAATTTTATAAATTTGACATATAAACGCATCACTCATGAAGTAGATCAATTTCAATAATTTGAATATGTTACTTGAATCTAATCCGATAAATTTTGAGTTAAGCTCACTAAGTTTTGAAACTTAGTGAGCTCAAAAACACCATAATACTATTTCTACTATTTTGTTTCCATTTGCATGCAATAGTTCTAAATAAACATTAGAATCAATTTTAGTAATTGATATTTTACTATAAAAAAAAAATAGAATTGTTAGTAAACATATTGATTGAATTTTTTTTCTTCTAAAAATAATAAAGATTGAACCAAAGTTTTGGTTCATATATAGTTGATCAATACTTTGTTCGGTCACCTCTTAGTTAGTCATCTTTACGTAAATGACGACCCATAAAGAGGTGACCGAACTCTCCTTTCTATAAACTTTTTTTTTTGGGGAGGGGGGTGATCGAATCAAAACTTCGATCCCTCGCTCCTTTTATTTAAAATTTCAGGAGTGACCATATCAAAATTTCAATCTTCTCCTCTTTTTTAAAAATTTCAGGAGATGACTGAATCAAAGGTTTAGTCACCCATCTTTTTGCGCGATCTATGTCGTTAGTAGTGTGTATGTGTGACTGAGGGGTGACCAAACCGAAATTTTGATCTACACATGCCTGAATCAAAACTTTGGTTCTATCCTTGATTATCATTTTTGATGAAAAAAAATCATCAATATATTTTCTAAGAAATTGATTTTCTATTTTCCAAAAATAAAGAAAAGTTCCTACTAATTAATTGTCCAACATATCAAAGTTTTGGTGCTCACTAGAAAAATAAATTGAACAAACAAAAATTTATGATAGACTCTTTACTATTATAGTAAAGATTTGTATTAGATAGCCATAAAAAACGGCCTCTTGTAATTGGATCGTTTAATGTTTTACATGTATCGAATGATAGAGATAGGTCTTGACTTACATATGACTTAGATCAAGAAATTTAAATATATAATTATATATGTTATGAGATGCAATATAGAAGTAGATTTTTTTTGGCAAAATAACACTACAAAATTTTCAATCTATATCTTTTTTAATAGTGTCGACACTCTCACAAATACTTTTGTCGATAATGACAATATTTTCGAAAATAAAAATTTATGGAAGTTTATTTTCGACAATATAGAATTATTTTTTATGTTCACAAATAAAACAAATTTTTATAAAAACTAGAATTTCATTTAAAAAGAAAAAAAAGGCTAGAAAACCAAAATTAATATAACAAATATGTTACTAACAACAACAATAAAAAAAAAAAACTTATTCTATGTTGGCATCGTTGGGAGGCTGTGTTGTTTGATGTTTGAAGTAACAAAAACATACTTTCCTCGATTTGGTGGTGTGAACAACACAAAAAATAATACAAATTATTACTGTCAACAAGTAGAGCTGAGCAAGGTTAGGCAATCCTTGAAATCAGTTCATGCCAGAACGAGCCCAGTCAAGCTAGTTCTAGTTCGTTCGTAATGTCACTCATGAATTAATATATCAAAGATTTTAGTCGATTTGGTGGTGTGAACAATTAATGCATAGATCATGTAAAGGGAAATTATTTCACTTTCTTCTTGTAATAAACCTCATTCTCTTCTCGTGAACATAAAAAGACAGTGAAAAAGTTGAAAAGTAACTTCATCTTCTTTTTATATATAATTAATGAGCTGAGAAATGAGCCGAGCTAGATTAAGGTTGAACTCGCTAATAATGAGTCGAGTTAGAATTGAGCTACCTAATTAATTAGAAACAAATAACGAGCCACGACAGGGGTGGACCGACATGGTCCCGAGGGGCAGCTGCCCTCCTGGATTTTGAGTTTTAGTGGAGATCTATTGGTCTCGACCGACTTTGTCTCTCCCTGAAAAATTTTGTACCCCTCTCTGGATGTTTGATTTGTAATTCGAGTTAAATTTAGAATTAAAATTGAAATAAATTTGTTGAATTTTGATTGGTAATTAGAATTATAAGTTAGATGCAGAGGATACGAATTCGATCACTTGTTCTGTACATTCTTTATAATATATTAATACCATTATTAATTTGCATCGTGATTCGTCCTTGATGAATAATCAATGCGACATCTCCATTTTTTTGAAAGGGAGAAGAGTAAAATTTGACTATATTCTTGAGTGGGAACAGAAACGGATACCTCCATTTTGTTTGAATGGGAGAACAGTATCAATATTATTAATTAAAGAGGGAATTTCACATCCCTCATGTAGTCATGTCATGTGCAGCTGTGCCCATTTGCTAGCTTCTCTTAGTCAACAACACGTCCCTTAATTTCCCCTCTCTCTTAATTCCCAGTCAATGATCATTAATTCCACTACTTCAAAATTAGAGTAGATCCAGTTCTCTCTCGACTCGAGTCCCCACATCTCTTCCGCTATATATATATCCCTGAACCCTTGGCATTGCGCATAGCCCCGGAGAAACAGCCAAAACAAAACAAAACAAAAAACACCAGAAAATAAAAGACAAGAGAAAAAAAAAAATGGTGTTTGCAGCAGGCATGGATGGAGGTTTCCCAATGCGCCAAATCCTCACACCCAGATTTGCTGTGCAAGTGGTTCGAAGCCAGTGGTTCATGGTTTTCGCATGTCTCATCATCATGTCGGCTGCCGGTGCCACCTATATCTTTAGCATCTATTCAAAAGACCTCAAATCAACTCTAGGCTACAATCAGCAAACCTAAACACTCTTAGTTTTTTCAAGGATGTCGGCACCAATGTTGGGCTCTTATCCGGCCTGATCAACGAGGTGACGCCGCCATGGGTTGTGCTTCTTTGCGGCTCTGCCATGAATTTGTTTGGCTACCTCATGATATATCTTGCTATCACGGATCGTATTGCGGCCCCACGGGTATGGATGATGTGCCTCTACATGTTTATTTTGGAGCAAACTCTCAAGCCTTCGCCAACACCGGCGTGCTAGTCACATGTGTGAAGAACTTCCCAGAGAGCCGTGGCATTGTGCTAGGGTTGCTCAAGGGTCTGCTCGGGCTAAGTGGCGTGATATTCACCCAACTTTATTTGGCCATCTATGGCAACGATTCCAAATCCCTTGTGTTACTTATTGCGTGGCTTCCAGCCGCAGTCTCCATTGTTTTTGTTTACACCATTCGTATCATGCCGTACAACTCATCGTCTCAAGCAAGGAACACCAAGCCCTTCTTTTGCTTTCTCTACATCTCCATTGGGCTTGCAGTGTTTCTATTAATTATGACCATTGTGCAAAAATTTGTGGAATTCTCGCACTCTTCTTATGCGATTAGCGCATTCATTGTTACTCTCATTCTTTTCCTCCCCCTTGCAGTTGTCATAAAAGAACAAGTTAAGATCCTTATTCAAACAAACAAATCGTTTGAAACACCACCAACCATAACCATTGAAGAACCCTCCCTCATCCCCAACCCGTTGCCATCTCCATCACCATCACCCAAACCCAAACCCAAACCGAACTCTTCTTCAAAAGTGACCTCATGCATAACCAACATGTTCAAGCCACCTGCAATGGGAGATGACTATTCAATCCTGCAAGCATTAGTAAGCATAGACATGATAATTCTCTTCTTTGCATCACTTTGCGGCATCGGAGGTACACTAACTGCCATAGACAACATGGGACAAATTGGCCAGTCATTGGGATACCCTGCAAAGAGCATCAACACATTTGTCTCCCTGATAAGCATATGGAACTATGCCGGGCGTGTAACAGCCGGCTACGTATCCGAAATTGTGCTTTCAAAGTACAAGTTTCCCCGACCGTTGGCTCTCAGTCTGGTGCTTTTCCTCGCTTGTGTCGGCCACCTTCTCATAGCCTTTGGAGTACCACAATCGCTCTATCTTGCCTCCGTCATAATAGGTTTCACTTTCGGGGCACAGTGGCCATTACTATTTGCCATTATCTCCGAAGTGTTTGGTCTTAAATATTATTCTACACTTATCAATTTTGGGTCAGTTTCAAGCCCGATCGGGTTGTACATTCTGAATGTTCGAGTCACCGGTCATTTGTATGATGTGGAGGCAAGAAAACAGAATGGGCATAATGATCAGACCTGTACTGGGGTGCAATGCTTTAAGTTGTCGTTTATTATTATCACAGCAGTGACAGCACTGGGTGCTGTGGTGTCTCTAATATTAGTTTGGAGGACAAGGAAGTTTTATAGAAGCGATATTTATGCAAAGTTCAGGGAGTCGGAGGCTGTAGTCGAGATGGATGGTTCGACAGGAATGGCATTGGAGGGAGTAAATATGGAAAAAATAGAGAAGAATGGTGTGAATGAAAGACAGGCCGATGAGGTAGGTCAGTGCGACCAAAGGACATAATTAAGGGATGTTAGATAGATATTGTTGACTTAATAAGTCAAAGAAATTGAAATTAATATATAGTTTAATTTGCTTGCTTGGTTTTAACTTTGAACAAGTGTGTGCGTGTGCTGAAATTCATATATAATTTGCAATTAATTGCATATGGGACGCGCGTTATACGGATCGCGCAAGTGTACATGCATGCAGTTCACTTTTAGTTTCACTTTTTAATTTTATATTGGATCTTTCTTTTCTTTTTTTGTCATCTTTTATTTCCCTTTTGGAATGCTAGATCTGTTGTAAAGCTTATTGTATGATTATTAAGCTACGCTGAAAATTAAAAAGAAATGTACTTGTTCAAATCAAATTCATTGTTTAATGTATTTTTTTTTTTAAAATGTATAATCATAAATAAATAGGTCATGAAGGAGTCCGAATCTGCTGCGATTCCGAGATGGATCGCAGGATTCTAAAATTCCGAGATCAACGGTTTAAATTTTTCTGTACACGGATCTCGGAAACGTTTTTGAAAAAGTAAATTTTCATACACGCATCTCGAGAAAGACCAACAGTTGAGATGGAATCGCAGGTCCTGTGATTCCCCGAGAATCACAGCAGATTTATTTTCGTCACGAAGAGGGGAAAAAAGTACGTACACAGTAGCATTATTAACGTATATATAGTTAGTAGAAGAGATATCAGAAAGAGGACCCACTGTTGGTATATAGTCAATTGACAGAAGAACTTTGTACCAAAATAAACTTAATTTGAGATGTCAGGCCCAGAATTGTATGCAGAAAATGGAGAATCTCGGTCAGGCCCAGCACCAAGTCCAAAAGGAATTAAATCAAAGGGAAAGTAGTCGGCAAGCCGTTTAAATTGCGTTATTACGGCCCTGTGAAGCCCATCTTGGGACATTTTTTCATTTTTTTTTTTTAACTTGTAGGAGAATGCCGACCTCAAATTCATATCACCTAAGGTATCTCGTAGTTTAGAGTTGGAATTCCGTCGTCAAGGTATATATCTTTGGGTCCATCAATGTTAAACTCTTCTTATTATATTAACCATATTGCAACTTATAAATATGAAAATAATTGATATTAACTTATTTAAGCATGCTTCAATATTCATATTAATTTTGTCTAATGTAGAATAAGATATATGTTGTCCTTTTCATGAGGTGAGGTCTTACATATAAATTAAATTAAGATGCTACAACTTGCGACTAAATGGTATATAATATGACTTTTCTTTTCTTACAGTTACAGGTCGGCGCGCGTGCTACAATTTGCACACACTTAATTGTAGCCCCACGGCCCCACCCATCAAAAAATCATAGCAAGTAAATAATAATAAAGACAGATTGAATTGCTTGAATTATATATATTGCTGCTTAATTATTCCAAGGTGTGAAAACTACAGCAGTATCTTCCATCCATCCACTGAACCAAGGTACGTGTCAAGTCAATGCAAAAATTCTGGACCAAAATCCAAGCACCAAAGAGGTCCAACTGTGAGAGCATCAGCATGTACATTAATTTCGGTCAACTTCTGTCAAAATCATGATGGGTACTGCATTTAATTCAATCACACCAAAATTGAAACATCAATTTTCTCTATTCTATCAATTTGGAATTTTTTGCAGGCTGATGAGCTTAATTTCCCTATAAACTGGGGAATTTAAAATAAGACTATAGATAACAAGCATATTATTCACTTTAAAAAAAAAAAATAAACCAATTTTCCTGAATTCTAATCGATGTTAATTAAGCGCGCCTTTGGGATCGTATTTGTTCTCCATTTTCTGATTTTTTTGGAAAAAAAAAAAAAAAAAACCAAACGCATTTGGATAAAGTGATTCATTTTCATTTTCATTTTCATTTTTCCGGCCAACCCTGTTTGGATAACGCGTTTTGAGCCGATATTTTTTTGTGTAACAATTAAAAAAAAAAAAATTAAAACTATGGCACCATCTTGCGAAAATCTCGAAAAATAACTAGAATGAAAGCGCCTACTCTTCCCTTGACTCGATGGTAGTATTCTATTTCTAACACCTTCATTCCAGCACATGCAGCCACCTTTGCTGGAGGATGTGGCACTGTGATAGCAGCACATTCAGCCAGCCATGTCGATCCAACATGCTAATACATGTGGTTTTGCTTAAGCACATGTTAAAAAAAAAAAAAACAATACACTCAAAATTAAATAAAAATATTATTTTTTAATTATCATAATGATTTATTATTCACATATTATATTAATATTCCATTTATTATGCAAATTCATTGTTTTGACCTAACTAAATACATAGTTCAGTATTTATTCTTTTGACATTCATATGTTGAATAAAAACAAAAATAAGAAAAACGGAAAACTTTTTTTTGTTTGACAAAAACAAGAAAATTAAAATCGTGCCAAACGCACTCTAAGTAAACGAAGCAATTTTAATAAGGACCGGTCCTCGCACTATCCCCGCACAATAACTACCATAACTGTTTAGGGGATTACAAAAACTCCAGCGTTGAATTTATTTTCTAAAGTATTAATATCTATGCACAAAAATATTTATATATATGACAAAAGTATTTATACCTATGAGGTGTACACTTTTTACGTAAATATAGGCCCCCCAAATAAAATCCCCCAAACGTCCCCGCACTGTCCCCGCACCATAGCTACCATAACTGCCTGGAGGGGGGCCACAAAAACTCCAGCACTGATTTTTTTCCCTAAAATATTAATACTTATGCATGGAAGTATTTATACATATGAGGTGAGTAATTTTTACGTAAATAATTGTCTTCCCAACCAAATCTCTCAAACGTTCCCGCACCATAAATATTTGTGGGGGACCACTCAAACTAAATGGGAGGGACCATACGCGTTTCTAAAAATATTAATATTGCTATAACTATTTGCAGGGACCGCAAACTTGATATTTTGTTACAATGGCGCTGAATGACGTCTGAAAGTATTAATATCATGTACTACAAGTATTTATACCTATGCACTGAAGTATTTATATGTATATATATTGTACAAAGTTTAACCTTCAGGCGTTCTATCATATCAAGTTACACATCAAGTATTAATATCTTATTTTGTAAGTATTTATACCTATGCACTAAAATATTTATTTCTATTTTTGTTAGAGAAATGTTGATGTGGAGACGATCGGAGAAGGTTGATGCGGGGATATGGTGTCCCCACTACTTCACTAGAAGAAGGTTGACGCGGGGACTTTTGGGGACTAGAAAAGATATGATCATAATAAGTTACGCATCAAAATATTAATATCTTATTTTTCAAGTATTAATATTTTATCTTCCAAGTATTTATACCTATGAAGGTTGATGCGGGAACGACTGCGGGACTAGAAAAGGGGAACCATAGTACAACTTTTCTCTAATGTTGCTGCGAGAATAGAGAATGATTGAAAAGAGAAGGACTGAAGTGGGAGATTCATATAATTATTCTTTTAGTGATTTATGTAGGAACATTTAATGAGTCAAAAAGGGTATATTATATGTAATGTATTAAGTATACAAAGTTTAATATTTTAGAAGTTTATACTTCGTACAACATTTAGAATAGGTAAATGTAAATTCTATACAAATCTACATACCAATTAAATATAAATTATATAAATTAATTTTAAATTTATACAAAATTCATATTTATAACGCATTGAGACTCCATGTTCATCCGTTTGAGCCGGTACTTCTACCTAGTGGATCTGGCTACTGCTTTCGGTGCTTCTGTTTAGTGGATCTGACCACCGCTCTTAGTGCTTATGCTTAGTAGATCTGAGCAGGTGCTTCCTTTTAGTGGATCTGGCCACCGCTCTTTGCTCTTATCTTCGTCTGAGCAGGTGTTTCTACCTAGTCGATCTGGCCATCGCTCTCGGTTACGTTTATGTCCGTACCGAACTGATAGTATATTTATCCCAATTCTGTGTAAACTTGAGTAGCGTACAGTACGGACAATATCCGTTCAGTACGGAACAACAACTGGATGTCCCTGGATGCTACAAAACTATTTTGTTATGAACGGTTGTCAAACGGAAAAATTCTTCCGTACTGCAACGCTTCATTATCTGTCCGGTACCATTCAATACATTATGTACTTAACGGTTTACTTCCGTACTGAACGGATAGTTCCTGAAATCAACAATCTCAAATGTACTTTACTTTTCTATTTGATATTACAATTTATGATCTTAATTTTCGTAAACGTAAAGTCTTGTTGATTACATTGGTTCTTCAAACTTTAATCTTGCAATTATAATGTTCTTGAACCTGCAAACTCACTCATACAACGAAATTGTTAAATACAATCATTGTATGTTTTGCAAATTAGTCAAACAAAGTAATTAGAATATTGCATAGAACAACAACAATCATTAGGCTCCTATCATTAGAATCAAGCAAGGATAATTAAATTTGTGTCCATAGGATACACATAGCCCATGTGCGTGTTTAGTTTATTTATAGTTGAATACATTCAATGATACTCGTTGTCTAATATGTCTCAGTTTAGTACTTTGGTAGTACATATTGTAAACACTAGGATGTAACATTTTAGATGTACTACTCTTATGTTTAATGAAATATATGCCTACGAACGGTTTGACAAAAATAAAATAAAAATAATGCATTGAAATTCGTGTTCATAAGAAAGAGGAGGTAACACAGTTGGCTAGGAAAAAAGTCCTAGGATTGTTGGTTACCCAAAGGTCGAGAGTTTGATTCCCCCTCACGAATTCGCAGTCAGGGGCGGATCCAGGATTTTCATCATGGGGGCAAAAAAATAGCGAATTGGATTTAAATAGCTAATCAGATTCAAACCTATTAACTAATTGAGTACTCGATAAAAAATAATATTTTAACTTATATTTTTTAATATCTGACTTATAATTTCTGATTTTCTAACTTATAATTCTAATTACCAATCATAATTCAAGAAATTTATTATAATTTTAACCTTAAATTTAACCCGAATTATAAATCAGAAATTCAGAGGGGGACAAATAAATTTCAGAGGCAGTCGAAATCGATAGATCTCAATTAAAACTCAAAATTCAGAGGAGCGACTGACCCTGGTTACATGTGGGTCTGCCTCTTCGCAGTTTCTGTGAAGGTTTTAAAAAAAAAAAATCGTGTTCACACTTGCAAATATAGAGTCCTAATTGGGAAGCCAATATAGTCGGCCTAATAATGCACTAATATAGTCGGCCTACTAAGGATTACTAAAAGATCTATCTTAATTACTTAATTGGGCCCATGCTAAAAGTTTCTAATCATTACTAATTACAGGCTCTTGAGTCAATTCTCAAATGGGAAAAGGTAGAAAAGGGGGTCAAATCTGGCATGCAAATCCAAACTAGCTAGTGCACGGTTCACATCATTACACCAATGATATTGCATGTGTATATTGGTGTCCATCATTCATCAAATTCAAGGGATATTAATTGGTCAAGTAATAATTCGAGAGTTTTTTTAGTGAGGGTATTGACACTGTAAGTAGCGTATATTGGTCAGTATTTGAATTAATATCTCTATTTATGTAGTCAAAATAGTTGATTTGAACCGTTCAATATGGTCATCAAATAAAAATGTACTCGTAGATTAAATTTTTCATTTTTTTTTTCACTTTTTTATTATTTTATTAGACAAATAGAAAATCACTTCTAAACCATTCAAAAATAAACTACCTATCTAAAATAAATATAAAATAAATCTAAGAAATATAAAATTTTAGTCTGCAAGTACATTTTCATATTATGATCATGTTGAACGGTTCATATTGACTAGTTAGACTTTGAAAACAAAAATATTGATTCAAAGTACGGACCAATATACGCTATGTATAGAACCATAACCTCACTCTTTTTTTTTTTTCCTAAATTCGTACGATTAATCTGCTTTGTGTTGGATTTTGATCAAATAAATGGGAAGAAGAAGAAGTGGTTTTCAAATTAGAGAGTATAAAACTAAAATAAGGAAGGTAAGTTTGGATGTGTTAAGAATATGGACTATTTTAGAAGGATCCAACTAATTGTCTCCAAGGTTCTATCCCCAGTTTTTTCTCAAAAAAACTGTCAGTTGACTTGCGCGAATACTGTAAAACTCTATAACCAATACTGTAACTTCAACAACAAATCATGTATAATAAGTAGTTTAAAAGTCTAACAATCCAAGTTAGTTGGAAGTGGTTCCCAAGTTAGTTGCAAACAATTAGCAACTTGCAAAAACGCTGTACTTCCGGCTGTACTTGAAAAACTGACGGCTTCTAGAAGGTTTCAAAAACAAACCACTTATCAAACTTGTAGTTATTTACAAATAACACCTAAAATTGTGCAAAATTAATTTTTTTTTCAAAATTAAAATTAAATTTTTTTTTTACGTAATTTTTTTTCTTCAATTATTAATATTTGTATATCGATCTATATCATGTAAATAAGACTTACATACTGTAAAATTAGCAGATGCAAACTATAAAACTAACATATGGAATTACAAAGACATCAATACTGTAAAATTAGCAGATGTAACTTATAAAGCTAACATATGTTAACAGCAAAACTTCAATACTGTAAAATGATATTGTAGGGCGCAGAAAGTTGCACAGTTGGTATGGAAGGTGTGTGCATGTGTATTTAAATGTCTCGTGGTTCAATGCTCTCTGTTGATTAAAGAACATCGAACTTGAAACATTCATTTCTTTCTTTCTGCTATTCCTTCCGGTTCACCCTCGACAGACCTACGATTCACAATCAGTCCGTCGAGAGAGTTTAATGATTGTGGGGACGTTTAACTCCCAGCGGGCGCAAGCCCCCGCTGTTAATTACATCAGATGACCCTTCCAAGCCATACTGAATACCTCGTTCATTCCAGGATTTGAAGCATATTTGTTGTGAATTGAATAAAGGGGCTTGTTTGTGAAGTTTTACATTTTTCAGGGACTTATTTGTGAAGTTGAAAGGATTGAGATTTGTAATTTGAATTTGAGATGAAGTTTGGGCTGTAAGTGGGATTTCCAAGGACATTGTTTGAGGAGTTTGCCAGACGTCAAGGACTGATTTGTGGATGTCGAAGGACTGCACTTGTGACTTCTTTTGTTATAAGGGTCTGTTTGAAAAAGGTTTCGATTCTTTGTTATTCGGGGTTTTGCGATCTGTATTGATCCTTCAAGGTTTGTGTTGAGGGCCTCTTGCTATTGCTGCCTTCATGTTCTTCGTGGTTTCGGTTGATTCTTTTGCGAATTGGATTTGTAGAGGAGTAACCCTTGTCAGCTTTCGACATTGCTTTAAATGAATGTCAACGACTCCTTTTTCATGGGATTTGGTCATGTGATGGCATGGTTTCAACCGATTTGGTCAGTTTTTGAGACTTCATATCTTTCAATTCACTTGATGGTTTTAAATGAAATTTTGCCGTCTTGTACTGTGATATCAGGACTATAAGTCGGCCAACTTTCATGATTTTTCATGGTGTTTAGCTATGTCAAACGGAAATTCCAAGTAGTGACCAGCAGTTTTCTGTTTTTCTGAACTACTGAACTTCGAAGGTCGATTCCTGCCAATTGGCTACACCAAATCTTGTATCCTGCATATGAAAATGTTTGTTTAGTCGTGATCTATATGCATGTATAGCAGTTTTGCAAAACTCTATTCAGAGCTATGCCAAATGTGTGTTTTCGTGCAGAGGTGTCTGCTGATAGATGGAGCAGCAGTTTTCTGTTTTGCTGAACTTTGAAGACCATTTCCGACAAATTGGCTAAACCAAATTTTGTATTCTTTATATGGTTTTACAGAGGGGAATTCAATCTATAACTCTGTAAAATTTCATGGGATTTGGAGTTCCTTTTTCCATGTTTAAAGACCATGCAAAGGCAGGGGTATTTGTTGGTGTTTTATTTTCAGTTGCTGTTTTGCTATTCTGACGACCAGTCTTTAAAAATTTATTCTGGACAATCTACAAAGCCAAATTTTTGGTTCTTTTTATGAGAGTGTAGAGGAAAGTTTACTCTATACGCATACCAAATTGCAAGATCTTTGCACTTTCCTAACCATTTTTAACAGGTGCTTGAATGCAGAGATAGACTGGTAAAAGATGCAGTTTTTCTTTCTACAGTTCTTGTATTTCCATTTTGAGAAGCTGAACTTCAAAAATCCATATTAAATCGAAATAAAATCCAAATAACATGATATTTGTGTCCAAATTGTGTGTTTTGAAGTTTTTTACATCTTGGTGCAGTCCATTTTGCATTTTAGCCTTTATTATGGTCTAGATTAATCATTTTACCAGAGATGGTCATTTCAGTCCAGCACCAGTTTCGTTTACTGACAATTATTTTTGTAAAATTTGTACAAGATAGATTACAACTCCGATTTGAGTGTTCTTGGTACCAAAATCTTCAGGAAAGCACGATCTATATCCTCAAAAAGTTTCAAGAATTTAGAAGGCCCAAATCTATTATTAATTTGTGATTTTGTAAGAGGCATATTCTGGGACAGCAAGCTTATCTATCAGTTTTTCGTATTTTTGGAAAACCAACTTTAAAAATAGCTAGTAAATTGTGTGAAAATGCTATAAATGTAAAGTTTGAGTCTAAATTGTGTGTTTTTGAGTCCTCTATCTAACTGTGTATTTGTATTTCTGGTTTGAATTTCGTGATCAGTTCATATTGGCCGGTTTGTGACAGCAGGTCATGTTGAGTCATTTGGGGTATTTGAGATATCATATCATGGGGTATTTGGTTTGATTAGACTACATCTAAGTCCTTGTGTCAAGATTTGGTCATCCAAAATCAAAAGAGGCATTGGTATCACAATATGTCATTTACCAATGCCATTTCGAATTTGCATGTGGGTCCTATGTCATTTGCATAATTATGTGAAGGTCCTTGAGCATCATTTCATTGGGATTGATTATTTCCCTCTTTTCATTTGCTCTCTTCTTCAACAATTATGCATCTAGGCCCTTTTTGTTGAGAGAATAATAGGGGAAACCTCATGGCTCAACCCTACTACCTCTTGTGTTTAATTTTTTTTTATTGTCACTTTATTATTCTTTTAACATCCTCACAAAATAATTAATATAGTTTTCATATGAAGGGAGACCTCATGGCTCAACCCTCATACTTCTACTACTTAATTATTTTTAGAAGAAGCCAAAAGGATTAGATAAAGAAAGAAATGGAAAAGAAAAGAAGAAAAGGGAAGAGGAGTAAGAGAGTCACAAATATATGCATATATTTTATTTAGAATCATAGGCTTGAAAGCTAGCTATAAGAGCTACTAATGCCTCCTCTATTTCATTTGTCATTTTTAAACCTTTTAATATAATATTTGATTATTATATAAAAGGGGTTTATTTCATTTACATGATTTCATGCTTCTAAACTCATTCATGTGAGTTAGAAGCATTCAATCTTCATCAACTTCGAACATAAGAGAAAGAAGAAGAAGGAGATTAAAAGGAAGAGATTAACAAATAAAAGCTCCAATTGCATAAAAGGAAAGAAAGAAGATCTCAAATCAAAAACATCTCTTTATTTCTTCATGATTAGCTTACATGAACATCAAGCTCCATTGAGCTTTTACATTGCAAAATCTCTACCTATCTCTATTTTTGGTTTTGGTGGAGGAGGAAGAAGAGGTTCGGCCTTGGGGTTTTTTTTGTGTGTTTTTTGTGTTGTGTGGTGTATATGTGTGGGTTTTCTTGTATATATTGTGCCTCTCTTCTATGTTGTATATATTGTGTTCTTGTGGTCTCCTCCTTCTTCTTCAAATGAGGGGTTTATATAGGCCATGGCAAGGGGTAGAGCCTAGGTTTAGAGGAGCCTTGTTGGCATGATCCCCACCACTCCTTTGCATTAACTCTCATCCAAAGGTTTAGATGCATCCAAGTGTCATGCTTATCCCTCAAGCTTGAAGGGAATATTCTTGGCATCTTAGCATCTTCATTGGTCATGTGACATGTGTCCATAGGAGCAAAATATCTAGAATATATTCTTCCCTCCTATTTTGGCATCTTCAATGGTCATGTGACATGTGTCCATAGGAGCAAAATATCTAGAATATATTTTAGAATATATTTTTCCCTCCTATTTTGGCATCTTCATTGGTAGTGTGACATGTGTCCATGAGAATAAAATATCTAGAGCATATTCTATCATCTCAAATTGGGCCATGCAACAATTGGGCTAGCCTATTTAATTTCGGCCAACAGCAGCCCCATCAATTTGGTTCAGCCATTTAGTAGCAGCCCCAATTTTCATCAATTAAATTCGGCCCAGCTCCAAATATTTTTGATTCGGCCATTTAATTAATTTTATTTTTTCTGACTTTTTAGGGTCAAACAGATATCCAAATAACATATACAAACTATAAAATTTCACTAATCACAAAATTAACTGTTCAAAACCATAAACTATAACCAACAACTGTTCAAAACCAACTGTTCAAAACCACAACCAACAACTGTAAGATGTCACCACCCATAACTGTTACTACCCATAACTGTTCAAAACCACAATAATTGTTACCACCCATTACTGTTCACAAGCACAAACAAAACTTCAATAAACAAGCTTAATTATTCACAACCATCAATACAAAAATGGCGTCTGTCACTTCATAACCCTCTGGTGCACGTTATTCGGATGAGTGAGAAGTTTCATTGCTAGAATCACACGTTCTTTCGAGATATCATCCTGCAAAAAATAAAAAATAAATAACCAAGGTTGTTATGAACCATTAGCAGATGCAAAATATCAAAGCAACATATGTGAACTACAAGACTTCAATACTGTAAAATTAGTAGTTCCAACCTATAAAATTTTAAATCAGTACAACACTGCATATATCCTTTAAATAAAAATTGTTATATGTATCCTGCAAAATTATTGATGTATCATGTGAAATTGTTATATGTATCATGTAAAATTGCACATAAGCTGTAAACTACAGTGAATACTGTAACCAAAGTGAATAATAGTAAAAACTGTCTAATACATAATTTGCATCTGCTAAATTTACAGTATTCAAGGCTTATTTTACATGATATAGATCCATATATAAATATTAATAATTGGTATATGTATCCTGCAAAATTGTTATATGTATCATGTAAACATGTACTATGTATGCTGTAAAATTGTTATATGTATCCTGTAAAATTAC
This sequence comes from Carex littledalei, assembly GCA_011114355.1. NCBI lineage: Eukaryota > Viridiplantae > Streptophyta > Magnoliopsida > Poales > Cyperaceae > Carex > Carex littledalei. Next base: position 9,208,130 of record CM022100.1, read on the forward strand.
ACATATTCTGTAAACTAAAGTGAATACTGTAACCCAAGTAAAAACTGTCTAATACTATATCATGTAGAATTGATAAACATATCATGTAAAACTGTTTAATATATCCTATAAAGTAATTTCCTTCAGAATATTACTTATCATGTAAAACTGTTAAACATATAATGTAAAACTGTTAAACATATCATGTAAAAAACAATAAACTAAAAATTATGAATAGATCCTGTAAACTGTTGCATATATCCTGTAAAACTGTTAAAATATATCCTATAAAGTACTGTACATAACCTTTACACCTGATCAATACATCATGTGATAAACTCCATCCATACATTAAACTTACTAGATAAATACTGGAATTTTAAACAAGTACAAGTGTTAAACACTGCATATATCCTTTAAAGTACTGTGAAACTGTAAATCTATTGCATGAATCATGTAAAATAATAACTACAACCTGTAAATCTATTGCATGAATCATGTAAAATAATAACTACAACCTGTAAATCTATTTCATGAATCCTGTAAATTAGAATCACTAAATAACTCACTGCTGGCGTTCAATCAAAATCCAAAGTGAAACCTAACAAAGCAATCGTGTAAAATAATAACTACAACCTGTAAATCCATTGCATGAATCATGTAAAATCAAATAACTAAATAACTCACCGAATTTAGAATTCACTGCTAGCCTTCAATCCAAATCGACACTAATTTGAGAGTAATTGAGCCTAATTTGCACAATCTAATTAGGAAACATGTATATTGCCATATGAATACCTACTCCTTGAGGTTGGGGTTAATACCAATTACCACTTTACCAGATTAAGACATGCACAGATGAGGGTCAAGTCAGGCTCAACTTCGTAGAGCTTCAATTGTACAAGTGATGTAATTGAGCATCTCCGACACTGGATTTTAAGAGGAAATCAAGAGGAAACCAGTGAGGAATAAGCATCTCTGGATACTACAACAAATACAAAGCATAAGAAGTTAGCTCGATAAACTGTGTTACTGGTACACAATGATCAGAAGTAGGTGGGAAGATCTCACAGAGATATTTCACCGAACAATTGGTAGGCATCTTCAAGTAGATAATGTCATACTATAATGAGAGAGATGAATAAACTTCAGAAGAAATAAATCAACAATATTTAATCTACATATCTCTTTCTATTGCTTTACATTGAGAAAACCTAAACAGAAACAAAAGCGGTACGAACCTCCTCGCTACCACTGGTACAATATGAACTGTTACAACCGGTGCTGTTCTTGATTTGAATCCATGTGTTTTGCAATTTCTCGTCGCAGACTCCATCTTTGTGGTAATAAGTTTGATCTGATCATGTGTGGTGAATGCTTCACGAAGTCATAATACTGGATTTAAACTTAAAAAGCTCCATCGATCGTATGGCAGGAACAGGAAAGAAGATCTGACAAAGGAATAACAAATATTAAGACAAGTCCCTAAAACATCTTGTATTTACAAATATCATCAAATGCAGCTTACAGTATATATATTTTTTTCATGTACTGTAGATTATTTCATTTTGTCAAATAACATTACACATTATTTACTGAGTAATTAAGTACTAGTGTAAATTTTGCATAGAATTCCAATTGGCCACATGGTTATGAAGGTGTTTTGCCGATTACATCTCAACTTCTAATATACGAATTTTGCAAATGGTTTCATCTATACAGTAAACACAGGGGACTATTTTGTGGTTAATTAGTTGCGAACACCAGGTGCTTGATAAAATGCCACATGAAAATGTCAACTATGGGATTTTTAGCCCTCAAGTTCTTCAACTACGTGAGAAAAACATGCATCAGGCATCAGGAATCAGGAATCTAATTTGCTCGGAGAAGACAGAGATTCAACACGAATCTATGCACGAATTGATTTGATTTCAGCACCTCTCGATCGATCTCATCTAGATTCAGCTCGAAGAAGACAGAGACTCAAGCACACGATCGAAAGTGATGCGACCTTCTCCAGAGGTCAGGGAGAAGGGGCACGCCGGGAACAGCACATGATCCGCCACTGTCGGCGATAGAGGCAGTTCTACGAGCGCCTTGAGTACATCGTCGGGATGGAGATGGATCAAGGGATGATGCGGCGGATCGTCGGCACGGGATAGGTGCTCTCTATTTAGCAGAAGTTTGGAGATGAGAGATTGGAGAGAGATGAGATTGGTGTTGCTGAGAGAGATTAGAGAGATCGGGTTAAAACTATTTTAAATAAGATAGTTCTGATCAGACCGTTAAAAACAGTTAAAGTCTTATCCGAAATATTCAGGGATAATGTTAATGACAGTGATTAGTGGTTTGGATCAGCGTGGGTAAAAAGCGGGGACGAGTCGCTGGGTATAAAAACCTTTTCTCATTTTAGAATATGGATTATTCTGAATAGCAATTGCACCCAAACAGCTTTTTTGCTATTCAAAAGAGTTAGAATAGATACTATTCTCTACTCTTTGTAAATGTTGAAATAACTACTATTTGAAAGTATGAAGAGGGAGAAAAAAATAAGGTAATTGGCTTTGAACTTGTACAGGAGAAATAATCATATTTACTCCAATGAAGCATGTGCCCATCACCCCTGAAATGGCACTGAAGATTAAATAGAGAATCGAGTACCTTAGGGAGGGGTTGTGTGATAGCCAATATAACTATATTATAGTGAGTAGAACTAGGGTGCTCTCGAGTTCACCAAGCCCTTGGTGAATTCAAGTCCAAAACTCATCGGATCGGCTTCAAACGACGAATCCGACCGTTGAAACCCGTCTACCTTACGAGTGATGCGTCTACATGCAAAAAATTTAAATTTTGAAATTAATTTTGCATAGAGTCAAGTGGTCAAAAAAACGTCAAAAAATAAATGCATTAAAATTAATTTATTAACCTTCTAATTTTGACCACTTGACTCTATGCAAAATTAATTTCAAAATTTAAATTTTTTGCATGTAGACGCATCACTCGTAAGGTAGACGGGTTTCAACGGTCAGATTCGTCGTTTGAAGCCGATCCGATGAGTTTTGGACTTGAGTTCACCAAGGACTTGGTGAACTCGAGAGCACCCTAGTTCTACTCATATTATAGTTTATTTTTGAATTTTCACTAATACAATATCAAAATGACAAAATTAATACCAATTTATATATTTTATTTACGTTTCAGCCTTTCAATCAATTTTTTTTTATTTTTATCCTTAAAGTTAGCAAAGATGATCCTGTCAATATATTGCATGGGATAGGCATGTGACAAAGGCGTGGAATAGGTCGATCATTGGGATAATTTTAGGTATATCCTCCAAAATTCTTGAAATTATGTAATTTTCCCTTTAAAATTAATAATATCATATTTACTCTTTTAAATATTAAAATACTAAAAATTTAACCAATTTATTACATTTTCTATTAAAATTTATTTTATATTTATGAAGTACCTATTTTACCATTTATTAAAAAAAATGTAGTATGTGTGCAAGAAAAATGTTCGGACTTTTAATTAGTTAATTTTCGAGGGCATTTCTCTACTTGTGGCATATACACATTGATAATTAGGCATACGCTTGTGTGTGTCACAAATAAAAAATGAACTATTTGCCCTCACAAGAAGCCAATTAGAAGACTTAACATTTATGTTAAACATACTACATTTTTTTAGTTTTTTAATAAAATATAATATTGGGTACTTTATATATTTAAAATGAGTTTTAATAGAAAAGAGACAACTGAGTAGAGCAACACAGGTGCATTGTTCCAATTTCTTTTTCCTTGCGGAACTTATTTTCATTTTTCATCAATGTTTTAAATAGCGTTTATAGCGTCATAGCGGGAAGGCTACAAAAAAAAGCTATAGCGGAAGCTATTCTACATAGTGTTTTTTTACAAAAATTATATTATATATTTGTACTAAATATCAACATTATCTAAAGTCTCATAGAACAATAAATACATCAAATTAATTAAGAAATTATAATATTCATATTGAACCAGTACAAAGTCCAAATTGTGGTTCAAAGTATCCATAGTAATATTATAAATTATCGATATTTTTCTATTCAAGATATCTTAAGAATCATGATTCATGACATAATCTATTTTTTTTCTATTCAAATTTCAAAATAACCTATACATCATTGATTTCGGTTTGGGCTTTTATTTAACATTTTTGGGTCTTTATTTAAAGCCCATATAAATTGCCTAAAAAGCCCATTATACATAGCGCGCGCTATTTGCGCTACACGCTATGCGCTATAGCTTACCGCTATTACCGCTATAGCGGCCGTAACTCAATTAGCGTATTTTGATGTCATAGCTTAGCGTTTAGGGTAGTGTCGCTATAGCGCGCTATTTAGAACATTGATTTCCATTGACTGAGGGGAATCTAGTTTAGAAGATAATAATTGAAATTTCGTACCTTTTGTCTTTAATTGAAGAGATCAATGTGGGTTCCACTAAATGATTTTTCTCTGTAAGAGGATTGACCTCACCACCCCATTTTTTGTTTTTCTTTAGAGATATTTAGTGTGTATAGAATAAATATTTTACATATAAACATTAATACTAATGTTTTTAGATTCTAATTGCTTTGTGCTGGATTATGATCAAAGCAATGGGAAGAAGACAAAAAGATCCAAGAGTATGCTTCAAATTAGAGATATTATAAAACTAAAATAAGAACTAAAAATAAGAGTTAGCATAAACAGATTTATAATCAAATCAGATGATGCTTAGCCACTCTCATGATTTTAAAACTTTTAAATATGTATATTGAAATTTAATTGATTTTTTTTTTTTTCAAATTTTGATATAATTCAACTTCTCTTATATTTTTTAATATGTGCTTGCAGCTTTAACTACTTAAGATTCTATTTTTGTAGTTGTAGAAACTTGAGTTCAAATTCAAACTGTCATACATTATGTATTTTACGTCTTAAATTCTAATCTTAATTTTTTCTTTTGAGTAAAGGTTGGTGGTCAGGCCATTCAACTATTTAATATTCACAAAGAATTGTCCATTTCGGATTTCGAACCTACGACTTTCCACACGAAGAGTATTACCTTTACTACTAGACCAAAAATTGGCTCTAGCTCTAATCTTTATTTTTTTTTATTTCTACCTCCGATGATTAGCAAAGAAGATCAACACATAATTAATGCCTCTCATTATATTGCGTGGAATAGGTGGATAATTTGACAAAGAAATGAAGAATAAGTATGCATGAGTTGATCCGTTTCTCATGCTAAATAGTTATAGATAAAATCTCCTACGAGATCGAGTGACCTAATTAAGGGCTAGCTTATAAAGAAACAATGAAGTGAGCAACAATATCTAATTAAAAACTGTGAAAGATTGAAGCTACTTCTGCTGCGATTTGAGATCAGAGACGGAGTCAGAAAATTAAAATCGGAAGGCAAAATAAATAATTATAATGTAATTTGATTTTACGAAGAAAACAAATAGTATTAATTTTTGTTAATATTAAAAATTTAAAAATTAGGAGGGTTTAATTTTCTTCCGCCCATAATTGAGATAATAATAAATTGTGAAGTTTATGAGGATATGTCGCTTTCAAAATTTTTACCTTAAGTTTTATCGAATTAAATGATCAGATCAATGTTTTACATAGCGTTTATAGCATCATAGCGGAAAGGCTACAAAAAAAGCTATAGCGAATAGCGTTGCTATAGCGGAAGCTATGCTACATAGCGTTTTTTTTTTTACAAAAACTATATTATATATTTGTACTAAATATCAACATGATTTAAAGTCTCATAGAACAATAAATAACACCAAATTAATTAAGAAATTATAATATTCATATTGAACCAGTACAAAGTTTAAATTGCGATTCAAAATATCCATAGTAATATCATAAACTATCGATTTTTTTCTATTCAAAATATCTTAAGCATCATGATTCATGACATAATATATTTTTTTTTCTATTCAAATTTCAAAATAACCTAGACAAGGGTTTCCTTCTCGGTTTGGGCAAATTAAAAGATATGTAGCAATAAAGCTTTTAATTGATTTTGGTTTGAACTTTTATTTAACTTTTTTGGATCTTTATTTAAAGCCCATATAAATTGCCTAAAAAAGCCCATTATGCATAGCGCACGCTATTTGCGCTACACGCTATGCGCTATAGCGGACCGCTATTACCGCTATAGCGGCCGTAGCTCAATTAGCGCATTTTGATGTCATAGCTTAGCGTTTGGGGTCCAAAAATGCTATAGCGCCGCTATTTAGAACACTGGATCAGATAAATGGATACCATCTTAATTTCTCTCAGTCTTGGAAAATAATATACAATTTTGCTAATTGAAATAAAATATTTGAAGACTGAAATCGGTAACTTAAAATAATAATGCTTGCTAAATCCGAACAAACCTAGCTAGCTTGTAGAATTATAATTAATCTTGCACAATAATAATAAGAGAAGTCCTATTTTGCATTTCTAGTGTTAATTTTTTTCAATTAAGTATTTAAATGAAGTACTCTAGCCTTTTATTCTGATTTCTTTGATCCATGATATAATGTCCTATTAATTAAGAAAAGAAAAAAATAATCTAGAATTCTAAATATATGCTTAGCTGGTGAAGTAAATGAAGGTCAATAATTCAAATTTATCATTATCGTCCAATTCAACAACTTTAAAATTAATTAAACTCATAAATAAAAAAGACATCACAAAGATTGAGAAGTAAGAAATCCTCATGCTAAAGGGGCCGGTAACTTAAAAATTAAGTTTGGATCCGGATCATCGATCGGATTAGATCATCTCGAACAATATAATTCAATCCAAACAAGAATTTAATTACGGAGCTTTTTTAATATCTGTGAACGCAACATAACGTTGTTCGTGTAAATGTAATAATTTTTTGTTGGTATGTTAGCTGGCTGCCTATATATAGCTGGCCAAAGATTCTTTGACATTTTTAATTGACAAATGAATCAAATAATACAATTATATATGGTGCCTTAATTAGGGTGCTGATATTCACAACACAACAAACTTTAAATATTTTTATAAACAGACTACTTTACCTCTCAATTTGTTTCTAAATCAAGCTATCATTTGTTTCTTTTTTTAATTAACAATCTTCCAAGTTTGTTATCCTTCATTCATGTTATCTTATTTTGGTAAAAATACTGTATACTATACTATGAAAAGCAGAAGAAATTATTTAGCATGTTACCCAATCAAATTTTGAAATAATATATTTCAATTGCCACTTAATTTGTTTTTTGTGCCTATTTTGGCCGGTTGGAATATTTTTATTAATTCTCAGCGAACTTGGGTATATTAATTAATTTGTGATAAACTTTGGATATTAATAAAAATGTCGGCTCTAGCGCCAAGGCAGGTGCACTTTTTTCAATTTCTTTTTCCTTCCTCGTGAAACTTACTTCCGGTTTCCATTGACTTTGGAAAAATCTAGTTTAGAAGAGAATAATTAAAATTTTCGGACCATTTTTTTAATTGAAGAGATCAAATGTGGGTCCCACCATTTACGAATTTCTCTCTGTGGAAGGGATTGAGCTCACCGCCCGCATTATTTTTTCTCGGATATATAGTTTGTAAACCTCCATTTTTATTCTTATACGTACGTATAAATTATACGTAGATGTTGTGATCTGTTAACGACTATGATTTAAAAAAAAATGTTTCGGATTAAATATCTGCCCTCTAATTAAACGGTCTGCTTTATTTTATTCTATGTATTTTTTATATTTTTTTATATGTAAAAATTTAAATTGATTAAAACACGTACTCGCTATATGTAGATGTCATGATTTCTTCAATTTTTTTCAATTTTTTTAAACTCTCTTATTTGATTGTCAGATACTCAATTTCTTTTCATTTTTTTTAATGTCATTTAAGAATACAGATTCACAGTAATCACCGTAATTTTTGATGTCGTTATATATCATTTAAGAAAAACAGTTCCACACATGATAGCAATAAAGATTACATATTCATACTAATAACAAAACTATACATTTTTTTGGTGCAATAAGACTAATATATTAATAAAACAGTAAAATAACAAATTACAAAATTTTATTATAATAGAAAATACCATACAAAATCAACGTGCGTATGAATTAAAAGTCCTCTAACTTATTTTATATGAAATACTGAATATTTATCATATTTGTTCTCTTATAGTATGCCCCGGTTCTAATCTATTTTAATATTATTCATTATTCAATAATATTTTTTTCATTGGTCTATTTTTTTATGAAAATATGTTATTTGCTGTGGATATTTTTTTGTTATCTTATAATATGTTCCGTTACAACGCACAAGCATGATACTAGTAGTTTATTATTTGAATAGAACTAGGGTGTTCTTATGCTCATCACAAGTTTCTTTGTGAGCTTAACTCAAAAATCTATCGGGTTGGTTTCAAACGACAAATTCAAACCATTAAATTGATATACTTCACGATTGATGTGTTCACATGTTAAATTTATAAATTTTCAAATTAATTAAGTATAAAGTCAAACGGTAAAAAAAATGGTTTATAAGTTTATCTTAATGCGTTCATTTTTTGACATTTTTCGACATTTTTTTATCTTATGATTTTATACTAAATTAATTTGAAATTTTATAAATTTGACATATAAACGCATCACTTGTGAAGTAGATCAATTTCAATAATTTGAATATGTTACTTGAATACAAAATTTTAAGTTAAGCTCACTAAGTTTTGAAACTTAGTGAGCTCAAAAACACTCTAATACTATTCTACTATTTTGTTTCCATTTGCATGCAATAGTTCTAAAAAAACATTAGAATCAATTTTAGTAATTGATGTTTTATTATAAAAAAATATAATTGTTAGTAAACATATTGATTGAAGTTTTTTTCTTCTAAAAATAATAAAGATTGAACCAAAGTTTCGGTTCAGATATAGTTGATCAATACTTTGTTCGGTCACTTCTTAATTAGTCCTTTACGTAAATCACGACCCATAAAGAGGTGATCGAACTGCCCTTTCTATAAACTTTTTTTTGGGGGAGGGGGTGATCGAATCAAAACTTCGATCCCTCGCTCCTTTTATTTAAAATTTCAGGAGGAGGGACCATATGAAAATTTCAATCTCCTCCTCTTTTCTAAAAGTTGAAGGGGATGACTGAATCAAAGTTTTAGTCACCCATCTTTTTGCGCGATCTATGTCGGTGGTAGTGTGTATGTGTGACTGAGGGGTGACCGAACTGAAATTTTGATCTACCCATGCCTCAATCAAAACTTTGGTTCTATCCTTGATTACTATTTTTGAAGAAAAAAATCAGCAATATATTTTCTAAGAAATTGATTTTCTATTTTCCAAAAATAAAAAAAAAGTTCCTACTAATTAATTGTCCAACATATCAAAGTTTTGGTTCTCACTAGAAAAATAAATTGAACAAACAAAAATTTATGATAGACTCTTTACTATCATAGTAAAGATTTGTATTAGATAGCCATAAAATTATACAGCCTCTTGTAATTGGACCGTTTAATGTTTTACATGTATCGAATGATAGAGATAGGTCTTGACTTACATATGACATATGACTTAGATCAAGAAATTTAAATATATAATTATATATGTTATGATAGAAAAGAGATTTAAAATGAGTTTTAATAGAAAAGAGATAACTTGCATGGTAGAGCGACACAAACACAGGTGCACTGTTCCAATTTCTTTTTCCTTGCGGAACTTATTTTCAGTTCCCAGGGGAATCTAGTTTAGAAGGCAATAATTGAAATTTCGTACCTTAATTTTGTCTTTAATTGAAAAGATCAATGTGGGTTCCACAAAATGATATTTCTCTGTAAGAGGGATTGACCTCAGACCTCAGTCCTCACCACCCCACTATTATTATTTTCTTCTTCTTCTTCTTCTTCTAGAATAAGTCTTTTTAATATTTTTTTAAAGAGCTAGCTAGGGGTTAAATTAAAGATGAAGTCACGAACTGTCTACATAAGAAATATTAATTAATTAACCTTCCATGCGTACAATCAATTTGATGCTACTAATTGTCCAACATATCAAAGTTAATTTGTGTTAATTTCTCACTAGAAAAAATAAACTTGAACAAACAAAATTTTATGATAGACAGATATATAGTAAAGATTTAATTAATTGGGTTTGATATATAGCCATACAAATTATTAAAAGCATCTTGTAATTGGACTGTCTAATATATATTTTCAATCAGAAATATATAGCATTAATTTTTGGCAAAAATAACACGACAAAATATTTTTAATCTATATCGATCTCTTAATATTCTAGTTGGCATGATTAGGCATTATATTGGTCGGATTCCAACTTTTATGTTGATTCGGAAATTGAATTTTAGTGATAAAAAATACAGCAGTATGCAAACAATTAAAATTCGTTTCATATACCAAAACTAATTATTTATGTTTTCCTAAAGCGACTCATGCATGCTCTGTGTTTTAATTTCACTTTAGAAAATTAATTATATAATGAATATGTTTTCAACTTAATTCTAAACATATTAAAATTGTATCTTCTAAAGCAACTCATTTTTTAAAGATAAGACGAAAAATCTCATGCTCAACTTTAAATATTTATCAAAATAAAATCTTTAAGTCGGATTTCAAATCGAAACAAGGCATTTTCTTATAGATCCATGGATATATTCATCATTTTTTCTTCTTTATTGCAAGTATCTATATATTAAATTAAGAACATCCAGTTTTATATATATATATAGAATCTGGCTAATATGCTACGCATATATAAGGGCCCCTCCGTGCTACGGCTCACTTTTTGAGTTTTTAAAATTCTAACGGTCGATCCAAACCGTTCAACATGATCTCCATATGAATATGTACTTGCAAACCAAATTTTACATTTTTTAGAATTTTTTTACTATTTATTAAGCCACTTTGAAAATCGCTGATTCAATGGTCCAGAAAAGTTTACTGTTATGTACAAATTAGTGTTTTTTCAAAGTGGCTTAATAAATAGTAAAAAAATTCTAAAAAATGTAAAATTTGGTTTGCAAGTACATATTCATATGGAGATCATGTTGAACGGTTCGGATCGACCGTTAGGATTTGAAAACTCAAAAAGTGAGCCGAGCACGGAGGGCTCTTATATATGCGTAGCACCATAGCACGGTCCTATATATATATATTCATACGACGAATCCGACGAATCCGACCGTTGAAACCCGTCTACCTTACGAGTGATGCGTCTACATGCAAAAAATTTAAATTTTGAAATTAATTTTGCATAGAGTCAAGTGGTCAAAAAACGTCAAAAAATGAATGCATTAAAATTAATTTATTAACCTTCTAATTTTGACCACTTGACTCTATGCAAAATTAATTTCAAAATTTAAATTTTTTGCATGTAGACGCATCACTCTATATATATATATATATATATAGAGTAGAACTAGGGTGCTCTCGAGTTCACCAAGTCCTTGGTGAACTCAAGTCCAAAACTCATCGGATCGGCTTCAAACGACGAATCCGACTGTTCAAACCCGTCTACCTTACGAGTGATGCGTCTACATGCAAAAAATTTAAATTTTGAAATTAATTTTGCATAGAGTCAAGTGGTCAAAATTAGAAGGTTAATAAATTTTTTAATGCATTCATTTTTTGACGTTTTTTGACCACTTGACTCTATACAAAATTAATTTCAAAATTTAAAATTTTTGCATGTAGACGTATCACACGTAAGGTAGACGGGTTTGAACGGTCGGATTCGTCGTTTGAAGCTGATCCGATGAGTTTTGGACTTGAGTTCACCAAGGGCTTGGTGAACTCGAGAGCACCCTAGTTCTACTCTATATATATATATCCATGCCTAATTTGTCTTATTGATTGATTGTCCCGGATAAACCTCCATCACTGGCAAATAATTAATGTAATCATATATATTTTAAGAATCTCTAATCACCTACTTCCAAAAATAATATAATATAATTATTGAGATTTCCACCCGGAGGACTTTAAACTTATCTTTCTCCATTAAGGAAAGATAATCTTGATTCCTGCTATTGCATCAATTTAATTGAAAATTCTTGAAATCCAATTAAACTTCTATATATATATGCACTTGTCTGGGCACATGATTTACCAGTTTTGAGGGGGAACTAAAACGGACATCTCCATTTTGTTGAAATGGAGAACAAGCAGTACCGATATCCTATATTAAATTTACAATTTTACACCCCTCCTGCGTCTTCTCTAGGATCCATTTGCTTCTCTTTGTCATCAACACGTCCCTTTCTCCTCTCTTCCCAGTCAATTCATTCCACTACTTCTAAAGAGCATATCGATCTAGTTCTATTTTTCTCTCTAGTCCTCACACTTCCACATCCATCATATCTTCCTCTCTCTCTATATATTCCTAAACTAGTACTCTTGGCATTGTTCATAGTACACAAACCACCAGAAAATAAAAGACAGAAGAAATAAGATGGTGGTTGCAGGAGGCATGGATGGAGGTTTGCCCATGGGCCAAATTCTCACGCCCAGGTTTGCTGTGCAAGTGGTTCGAAGCCGGTGGTTCATGGTTTTCGCATGTCTCCTCATCATGTCGGCTGCCGGTGGCACCTATATCTTTAGTATCTATTCAAAAGACCTCAAATCAGCTCTGGGCTACAATCAACAGACCCTAAACACTCTTAGTTTCTTCAAGGATCTCGGTGCGAATGTCGGGGTCTTATCCGGCCTGATCAACGAGGTGACTCCGCCATGGGTCGTGCTTATTATCGGCTCTGCCATGAACTTATTTGGCTACCTCATGATATATCTTGCTATCACAGGTCGTATTGCAGCCCCAAAGGTGTGGATGATGTGCCTCTACATATGTATTGGATCAAACTCTCAATCCTTTGCCAACACTGGCGCACTTGTCACATGTGTGAAGAACTTCCCTGAGAGCCGCGGCACTGTGCTAGGGTTGCTCAAGGGTTTTGTCGGGCTAAGTGGCGTGATATTCACCCAACTTTATTTGGCCATCTATGGCAACGATTCAAAATCCGTTGTGCTACTTATCGCGTGGCTTCCAGCCGCGGTCTCCATTATTTTTGTTCACACCATTCGTATCATACCATACAACTCATCTCAAGCAAAGAACACCAAGCCCTTCTTTTGCTTTCTCTACATCTCCATTGGGCTTGCAGTGTTTCTATTAATTATGACCGTTGTGCAAAATTTTGTGCAATTCTCGCACTCTTCCCATGCGATTAGCGCGTTCATTCTTACTCTCATCCTTTTCCTTCCCCTTGCAGTTGTCATAAAAGAAGAAGTTAAGAGCCTAATTGAAACAAACAAATCATTCGAAACATCACCGACCATAACCATTGAAAAAACCCCCACTGTTCCCAACCCGTTGCCACCGCCATCACCATCACCATCACCGAAACCCAAACCAAACTCTTCTTCAAAAATGACCTCATGCATAACCAACATGTTCAAGCCACCTGCAATGGGAGATGACTATTCAATCCTGCAAGCATTAGTAAGCATAGACATGATAATTCTCTTCTTTGCAACAATTTGTGGCGTTGGAGGTACGCTCACTGCCATAGACAACATGGGGCAAATCGGCCAATCATTGAGGTACCCTGCAAAGAGCATCAACACATTTGTCTCCCTGATAAGCATATGGAACTATGCCGGTCGTGTTACCTCCGGCTACGTATCTGAAATTGTGCTTTCAAAGTACAAATTCCCCCGACCGTTGGCTCTCACTCTCGTGCTTCTCCTCTCTTGTGTCGGCCACCTTCTCATAGCCTTTGGAGTACCACAATCGCTCTACCTTGCCTCCGTCATAATAGGTTTCACTTTTGGGGCACAGTGGCCATTACTATTCGCCATTATCTCCGAAGTGTTTGGTCTTAAATATTATTCTACACTTTACAATTTTGGGTCAGTTGCAAGTCCGATTGGGTTGTACATTCTGAATGTTCGAGTCACCGGCTATTTGTATGACGTGGAGGCAAGGAAGCAGAATGGCGGTAAAGATCTGACATGTATGGGCGTACAATGCTTTAAGTTGTCGTTTATTATTATCACAGCGGTGACGGCATTTGGTGCTATGGTGTCTCTACTATTAGTTTGGAGGACAAGGAAGTTTTATAGCAGCGATATTTACGCAAAATTCAGGGAGTCGTCGGAGGCTGTCGAGATGGATAGTTCGACGGGAATGGCACCGGAGAGGGTAAATGTGGAAAAAATGGATGAGAATGGTGTGACAGCTAAAAAGCAGAAAGAGGTAGGTCAGTGAGAACAAGGGACCGACCTAATTAAGGGGTGGTTAGATGTTGACCTATAAGTCAAAAGAAATTGAAATAGTTTGCTAGCTAGCTAGGTTTTAAGTTTGAACAAGTGTGTGCTGAAATTCAGTATATGCAGGTGCATATAATAAATTTGTAATTGCATATGGGACTGCATATTAGATAGTTATATCTATTTTCACTTTTTTGTTTTGGATCTTCTTTTTTTGTCATTTTTTCTTCTTCTTCTTCTTTCTTCGTCTTTTATTTTTTTTCCCCTTTTAGAATGCCCTGTTGTAAAGCTTATTGTATGATATTAATTAAGCTACTCAGAAAATGAAAGATTGATGTACTTCTTCAAAGAAAATTCTTAATTAATTTGTTTAATGTATAATCATACAAAAATAAGTCCTTAATTAAGAGAGGGACAAGACTGTATCAGTACCACACATGCATATACCAAACCTAACAATATGTTCAACAACAATTATGCATGCTTCCATTTTTCTGTACCATCCTGTTTAAGGTGGCATCAAGACAGAGAACTAGCCTAGCTGTATATTTGTTTGTTGCATTGACTAGTCTTCTTGGTCATGATAAGTTAGTCCTGTTTTTGCAGTATATGCATGTATTTGTGAACAAATAGAAGTTTGAAAACAGAACTTCCCATTCTGAGATAAGAAATTAGTACTTGGGTGGATTTTTTGTAGAAAAGTTAATTTCTAATCTGAACTTCTAGTTAATTTGTCAATCATTCCTTTAAATAAATGGCAGCAATCATGTCCCTCCCTCCATATACCAACTTGGATTTTTTTTTTTTTTAAAGTAATTAAAATAATTAATTTTAAAAAAACAACATGATTACTTTTTTTTTACAAAAACCATAAAAACCGAACTGCCAATTCGGTCTGAAGGATTTTTTTTTCTCTGGACCGAATTGGCAATTCGGTTTAGCCTTTTTTCACAGTCCCCCCATTTCCTGTGTGGCCTTGCGTGTAACTCCTTCTAAACCGAATTGGCAATTCGGTCTAGGCTTTTTTTTTTTTTAAGAGACACTAAGAAGAGCAAAATATAGAAATCTAACACTGAAAATTTGAATTTTTTGTATAAATTATTTGTTAGATTACTTCTTTTGATTTATAATTAGCATATTTATACTAAAAATACACTAAATTACTTGAAATTATGTTGAATTACACTATATTACAATAAATTATGTTGAATTACATTAAATTACGCTAAATTACAATAACTTCGCTAATTATGCTGAAATACGGTAAATTACGCTAAAGTAGACTGATTTTGTGCCATCTTTCATGAATCATAAAAAATAGTAAAAAAATTTAGAAAATAGTAAAAATTGGTATTCTACAAGTTCATTATGTAACTAATTTACTGAGCTACTTGGATTGAATAATAGAAATGAAAATCTTAATCGGAAACTTCAACTCAAGTTTTGAGGCTCTTCTCTTTGTTTTTTTGGAAATTCTGAATTTCGAAAAACAACATAGTGGTCACGGACGCATGCGTATTTTCGCAAGCTTTCCAAAAAGTGGTCATTTGCTGAAATCGGACACTCGAGCGCCGTTTTATGACTGTTTGAAGTTTCGCTATCATTTTTCGTCTTTTCAGTGAAGATATCGTTCCTATTCATATGTAATTTAGCGTAATTTACCGTATTTTAGCGTAATATAATGTAATTTAGTGTAATTTAACTTAATATAGTGTAATTCAACATAATTTCAAGTACTTTAGCGTATTTTAGTATAAATATGCTAATTATATGTCAAAAAAAGTAATCTATTAAATAATTTAAACAAAAAAATTCAAATATTCAGTGTTAGATTTCTTTATTTTGCTCTTCTTAGTATCTTTAAAGAAAAAAAAAAGCCTAGAACGAATTGGTAATTCGGTCTGGCCTGTTTTTTTTTATTTTTTGTGGCGTTCTTTCTACAATCCGGTGAAAAACAACTAAAACCGAATTGTCAATTCGGTCTGGAAAAAAAAAATCCATCAGACCGAATTGGCAGTTTGGTTCTTATAGTTTTTGTAAAAAAAAAGAAATAATCATGTTGTTTTTTTTTAAATTAATTATTTTAATTACGTTTTTAAAAAAAAATCCAACCAGCTTACTAGCTGTAGGTATATCATTTTCAAGCTGGCATGTAACCTGCTTTAAGGCACGGACTTGTAGCGATCCATGTAGCAGGCGACACTGAAAATTTCCTAACCTTTTTCTTTTAGTACATAGGTCCAAAAATGTTACAAATTTACATGCATAATCTTTGGTTTTTAATTCGCATAAACTTGATGCGGATTAGACTGTTCAAACCGCCCCCCACTGCTCAACGAAATACGAGCTATATCTATATGGTTGGAGAAAGAACACACTATTGTCATTTTGGACTGTTTTATCTCATTTGAAAAATATTGTCAAATTAAATTACCGAAGCCCAATACTTTTTTGACGTCAAGACAACTCGCTACACAAAATTATCTGTGAGAAATGTTACAATTAATAGAATTAGTTTATCCCTATATGCTTGGGGAAAAGACAGAAAGATATTTTTTGTCTCACGAGGAATTGCCAGCACCGACAAAGGGCATAGAATTGCATGATTGATCCGCTCAATACATGGATCTATCACAATTGCATCTCACCAATGATTTCATACTCAGAGCATCTCCAACTCAGGTAAAAAAATTAAAAACAGTTGTAAAACACTATTTAAAAATTAAGTTCTTTTTAGTTTCTTAATCTCTCTATTTCAGAAATTAGGTCAGAACCAATAGGAAAGAGAACAAAGAAGTCAGAGCCAATAGGAAAGAAAGAGAGTACCAATAGGAAAGAGAAATCGTTTACTTTATAAGCAAATTTGTTTTTTTAGAAATTGACCTACAACCCAACAATTATATTAGCAATTGACACATCAGATTAACAATTTACAAAAAAATTACCATTGTAGATGCATTCAGTACAAGAATCTATCACAAGTTCACAACTGCATCTCACCTTCTTTTATTTTTGTCAGTGGTCCAAGTAGATATATCCATGCATGATAGGTTGTACAGTTCAGAATATAATGTGGAGGTTGGCAAGATCACTGACACTAAAGCTTGGCACATTTCATTTCACATTTGTTTTGGCAGAGCGAGGTTAAAAACTAGAGAGAGATAAAGAAACAACTTTATGAGGAAATAAATTGTGTTCCAACTTAAATAATATAAAGTACATTGACTTATTTATGATAAACAGATTTTCTTAAAAGAACTAATAAAAATAAACTTTTAAAATCACCCTAGCCAGGGCAGATCTAAGGCTTAGTCAAAGATGACTAAGCCACCTCTATAATTTTAAAATTTTAATTATATATATATAAATTTAATTGAATTTTATCTTTTAAACTTTTTATATAGTCTAGCCACCCTCAATGAGTAGAACTAGGGTGCTCTCGAGTTCACCAAGCCCTTGGTGAACTTAAGTCCAAAACTCATCGGATCGGCTTCAAACGACGAATCCGACCGTTGAAACCCGTCTACCTTACGAGTGATGCGTCTACATGCAAAAATTTTAAATTTTGAAATTAATTTTGCATAGAGTCAAGTGGTCAAAATTAGAAGGTTAATAAATTAATTTTAATGCATTCATTTTTTGACGTTTTTTGACCACTTGACTCTATGCAAAATTAATTTCAAAATTTAAAATTTTTGCATGTAGACGCATCACTCGTAAGGTAGACGGGTTTCAACGGTCGGATTCATCGTTTGAAGCCGATCCGATGAGTTTTGGACTTGAGTTCACCAAGGGCTTGGTGAACTCGAGAGCACCCTAGTTCTACTCACCCTCAATAAATGACAAATGTTTAGTTGTAACCTAGTAGTTAAATCTCTATTTTATGGTTCATAGGTCTTGAGTTCAAATTTCACTCATCATAATTGTGCATTTTAATTTTTAGCCACCCCTATCAAAATTTTCTAATTCTGCCCCTTACCCTAACTACATACTGAATACATAGAAAGCATCTTCTTTTAATTGAGCTTGCCAATATTTAATTTGAGCATGCATGAACTAGCGGATCTACAACTAATCACAAGAATGATTATCCATTCTTTGATTTTAAAATCTGAAATATATATATTAAAATTTAATTGAATTTTATTCTTCTAAATTATTTTATATAGTTCAGCTCTCTCCTTGTAAAATAACATATGCTTGTAGTTTAGTTGTTAGAATTTCACTTTGTGGTTGTGAAAACTTAAGTTCAAATCTTTTTTACCACATATTAATTATATATTTACGTTTTAGCTCCCTCCCTCAAACTAAATTTTCTAGTTTTGCCTATGTAAGAATGCTCCTTAATTCAACCCTGGCATATTGTAAGTCTACTAACAGTATACTTTTTTTATTTTTTTTAATCTCAGAGAAGCTACCAAGGGTAGCTATAGCAGTATACCTAATTATATGAAAATGATGTCAATAATGAGATGAGACACACATAACACATAATGAACAAAAGAAGGATGCGGAAGCCTCAACCTAGCTTTTGGAGGCACATTAATTTAATAGGAATGCTTACCTTTTTTAAGAAAGATTCTCCATCATTTTCTTCTTTTCTAGTTTAGTTATTCTTTAAAATGATCAGCTAGCCACACAGCATATCTATCATGAATCTCTTGCCTAATTTTTGGTGTGTTGCCCTTCAGTGGAAGGTATACACCATTAAATTCTGAACAGAATTTGCCTGAATATATATTCTGGTAAGTCATAGATAGATTTAAGGGTCCGCCTAGCTCTCCCCCGTGAACAATCCCCCGTTTCATCCCCCGTCAGTTGCATTAATTAAGATAGTTAGTTAGTTAGAATTTATAACTGTCAGTGTATTTTAGGAATTTGCAGAAGTATTCATATGTAGCACAACTAGTATTCATCCATCTATATGAATGTATTCACATTTGCAATAGAAACATATTTGGATATATTACAACAAGAAAGTAGGGGACAAACAACATGTGTGGGGGACTGCACAACTGTCAGAGCATTAATTAAGTGGGGGACCGCATAACCGTCAGCGCATTAATTAAGTGGGGGACTTCTAACTACCTTCAGCTCATTTTAGAAATTTGCAAAAAAAGTATTCATCTGTAACACAACTAGCATTCATCCATCTATATAAATGTATTCATCTTTGCAATAGAAGTATATTTGGACACATTAATCACTCATCTTTTACACGTTTTTAGAGATGGGTTTTTTTTCTCCGTTCAATCTAACCAATATTTCTGACGATCTGTGAGGAATTTTGCAAATCTAAAACCACGAATGTCTTCTAAATAATTTTCTCTTTCAAATGAGATCCATGATGACATACTTTCGAGTTGTCCGTTGCACAAGTATTCACACCTCGTCATGCAAGTATTCATCCCGCATTAAGCAAGTATTCATCCTCATCGTGTAAGTGTAAATAGTTAATGTACCAAGAGTATTACACGTTTTTAGAGATGGGTTTTTTTTTCTCCGTTCAATCTAACCAATATTTCTGACGATCTGTGAGGAATTTTGCAAATCTAAAACCACGAATGTCTTCTACACAATTTTCTCTTTCAAATGAGATCCATGATGACATACTTTCGAGTTGTCCGTTGCACAAGTATTCACACCTCGTCATGCAAGTATTCATCCCGTATTAAGCAAGTATTCATCCTCATCGTGTAAGTGAAATAGTTAATGTACCAAGAGTATTACAAACATATGTGCATACCAAACAAATAAAAAATATTCATCCATAAGATATCAAGTATTCATACATATAAGTTAAAGTATTTATGTCTAAGATATTAAGTATTCATCCATAAACGTTGAAATATTCATCTCTAAAACATTAAGTATTCATCCATATGTACTTAGTACGCACTGTTCTAATTCACCATTAATGAAGCTTTGTTCTTTGCAAATAACTCGGATCTGACTCGGCGGTCGACAGTGATGGATTTACTCCGGCGGAGGCGGAGGTGGGAGGTGGGAGACGGAGGTGAGAGACGGAGGTGGAGGTGGGAGAGGGAGGCCGAGAGGGAGAGGTGGGAGAGGCGGGCGGAGGTGGAGGCGGAGGTGGAGAGGAAGAGGTGGGAGAGGGAGGGAGAAAGAGGAAAGAAATAAATGGAGAAAATTGTGTAATTAATTTGTAGGGCCATTAGGTAGTTAGAATTTTGAATTATAGTTAGAAAAGGTAGTTAGTTAGTTGGGGGATGAAATGGGGGATGTATAGATAGGGGAAGATATCATTACCCTAGATTTAATTGGTTTATCAAACTTTAGTGTCTTTTCAAAAAGAAATATTTTATAAGAAGAAAAGTTGGATGTGGTATTGACCATTCAATCAATCTGAAATAGATGTAGCTAGCTAGGTGATTAAACAATTAATTAAAGAGTAGACAGACCATGCATTTCTAGAAACCGGGAACAGAACAAAAGTGTAGGCCTAATTACGTACCATAAAAAGGTGGAAAGCAATTAAGTAGTCCCCTTTGATGGTGGAATATAATGCCTTTACAGGCTCTGCTACTGGTTTTTGAGTTTGATTTGGTTACAATATTCTGATTCTGATCATCAAGTACACATGTTAATTTGTTCGTTAGTTCAGGTGGGAGTGAGAGGGCGACAGCCGCTCGCTTCAAATTTGCAATGATTTTGAGGTTACAACAAATTCCGTTTAATATATGTTTGATCGGAGCCATTCAATCAGTCAGTATCAGACCAATTAAAATTAGTGGAAGAAATTAATGGGAATTAATTAGTGATGGATGGGGGAAGCGAAGCGTAACACACCCAAATAATTAACATGGCATGAGATTCCTTACCGTCTAGCCGTTGGTAGTTCAGTTGGTACTAATTAATCCAGTGCTCATCGGAACTTACACACCCAAATAACATGGCATGCATGAGATTCCTTAAAAATCTAAAATTGGTGGAAATGCATGCTCACCCAAATTAATAACATGGCATGAGGATATATAGCAAGGCAAAAAATTAATTAATTGTTGAGTCATCCCTCGGCTCAGTCTTTTCTCTTTGATTATATGAGTGAGTTTAGTACGTAGTTATTTTATTCCCTATTCCCTAGTAAAACGGTCAGTTTCTCAGTTGGTGTGCATTTGGTTTGGTTTTTTTTTTCATTTATTTGAATTATTAGTATTGGCGTGCCTAGAAATCTGCAACAGCTCAGAAGAATATCTTAGATCAATGCATGTTGCACATTTTGAAAATATCAAAATAGTGAGGCAAGGAAGAATATATAACATTAATAATTGCATGTGGCACATTGAGAAGATAAACCCAAGTTATTGGAACAAATATCGAAGATAATTATTATTTAAGTTAGGTAAGAGTGGGTTTGAATTTTGTTTTGTCGAGCCCTTGACAAAAGCTGTCTAGATCTGAAATCAACTTACAGTATTCCCTTCTTTCCGACTTAATTGACTAGGGATGTAAATTGTTGTGACTAATCACGCCGTAATTAATACGAGTCACACACAGTCATCGAATTAAAGAATTTAGATTCAGGATTCAAACTTAAAATTCTAACCAGTAAATTACAAGTACACATTTAATATTTTATAAAGGAGTTGAATCATAAAAAAACTTAAAAAAGAAGAAGGTAAAACTAAATAAAATCTCAATACATATAATTAAGATTTTAAAATTATGGAAGTGGTTAAGCACCTTATGATTGGCTACAGATTTGTACCACGTCATGTGCTATGCCGTGTCATGACAAAGTCAAATTTTCATGTGCAACGATGAAAATCATGGAGAATGATCATTGCATTGCGAATGGTCATGGCACATTAGTCACACTGTGACTTGACCATGTGTTGTCATGTTTTGTCATATTTAACTATTTTTTTTTCAAACTTTTAGTTTTATTAATAAAGAAAAAAAATTAGAAAAAGTCAAAAGTACAGAAAATAAATAATTATCAAATAAAGTAACAATGTTATAAAAAATTTATGTATAAAATAAATATATTTATTATTTGAAATTTGAATTATCATTTGAATAAATAATGGCATAAACTTTATGTTATTTTATCACATGCAATCGCACTTGATCACGTTTATGTGACATGTTATGTGTAATGACCACCAGTTCGCATGCTATGTCATTTTTTTCAGAGCTTGATCACGACAACACAAATATGCAAGTCACGTCATGCAACCAGCACGCATGTCATGCGATGTTCGATCATCAAATATACCTAACTGACTAGTTATACTGTTGGTCCCAGTTTAACGGGTCTCTATCTTTAAAAACATCTAATCGAAGGCCTTTTTTGGTTGCTTAAAAACGAGTTTGGATACCAAAATTTGCCCAAAAATTTTATTAATTGAAAATAAATAAAAAAAAAAAGCCAAAGGGGATCGTTCTGCTGGAAATTTGAAATCTAATTAAAACGGGATCGTTTATCCCGTCCCTAGCAGACGGGACAATTTAACCCGTCCCGCTTATCCAAAATTTAATCAACCTAAATTAACTAACTAAACTAACTATGCAGAAAAGGAAAAACAAATATATGGGACTGTAAAATCCATCCCGTCCCAGACACGGAAAAACAAATACATGGCCGGGACAAACCTTACCATCCCATACGCGGGATAAAAAAATTCAAGGACGGGATAAAGCGTCCCGTCCCTAATGCGGAAATGGACTATAAATTCAACCTCATCTGTGTCTGTTTTATCTGTGCAAGAAAATCCGTCCAAATCCTTATAAACTATAAATCTTATTAGTGATTTTTTAAAGCAGGTCATTATAGAGATCCTGCATAATATCCATTGTTATCTCTATGCAAGAATCTTTTTTTTCGTCCAAAGTTTCTTGCCTCTCATTCCTTCTGCATCTCAAAAATCTCAAACAGGTAAACTTTTGTGTAGGGTAATTAATCAATATTTATTGTAATAATAAATTATATGTAATTTAGTCATTATTGTGTAGGCTAATTCATAAAAATAATTAATCATGCTAATACTGAGGATTCATTTCGATGGTGAAATACAGCACGGTTGTAAAGGAGTGGAGTATAGCCTTAGCCCTCAATTCTCATTGATTGTGACTGGTGAACAATGTTGGTATGATGTGAAAAGTGAAATTTATCGCCAGCTTGGATATTTCGAGAGTGAGTACAACCTAAAAGCACATGCACAAGTTAATGTTGGTACAATAACTCGACATTATTATGAGAAAATAGAAATCGTGTGCGATTAGAGTTGGAGAGGTATTTATAACCAAAGTATGCTTGCCTAAACCCAGTATTGTTATGTCGATTTATACATTGAGTTGGTTCCAATCATCGGTGAAATACAACCGCAGTTATTCATTGATAGTATGGTACCGGAGACACAACTAGAACCTCGACAGACCCAATACAATGTTAACTATGTGGGTCCCAGTCTCTTCTAACCCCATTAGACACAACAAACACCGAGGCATGACCTTTATCTCCATCCTTATCCCGATGTGAATGAGTTGTCATCGCCTGTTCAGATAGAATACAATAATCAGTACAGTCCAGGGTTGATCCGCCGGAGGTAGGTGATCCTTATCCTGATGTTGATGACGTACTGCAAAGTGATGACGAAGATGATGCTGACTCATGTGAGAATGATGCCGACTGGGATAATGAAGCTGATTCAGAAGGGGATGTCCCGTCTGATACCCTGACACAATCCCATATACAACCGTGGTGTAAGTCACCCTGTGGCAAGTTTCAATGACACCTCAGCATTCCAACCCGCAGATGTGAGCTTCTTCGGTTAAGGTAAATGATTATCACATCAAAAAGAGTACTCTTCAAAAGAGGCTCTACGATTGAAAATAAATGATTATCACATTAAAAAGAATATTGAAGTAAAAACTATGCAAAGCAATAGAACTAGCTTGGTAGTCGATTGTAAGGACACCAAGTGTACGTGGCGTTTGAATGCCAAGTCTGGATTATTTTCATCTAAATGGGAAATTAGAACAATTTCAGCACCACATATGTGTCATGCTGATGTTTCTCGTACTGATCATGCACAATTAACTGCAGAAATGATCGTCGAAGTTATTAGAGAAGATATTAGAAAAGATGTTACAAAAAATATTAAAAGCATTAAAGGGCTAGTACGTAAAGAATACAAGGGAATTACTCCCAATTATAACAAGTTGTGGCGTGGCCGGGAGCTGGCAATCGCACAACTATTCGGTAGTTGGGAATGCACTTACAACCTTCTCACCCCACTGTTGGAAGCAATTAAAAGATCAAACCCAGGAACAAAATATGGAGTTGCGCACGTACCCATGGAAGATCAGAGAAAAAGGTTGTTTAAGGCAGTTGTGTGGGCTTATGGTCTGTGCATTGCTGCAGTGCCTCATCTCAGACCAATCATTAGTATTGATGCATGCTTCCTGTCTGGCAGGCATCAAGGGAGATTGCTGATAGCGTGCGGTTACGATGCTGAGAACCAGTTGCTTCCTCTGGCTTTTGTATTAGTCGAGGAAGAGAGTTTCCATACATAGGGATGGTTCATGAGGTGGTTGCGTATCGAGGTAATTGGTAATAGGTTCATGTGTGTTGTTTCTGACCGACACATGGGAATAAAAAAAGTATTCACCGATAGATATGGTGGTTGGTACGAGGACGACAACGAGTGCATTCACAGATTGTGTTCATAACACATCGCCAAGAATTTGATGAAAAAGGTACACAAAAAATAAATTTGTGAACTATTTAAAATACATGTGAACAAAAAGAAGCCATGGAGGTTTGAGGAGTTCTTCGAACTATTGCGAAAGAAAAGTCCAGATGCAGTTGTATACTTAAATAATGTCGGTAAATACCAAGATTCCAATCATAATGAGATTCCTAGACTATGGAAGGTGTATCAATGCATGGACGGTGGCGCTCGTTGGGGGAATTATGATTACTAATGGATCTAAATCGTTGAACAATGTATTCAGAGATAGTCGAAGATTACCAGTCGTTGCACTCGTGGAAGACACATTTTACAAGTGTCTCGCTTGGTTTAGGGATAGACGAGGGAAAGCAGTGGCTCGCATAGCTGGTGAGCAACTTTGGTCAGCGCGAGTTGAAGAACTATTAAGAAAAAGAATCAACAAATGCTTACCAATGTATTCCATACCACTCGTGAACACGGTAAACACGAGGTCAAGGTGAAAGATGAGAAAGTCGTATACAAAGAACAAGACGGAAATTTTAGTTATAAAAAAGAAACCTTGAGGTATAAGGTCGTCATAAGTGATGGAAACAGAGTAGAATGTGCATGTCTCAAACCACAACTTAAAGGTATACCGTGTGCTCATGTACTTGCCATGTGTCGGGAACAAAGATTCAACCATAATTTATTCGTGCATTATTTGTATTCTGCGAGCAAACTTGCCGAAACTTGGAGTCAAAAATTTCACGGCTATGCCAACCAATGTGAATGACCTGAGTTGGACGGTCCAACTATTGTTCCAGATAAGGAAAAAATTAGGAAGGGTCGGAGAAGGCACAATCGTATAGTTATGACGATGGACGAAATGCAAGGAAGGAGAGTGGGACACCAAGCTAGAAGTTTTACGTCTAATAGACGTGCAACAGGTTTGTCAATTTGATTTTCATAACAAATTTTAGTGTCATTCTAATTTAAAATATGTTTACACAATATATCAATTTGTGTTGTTGTGTTATTTGTTTAGAGGCTTTTTCTAGTAGGAGAGTGGGACAACAAGCTAGACGTTCTACGTGACATACATGCAGCAGGTTTGTTGATATTTTAAAATTAATTTCTTTTTTATTGCTCTTATCTAAAAGGAGTGTATTCTAATTCAAGATTCTTTTATTCAGGAACATCTTATGATTCTTTTTTTCAGTAGCATCCATACCGTTTTCTCTGAGAAGGCCACAACTTGCTTTGAGAAAAAACTTGCCTAATACTTTGTATGTCTTCGTTTTGGTCAATCGCATAGCCACCGATATTATCTTTATCCCTCGTAATGCCTACAAAATAAAAAAAGGTGGTAACCTATATGAAAGAATAATATCATCACATAAATATTTTTAATTTAATAAAACTTACATCACGTGTGGATTTCAGGGCACTCGAGATGTACCATATTTCACCAACCTCATCTCTGTATTATGGAATGGGATCATCAAGACCCTCTATGCACTGCTTTCCCAAGAAGATATTGAACATTCAATAATCCTGGAACCAACGTCGATATGGCAATATCTTGTGATGACTCCAATACCCAGTCGAAACAACCAAGTGGTTTGCTGGATTAGATGTCTCATCTACATAAGTTTGGTGTATAACAGACTAATTTGTTCATCCCACGTTGGCACTGTGAACGAATTTATGTAACTGACATACATCAACCTCAGAAAGCGGCAGTGGTGGTGGGATGAGTTATGAATATCCGAGTTGACGCATTACACGATCTAGGAATGATGCTCAATGATCCAAAAGTGTACAAGTGGCACACAGGCTAACCATACACCACTTTCTTCATGAACTCGTGACGGCAGCTGAGACGGTATTTGATCTAACATCTCTTTGTAAGGCTCTTATTTTACCATGTAATCTTCGAGCTTTTGCAGTTCGTTGCGGAAGTAACTAACTCCACTCCGATGGTGACCTACACGATAATCATGGAGACAACACCACTTCTCTCCAAATGCAGGACACCTTTGTGCATCTGGGACACCCCAATTTTGAGAGCAATTATGCAAGGGATGAGGATAGCCGATCGGTAAACGAGACCAACACCAATGTTGTAGAAACATAGTCGGCCCTGACATAATATTTGTTTTACGCTTAACCGCAACACAAAGGCTCCTATAAAGATACGCTAGAACAACCCCCCAGTTGTATAGATCCGGTGAATCAAGATTTTGTAGAAATTGTAAATACATTTCCGGAACCGAATCTCCCGACGAATCTGCAAAAAGCATAGACTCGAACAAGTCGAGTACATACGTCCTTGTGTACTGGCATACCTGCTCCTCTGTAGGCTCACCTGGCTGCGTGTTTGGCATGGCAGCAAATAGATTACGCAACTCCTTCAAATTTATAGCATACCCAGAAGTCATGTGAACCTCATCCTCATCGTTTGGCCCCGATCTCTTCTTCCTTTTAAGCACTGCACTTGCGGCCCCAGCTCCAAGAAGCTGATCCACTAAGATAGACCAAGTACCGTCGGAAGGGCCCATCACCGATGCCCCTATGATCAGCAGCACCCAGAGATAAGAAACATCATGTAGAGTAATTGTCATCTCTCCCACGGAAAGATGGAAACTGTGGGTCTCTGGTCTCTATCGCTCCACAAGACCAGCGAGGAGTGATGGGTCAATATTTATGTTATCCATTGAAGAGACCTGATACAAACCGAGTCTAAGCAAGAATGGTTGGCAAAGGTTGTGGTACGCAATCCCAGTCCGGAGGTGTCGAGGATCCACTCCTATATATTTCTGTAATCCTGTCAATGTTAAACAAATTGATCGAAATAAAATATTGTAATTCAAACATTTATATCATTTTATAAAAATTAAAATATTATATGATTCATTGAATAATTTGCATCATCATGGACCTCATGTTGGTCATGCGGCATCCATAATGAATCGCTAAAATTATTTGCTGACAATGTTGGATCCAAAACAAAATCATCATATGCAGCATCTGCAGGGCCACACGGACCACGACTGCTTGACATTCTACATCAATAACATTTTGAAAGAATTATATATAACCCTAGAATTAATAATAATCTAAATTTACTAAACATTCACATGATTAAATAAATTACTAAATTAAACAATTACCTATAAACTCTAAAACTCACATGAATAAATAAATTAAGAAATAAATAAAATAAGAGATGAATAAATTATCAAATTTATCAATTCTTGCAAAATTCACTTAACAAACTAATAAAATGAAACCTAATCAATTCAATTCAATTTCATAATACATTAAGAAAATAATTACCTAAATTACTTGCATCACCAAAAATCCAAAATGAATGAACTATCTACTTTATTTTTGTTTTTGAAGAACTTTAGGTTAAAATATAGTCAAAATAGTGCTATGAATTATTCATAGCATAGATGGTTGAGAATTTGGATAAATTATTCATGCATGAACTATCCAATAATTTATTCGAATAATTGAGAGTAGATGGTTGAGAATTCTCAACGGTAATCAAAATAATGCTATGAATAATTTCAATTATGTGCTATGAACTAATCAAAATAAATTAATTAAACGAAATTTATTATACCATATCAAATGAGTCTAAAAATAGATAATCAATATTTTTAAACCCTAAACTCTAATTTATCAATTCTTGTAAAATACAATTAACAAATTAATAAAATTAACAATAATCAATAGTTTGATAACAAATCAAATCAGAAATTATTGTTAATTAACTGTTTGTTACTCTAATTTACTTCAATATTATAAAAAAAAACAAATTACCTAGATTGGATGAAGTGACAGATAGGAGAGAGCGAGGTCGAGGCCGAGATTTGCAAGGGCGGACGGTATACAAAAACCCGTCCGCGTGATGGTGTGCGTGACGTGGGGTCGAGGCTCTCGCTTTTTGTCGATGAGGCAGAAACATTGGGGCGGACGGGAGAGAAGAAAGGAAAAACAAAAAGGGGTTAGGACTGGATAGATTGATCTGTCTGGTTTTAAAAAAAAAAAAATCGCTGGCCTCGGACGAGATAGACTGTACCGTCCTAAGTCTTTTTTTTTCGCTGGCCTTGGATGGTTTAGGTTTTACCGTCCTATGTTTTTTCTTTATTTCGCTTAATTAGTTGTGTTTTTTGATAATTAGCGAATCAGCTACTTGGACGTTTTAAAATGTCTCATCCCGTGGGACGTAATTAAGCATTCCGATCTACCTACATATGAAATTTCCACCAAAATAATCCCCTTTAGCAATATTTTTTTTATTTTAATTTTGATTAATAAAAAAAACGGAAAATTTGCTCCTCCGGATATTTTGTAGGCCCCACACATCATTGACTACGCGAACAATTTGATATGCGCGTGCGATAACAAGACAAATGAGGCGACAAATCTACAGTCGGTACAATTGATAGGACAATGATATTACGAGATAGTTTATCAGAAAAACGACACAAGAAAAGTGGCACATCGACCGTCATATTGATACTAACAATAAATATTGTTTTACCTAGCATTGCTTCAATTCTTGAAAAGCTAATTCAAAATTGCCTCCCTCTCTATCCTCTCTCACTAATAAGCCCACGGGTGATAGATAAATATACAAACTCTCACTAATGTACAGGAATGAATACAGTAGCCGCATCTAGTGATAGTTTTACAATATATCAGAAATATTACAGATTTTGAAGAACACCAAATTCAGTCATTTTTCATACTTAAGGTAAATATTTTTCTCCTCAAAAGCAATCATTCGCCCCAAAAAGTTTTAAATATTATGATTCCTTTGTTCTCTGAGATGGCTCTAGCGGCGGTATCGGTACCGTTTGAAGTTGAAGTATAGATGAAGAATACCCCGTTCGAAGGTGCACTTGAAACCTTTCTTGTGAGAATATTCCCATTCTTTGTTTACAATTCTGAAACACTGTTCACCATGAAAAAAACAATTTGTAAAAAATCTCCACCGTAAAAAAACAATACTTTTAATGGATTGAAAATAAATTTATAAAGGCAAAATCTAAAGCAGTGATCATTGTCCTAAGGCCCTTTTCGAAATATCCTAAAAAGATAAGAAAATAAACATTTTTGGATTTCTTTTCCAAATGACATCCCATTTTCTTAATATTAGAGTATAACACAATGTTTCTCATATACAAAGCTAACTACTTATTTTTGAGATATTTGAATTTGCCATTTTCAGTTACAATGGAAATAATGGATGTAATATCCATTGGAAAATTATTTGACAAAGTTGAACCCTGTTTTGCTAGTCACAATGTAAACTAAAACCAAGCTACATGGATTCAAATTCCTGTTGCCAATATCACCACAAACCATCTATATTTGATAAAATTGAGGGACCATTTAATTATTTTCCAAACAGTCCAAAAATGCAGGTTATTGGTTGTACAAATACAAAACATCATGTCATGTGCCAATTGGAGTAAAACACTCGACATTTTAAAAGAAAATAAAGAAAAAAATTCAAAATAAGAGAACAAAAAAACATACAATATCCTCGTAAGGAGGGCCCGCATGGAAGCGAATAAGGCAGGTCTCACCAGTGCTGCCATCCTTCTCGATAGTATAGGTGGGTGCCTTGGTCTTGTCAACAAGGTCAGGATAGAATACGTTGAACTTGTACCCCTGCACAATCTTAGGAGGTGGGTTGTCGTGGTCATAGTGTGTCTGGTTGTACTTGTTCCACTCGTAACCTGTATGCACCCGGTTGAAGTACTTGGGCTTTCTGGGGCGGTACTTGTCATGCCACCAATACACCTGGAAATACCAAATATATTAAGGTTGAGTTACATGTAATATTTTATCAGGTAATAAAAAGAGTAGGGTTCTTTTGAAATGTTCCAAACAGGTCTAAATTGTGATAAAGGACAAGCCTTGATGAAATCCTAAAGCCACAATTGAACCAAGAAAAAACTAAAGAAGTTAATAATCTGAATTGCAGAGCATAACCAGTACAATCCCACTGGAGTGAGGCTATGGTCTATGCATAGCACAGATTGGTCCATACTACGGATCAATATTTTCGTTTCCAAAGTTCAAATAATCGATCTGAACCGTTTAACATGATCTCCATATAAAAATATACTTCCAAACTAAATTTATTATTTGTTAAGAACTTTTTTACTATTTTTTTAGATAGGTAGAAAATCACTACTTTTGAATGGTCTAGAATTTTTAGATCAATTGACTTTCTACCTATCTAAAAAAATAGTAAAACAATTCTAAAATATGTAAAATTTAATCTACAAGTACATTTTTATATGGAGATCGTGTTGAATGGTTCAGATTGATTGTTTGGACATCGAAAATGGAGATATTGATCCATAGTACGGACCATTATGCGCTATACATAGTACCATAGCCTCACTCATCCCATTGTGTCCATCAATAGCTCTTCACAAATCTAAAGCATAAGGTAATATACAATTGCAGATCTGATACTGACATTTTCTAATATCTTTGTTTTTCATTTTATTTTATTTTCATTTTAAGAGCAGAATACCTGTGAATCAAGGTGAACTTCAGCACCAGAGCCAAAGACAGCGTCACCTTCCTCCATCGCACCCATGGCTTTCATTGCCTTAAGCTCCAGATCGTCAGGTGCACTTGCCTTTTTAGCCGTCATTGCCTCCTTTATTCGCCTTTGATGCTCTGCTACAACTGCCTCTCGCTTCCTCTCCTGCAGGACAGCAATGGTTCAACAATATTTCCAGTTTTATTTTTTCAATTTTTGTTTTTCTGCCATTTCTTAGTACGCACTGGCCTAATTCACCAAGTAGAGCAATAAAAGTAAATTTTGACATAAAAGGCCCCAAAAATGTAAATCCTCATAAATTAGGAATTGAGAAAGAGAACAAAAAAGTGTACCAATTCAGCCATATCTTCCTCAGGATCAATTGCTTCTTCGTCTCCACTCCCATGCATCAGCACAGGTGAGAAAGACCCTGCTTCCTCTTCATCGGTTTGTTCTCTTTCTTCCACAATAGGTTCAAGAGAGTGTTCTCTTGCATCTGTATAAAGTAGAAAATAAGTTAGGAGGTTACTGGGCAAGAAGCTACAAAATCTCACATAACTGGTGGGGAAAAGATAGATAAAAGAGCAATAATATTATGTATGAATTCCATGTGATTCCAATTTTGGTCAATTAAGTATAAATGTGCCAAATTATGAACAAAAATTTAGTAATTTCTTGTATCTATCTGATTTCTCTGACAACATAGACTGAAATGAGAATAAAAGGGCATGCTTTCTTTTTCATATTTTTTTTCTAATGTTAAAGTTAAACAAAATTGCACAATGGTGACCAAAATTTTTGTAATTCCCATTAGTAACGGTAAAACTTAACAGAAATGAAGATGGTAATTTTGCCAAAGGTTGATGTATTTTATAAACATGTTACTTGACTAAGTTAACAAAGAAGATAAAAGATACCCTCTATATCATGAGCCATATCCTCCTCATCAGGCTCAATTTCCTTCATAGGTAATGGGCCTTCTTTTTCTACTACTGTCCCTTGCTCTAACTGTTGGAGATACTTCCGCAAAAGAGATGCATGAATTTCTCTGAGGCGTGCCTGATGTAATGAATTTCCACATTAATGATTTCTTAAAGATATCAGGATAAAAATGAGAAGCTATTTATTAAATAAAATCCAAAAGACTAGACAACTAGACCTGACTTGGCCATTCTAACTTTTGTAGCCTCGGTTCAGTTTTTACCACTCAAGACTAGAACGTACTTCTGATGTCCAACAAAATAAAATGTTTGCATGTTGACATCGGATGTAATCTTACAAAAATGAGGTACCATTTGTAGCAAGTAAATGC
Source organism: Carex littledalei (assembly GCA_011114355.1). Lineage (NCBI taxonomy): Eukaryota > Viridiplantae > Streptophyta > Magnoliopsida > Poales > Cyperaceae > Carex > Carex littledalei. The sequence continues at coordinate 9,240,988 of CM022100.1, forward strand.
ATAATCTTTAACAATTTCATTTGAAAAAAGTGGCAGATTTGTACAAGACGATCACCTGACCAAAAAATGAAAGAATTGCAGTCGACAAATCTCTGTTCATCTATCAGCCACTTGACTTTGTACAAAAACTAAGAAAAGATCATATAGTTTTATTTGTACGCATTCCACCAAAATTTTTATTTTTTAAATGTTAATGTAAATTTTGACTACTGGCACCAAAAAGCAGTAGCAGTGGTACCCTCCTCATTGCCTTAATAGGTCAGCAGATAATACCTTTGCCTTGTAGATGTGGAGCCTCTTCAGAACAGCTTCCCAGTACTCGACTACCTTGGCATTTCCAGAGCGCATCTGGGACTCGATCTGGTGTTGCATCTTCTCAAGCTCAACTGACGACTTACCTTCTAGAAGCTCCCTAACATCTGACTCAATAGTCGAATGGAGGCCTCTCTCCTCTGCCACGACCTCAGGGGGTGGCTCCTCACCACGAACCCTGGCCCGGTCAAGGGCGTCTCTTTTTTGCGCCTCCAGTAGCTCCCAGTCACAGATCACTATCAGTGCCTAGAAATTATTATGTTATCTGTTAGGAGTAAAGAGAAACTAACACCACCTAACCTGTCGACTTGAGATTTCTAAGCAACCTGCTATACCATAAATAACTTCTGGCATGTCTAAATCCGCTAATGTAAGTTCAGTCTGAAAGAATTGCAACAATATAAACAGATACATAGAATTACGGTCTTCGGATTTAAGCACGATAAAGTCAAGATATGCTTGGAATTCTTTGCGCAAGCTTCATAAAAGCTTTTGAAAAAACTCTAATAAACAATGTATTTCAAAATAAATAAAAGTGATACCAAAGATCAAAACAAGGAAAACCATGAGTAGACAGTCTTTGCAATTGAATTAAACAATGGTTCCAGATCTCTGCAATTAAGCTGAAGTGAGGGAACAAAAGAGACACCATAAGAAATAAGTACCAACTACCAAGTAGTATAACTAGAATTGGTAGCCAATAATAAGTCTTCCACCAAAATAATATGATCATTGCAATATGAACACTCGATTTATGGGCCAATAACCTATGACTGATCATAAACACTCGACTAGTGGGCTAATAATAATCAAGACAAATCAACTTCAGGATGGATCCAAAAATTGTCAATCAAAATTACCTCCCAGTATTCAACATTAATGGGGCTATCCGTGTCAAGATCCAGATGCATCTTGATGTCCTCCCGTAACTCTTCCATTTCTTTCACCGTCAATCCCTAATTTGTTCAAGAATAAACTCAATCAGCATCACATTTAAAGGATTTAAAATTAGAACAAAAAAAAATTCAGTGCAATGCATAGTCAAAATTATAAAGTATAGGTAGTACTGGATTCCTAAATTTCGATGTGCTGGTGAAGCCAGGTATAGTTAAAGTACCATTACTATACTATACTAAAAGAGAAAGCTAATACCAGCTGTTTGGTCGTTTTTTCATTAACATCCGTTGTACTAACTTCAAATGATTTAGATATTGACCATCTCCATTTTGGAGTTGAAAGAAAATAATAATAAAATGAGTAAAAGTGCCAAAACAAAGGAAAAGAAAGATGAATATAACACATCATCACACCTTGAACACTGTGTAAGGTTCATCCAACTCAATGTCAAATTCCTCGGCAAAATTGAGATTCTTCAAAAGAACATCAATTGGTTTTGTGCGACCTTCTTGCAACCTGATCTTGGACCTAACTTTGCTTTGATCGAAATGAAACTGCATTCCAACAAAAAGAAATTGAATAAGAAAAACATGAATGCATATTCTAGGAAGAAACTTACGTCACTAACAAATATCAGAATATCACAAACACTAATATCATACTTCTCCCATTTCCATCAAAAATTCAAAACACTCAATTTACCCTCTCTTGATCTTAATTTACATAGAGATAATGTTAATCAGGAACGAGAGATATAAGGGCATCTGTTAAATAAGCTAGGGTGAACCTTAAAAAAAAAGTTAGCTAGGGTGATAGATGCACACATTTGATTCTTCGCATGTATGCATGGAATCTCTAAATTTTGCAGGATTATGCACACAGATAACATCGTACTTTCCCCATAATTGATGAAACAATGAGACAAATAAAATAAGAAACCTCTTCCTCTTTCTTCTCCCAATCTTGAAACTCGGCTTTAGCTCGCTCTCTAGCTAACAATGCCTGACAGTTAAAAGTATTTGTTAATAAGAATTGGAATATAACATTTTATAAACTGAAATCAGTTGGGTGCGGTACCAGTTAAACAAATGTTATGGACTTATCATTAATTTTGTTTAATTGAAATATCGATGTGGTAAACCATAATGTTACAACAATAAGACAACTAAAATTGTGAACCTACCAATTCTTCTTCACGCTGAGCCCTTTCAATAGCCCTCTCTTCTCTCCTTTTCTTAACTTTCTCAATTTCAGCCTGACCATAAAAAAAAAAAAAAAAAACAAAAGAAGACATGTGAGTTGGTAGAGAATGCAAATTTCTGGGTAAAGGATTCAATAGCAAGGAGAAAGCATTTGTCTACATATGTACCTAAAGAAACCCAAAACTAATCCTATTTTGTTGCAAAGGATAAATTGTAAACCGAGAGAGCATTTGTCAAGAACTGTACCTAAGGGGAACTGAAAACTATTCTCATTTTATTGGAATAGTCACAATTGCAGGCTATGAACCCAGCTCCTAAGGCAAATCCCTTATATATTCCTTACTAGACAAGAAAAAAAAAAATTCAATGCCATATATTTGCTGTTCCCCCTTTTTCACAACAAACATGGATTTGAAGAACTTATGTTTTACAGTAAATTACGCAAATAACCCCTGAATTAAAGCACTTATTTGTTGTCCCCCCCTTTATCACCTGTATTTCATTTTGGTCCAGAATTTCAATTTTAGAGCACAAACTTCGCAATAATACCAAATTGGCCCCATAGTTACCTTGCACCCATAAAGTAGACAAACATCAACATGATATACTAAGTCAGCTCCGCTTGACTTTCAATGCCAGCATCATATTATGGAAGGGATACAGTATGGCAGGTAATAAGGTTTCCATTGTGATCCATATCATTACAACCAACATTATAATGATTTAAAAACCTAAACATGGCAGTAGCAATGTAGACATGATGGCTAATGAGTAATGTTGATGTCTTGTTTAACCAGAGATAGCCTTCCACATTATCAGTCTAATGTTAATGCTGATCTAGACTTCCATGCAACTTTTGGATGAAGATAACAATATGACAGTTTGACACAAATTGAGATGTTTCGGGACCAACAATAGCAACTACAAACAACTAGGACCAAAACAGGATATTTTGATACTTTCAAGGACCCTTCGTGTAGTCCATGTTAATATTATATAAGCAAAATATTTCTCTTCTTAAAAGAAAAAAAAGTTCATACCATTCTTTCTTTTTGTCTCTTTCTTTCGGCTTTGACAGAAATCTCAGGATCATGGCCTTGAACAACTTCCCGTTCAATCTTCTTTCTCCATACAAAACTGAAATCAATTAAAGAAGATATTATGAGATTTATATAATTAGACAAACAAAATTTCAAGTGCGAAAGTTAATGCAAAATCACAAAATTACAAACAAGGTTAAGAGCACTAATTTCAGAACAATGTGAACCAACAGTAAAGTAAAGGCTACTCCAAGAAATCAAATATCAGATTCAATGATTTTACAATTTTACTGGTTAGAGATGTAACTGATGCAATAACAGATATCACAGGACAATCCCCTTTCATTCGGTACTCTCTCTGAATTTCCAATTAGAACATTCTCAAGCAAAATGATGCTATTTGAGAGCACGGTTTATCAGCAGCATACGTTCCTGGATAAAGCTGAAATGGGTAGCACAGAAATAAATCAAACCTGATAATCTGGTAAAGCTTCAAATTCCTACAAGCACAATTATGCACCTGCCAGAATCTGAGTCCCACAGATCGATTCCTTTTCCATCCATTTATTTTACTTTCTTACTGTTGAATTTATTAGAAGAGCCTTAATGGTGATGCTATTTGAACTCAACTTATGCTTACAAATCAGCATATGGTCCAGAATGGTAACACCAGTCAATAGAATAGTGTCTTTTAGGACCATATCAGTGAGGTTATTTATTCTCATACATAAGCTAATATTTAACCCTAGTCACAATTCCACAAAAGAATGATAACTCAGCTATACAACTTTTATCTCATCCACATTTACTTATCCAACATGTAGTCAGTCGTTAAAAATAGGAACTTTGTTAGTAAAAAAAAACTAATTCTGCTTTTGTCAGAATACAGCATGTATTTGATACCTCTCAGTAAGATTGGGATCTCCAAATGGATTTGACTCATTGCAGTAACCAGAAACTGAACTTGATTTGAGCTTCTTTGCCACCTTCAAGGCCTACCATATAAAAACAATAGAGAGATCAAACTTCACAAACTCAACAAAGACACATAAAGCATGGCAGATTGATCAAAGTATTTGCAACAACAACAACCAAGCCTTTAGTCCCAAACAAGTTGGGGTAGGCTAGAAATGAAACCCAATCGGAGTCACAAAAGTATTTGCCTAGGGATAAAATGAGGGTTTCCATGCATGTTATGGTGCTGGTACTACTTGTGAATGGTAATGGCTGGCTACTGGTATGTATTCTTCTTGGTTTTGCATGGTCTGTATTAAGTTTACTTGAAAAGCAAATCTCAGTCAATAAAGTTTAAATCAGAAAACATCATGTGAAAGAGAAATAATGGTGCATAAAATACAGCTTAATTTCACATTTGAACCTTACATGTGCATTAGTTGAAACAGGACTATCTGAATCTCAAATTGAAAAGGAAAATCACATAATATGGAACCATTGTACCAGTATCTCTTTTGTGAAAAACCCTGCTGGTATATACTAGCAAACTTACAACTGTTGGGTTGGACTATAGTACAAGTAGCAACACAAAGGCCCATCCAGAAGGCATAAAATCAAATTAATTCTAACTTTAACTCTCTTTATTGTAACCAATCCTCGTCAAATATTTTCACCTGTACCTATGCTTTTTTTTATATATAACAAGGCCTAATCCCCTGTACCTATGCTTTGCAAAAACTTCTTTTATTACAGCAGTATAACTATCAAAATAACAAACCACCAAGATTACTTCAAATAAAACCCAATATACTTTGTAATAGCTCCCGTGTCGGAGCAGGGAGAAAGAACTCAAGCTTCAACAAAACTTGTTTTGCTTTTGTTATAATGCTCCCAATATTGGCTAAGTAATGGCATAACTGAAGCGAAATAGAGACATTTTACAAAGTATCAGTAGAAAGTGTCCAAAAAATAACAAGAAATACCTCCTTCTGAGCTTTCTTAGCCTTGTAGTCTAATATCTCCTCCTCAGTAATCTCTCTCTTCTTTCTGCCTTTGCTTCGTTTATCCGATCCCGAATCAGACGACTCTCCACTCGACCTCTCGCTAGCGCTCTCACTATCATCCCTCCTGCTTCGCCGCCTCCTCGACCTACTTCGGTCATGGCGGCCTTTGCTCGGGCGGCTTCTTCTCCGGCGCCTTGCGGAATCGGAATCGGAATCGGAGTTGGAGTTGGAGTCGGTTTGTGGTGATTCGTCGGAAGAAGAGGTAGGCGAAGGGGTTCGTCGCCTTTTCTTCCTAGAAGAGCTCTCCTTGTGTCTTCCCATGGTAGCTCTAGTGCTCCCAGACCCAGAGGAACCCTCAAACAAAGCAAACGGTGCGCGGGTCAGGTTATTTTGCGACCTTATTTCAGTCGGATCTATCTATCCAATTACAATTTACAAAATGGATCCGGTTTAGATGGGATTTTAGTATTTTACGAATGATTTAAATACGAAACCATTAAGATTTTACACATCTATACGACTATTAGTGTTTTGACAACGGTCCGGGACGGTCCGGGACGGTCCAAACCCGTCCGGTCCACGGGTCTCCCGGTCCACGGTTCCGGCGGTTCGGACGGGTCCACGGTCCCGGTTCCGACGGGTCCGGTTTTCAGAGGCCAACCCCGGCCCTTGGTTGAACCACGGGTCCGGCGGTCCACGGTCCGGGACGGTCCGGTCCACGGGTCCCGGGGGTAACGGTCCGGTCCGGGACGGTCCGGTCCGGCGGGTTTTTTTTTCTGTTTTTTTTTTTCTGTTTTTTTTTTCTGTTTTTTTTGCTGTTTTTTTCTGTTTTTTTTTCTGTTTTTTTTTCTGTTTTTTTTTGCTGTTTTTTTGTTCCAAATTTCCAATTCAATAGTTTGTTTTAGGAATTCATGCATTGAATCAATTGCATTGAATTATACCGAATGCCTTAAAGGGCCGGATTTTCTCCAAATTTCCATATTTTTTTTTTGTTCCAATTTATATTACAAAAATTCGATTTTGATATTACAGAAATTCATTAAATCAATTGCTTTAGGAAAAAAAAACGAATTACTTGATCTTAAAAACCGAATTATTCTAAAACAATAGATTTAAAAACAAAAGTTACCCTCCTCCTTTATTCCGGGCTTGGGACCGGCTATGTAAAATAACATAGGCGGAGTTCTAACTTTTTTTTTTGTTAGTAATTTTTTTAATAATAAATAATTTAGAGAAATAATAATAAAGATTGAAAAGAGTTTAGAAAATAATACCGACACTACCTATCTATAAGTTGTGGTGCATATACCATTGATCGCTCTCCTGCTCACCGTCTGAATCCTCGTTCAGCTCGTCGGTTGGAGGAGTTTCGACATCGGATGCTTCTTCTGCTCCAGCATGTTGATTGCGTTCTTCCGCATCAATCCAATCTTTCAAGCACACAAGTCGCTCGAAAACATGTGCACCCAACTTACTTCGTTTGTCGGTGAGGATTCGGTTCGCCGAACTAAAACATGATTCGGAAGGGACGGTTGACACGGGCACGGCAAATACGTCGCGGGCCATCATCGCCAGTGTCGGATAGGCACTTGCATTATTCTTCCACCACTGTAGGACGTCAACTGAATCATGTTCGGTCCTCGCCAAACAATAGCTTATTAATTCGTTGTTGCTACTGTGGGACAATTGCGGGTCTTCATCATCCTGCAAATCGGTTAGCAATCCACTACTGCTGCTGGGTCTGTCATTATTAAAAAATAGTGGTCAAATAACATTTAATTTATAAATAATAGAGATTAAAAACATATGTATATTTATATTCATACCTAGAACCGCGACGGGTCGTAGACGGTCGATCGACATTTCTTCTTGCATTGTATATGTTGAACATATCATCCAAAGCCTTGGTCACGCGTGTCTCCTCTTGTGATGTGTTTAGTTTAAGATTTTGCTTGTACCTTTGAAGCATTTTTACCGTTAACCTCTTCTTGAACGCCGGATGGAGGCAATTTGCGATAATGGTCAGGAGGGGTACTTCTTCCCAATATTTCAGGAACTTGTCTTTCATGGCAAGTACGATCGGTTCGAGGGCTTCATCCATGTTTGGTACTTGTTGTTCAAACTGACTATATACCTTGGAAATATAGTAGAGATGATGAAGCAACTCATGTGCCGTAGGTGTGTACGAGCATGATAGTTTTACGGTTGCAGTGAAAAATACTCCAAGGAATGTTTTTAGGTTTGATATTTGTTGCCAGTCGGTCTCGGTAAGTATCAATGCATCGTTATCGGTTGAGTTCCTCAAGGACTCGTTTATAGCCTCCTTGTACGGAAGGCATCGGGCGAGCATCCTATAGGTAGAGTTCCAACGGGTATCTACATCCCAAGGTACTCTCAAGTGACCCATTCCCAACCTTTGACACAATTCGGCAAAACGTTGTTTTCGTACCCCGTTTGAGAAAATAAAGGCAACGGCTTGCTTAAATTTAATAATTAATTCTTGTACCGCATCTGTTTTTAAGCCCGCCTTTACAGTAATGTTTAGTACATGACAAGCACATTTTTGGTGAAACATTTCACCATCCATTATCGGGGTTAGTGACCGGGTGAAATAATCAATGGATTTGATGTTGTTGCTGGCATTATCGAAAGAAATAGAAAAAATCTTGTTCTCCAAATCCCTTTTTAAGTTGTACTCGTGCAAAACATCAATAATTGATTGGTAAATAATTTGTGCGGTATGCGGAGACTCTAACACCCGAAAGCTTAAGACCCTTTTTTGTAATGCCCAACTTTCATCAATATAATGCGCGGTAATACATGAGTACCCAAGACCATGTTTACCGGCCGTCCAAATATCGCTTGTAATTGAGATCTTATAGTTTGCAACCGCAAATATGGCTAGTAGGTCATTTTTATATACGAAATACTGGCGTTTCAACTCTTTTACCATTTTTCTATGGTGGAACCTCTTGTATAATGGTTCACCACACCCATGAATAATTAATCGGGCAAAACTCAAACAATTACCCATACTAATTGGTTGTTCTTTATGGGCAATGTACCGGGCAAATTCCTTAAGCATCCGCTTTTCATCATATTTGTGGTGTGTTCTAGTACCGTCCGGGTTCATAAGAGTTTGGACCAACCCCGGTGTAGGATTTTCTTGCGGTTCCTCACCGCTTTTCAGGTGGCCTTCGGCGTGTTTTTTATATGCGGACATGCCATTGGACTTAACATAAATGAAAGTTTTTCTGCATGTTCTAACCTTACATCTTGCGGAAACAAGGACACCATCGGCATCTTTGGTCATCTCATAAAATCTCCACCAACTAGCCGAGTAAGTGGGTGCTTGCTTCCTCTTCCTCTTTTCTATGATCGGTTCTGCATCAGTTGGTGGTGACGGCGGGACGCTTGTGGAAGGAGACGCTGTTTGTGACGGCGGGACGCTTGTGATCTCAGGATGCGGTGCTAGCGGTGGTAGAGAAGGAGTATAATGAGAGGGTGCCCCGGTCCACTGACTCGATGCGTTGGAAGAAGAAGTTCCCGGTCCACTATAGCAGAGGTTAGGATTTTGCGGAGGATAAAACTGTGGAGGGGGATTTTGCGGATAATAATTTTGAGGATTAGGATAATACGGTTGAGGATTTTGCGGATACGGTGGTTGATTTTGTTGATACTGTGGAGGGGGATTTTGCGGATAATAATTAAGGTCTTGAGTTTGATACGGTGCTATCGGTTGATTTGGATTAGTTGGTGGCGGTCCAAATATATCTTCGCCAAAAGACTCAATTACTTGCTCAACCGATTGACGGGGAGGAGAAGATGTCATTTTCTACATAAAATTAGAACAAAAATTAGAACCGAATTAAATCTAAATTAAATACATAAATTAAATCTAAATTAAAAACCTATTAAATATAAATTAAATACATATTAAATCTAAAAAAAATAAAGAGGCACCGAGGCCTCTCTGCCTCTCTGCCTCTCTGCAATTCTGCATAGTGCCTACTGCGGAGTACTGCCAGCCTAACACAATTAATTATATCATTATATGCAACTATCAACTATGCAAGCCGCAAGTCCGCAACTAGCCAGTAGCCAACTATGCAAGCCGCTGCATATCAGCATATCTCTTCCGAGAGGGATCCGCTGCAACTATGGTCAAAAATCAATTTTAAGAAAATATGTTCAAAAAAAATCAAGCCGCTGCAAGTCTGCAACTATGTTCAAAAAAAATATAACTCTAATTTTAAAAAATCAATTTTAAGAAAATATAACTCTAATTCAAATTTAAATCTAAATTAAATCTAAATTATCTAACATATTCAAAGTTTCAAACCCAATATAATCTACTCAAAACCGAATTAATATAACCTATTCATATATAATAACCTATTTAAAATATAAAACCGAAATTAAATAATAAATCAAACCTATTGAAAACCAATTTATAATTAAAAACCTATTTATTCAAAACCTATTAGAAACCTAAAATCTAACATATTCAAAATAAATCTAACCTATTTTAAAATAAATCTAACATATTCAAATGATCAAATAACATATTCAAAATTTAAAAAATAAAATATAACATATTCAAAAAATAAAATCTAACCTATTTAAAAATAAAATATAACATATTCAAAAAAAAAAATCTAACCTATTCAAAAAATTAAATCTTACCTATTTAGATCCGAAATTAAAAAATCAAATATAACCTATTTGAAAAATCTAACATACTAAAAAATTCCAACCTATTTATAAATAAACCTAACATATTTTAAAATAAATCTAACCTATTCAAAAATACATAGAAACCGAATTAAAAATAAAAACCGAATTAAAAATTAAATCAAACCTATTTAAGCTATTTTGAAAATAAATCTAAGCTATTTATAAATAAATCTATGAAAGGATAAAAAATTGGAATCTATGAAAGGATAAAAAATACATAGAACATATTTAAATCTAACCTATTCTAAAAATACATAGAACTTATTATCTAACATATTTTAACTTACTTACTTACTTACTTAAAAATAAAAACCGAATTAAAAATTAAATCAAACCTATTTAAGCTATTTTGAAAATAAAACTAAGCTATTTATAAATAAATCTATGAAAGGATAAAAAATACATATAACTTATTTAAATCTAACCTATTCTAAAAATACATAGAACTTATTTAAATCTAACATATTTTAACATACTTACTTACTTACTTACTTAAAAATAAAAAACGAATTAAAAATTAAATCTAATACTCTAATAGGCTAATCTATCCGAACCCCAAAAAAAAAAAAAAAAAAAAAAAAACTAACTCTAATAGTCTAATTTGAACAAAAAAAATATAACTCTAATTTTAAAAAATCAATTTTAAGAAAATATAACTCTAATTCAAATTTAAATCTAAATTAAATCTAAATTATCTAACATATTCAAATCCAACATATTCAAAGTTTCAAACCCAATATAACCTACTCAAAACCGAATTAATATAACCTATTCATATATAATAACCTATTTAAAATTTAAAACCGAAATTAAATAATAAATCAAATCTATTGAAAACCAATTTATAATTAAAAACCTATTTATTCAAAACCTATTAGAAACCTATTTAGAATTCAAAACCGAAAATAACATATTCAAAATAAATCTAACATATTCAAAATATATCTAACCTATTTAAAAATAAAATATAACATATTCAAAAATAAAATCTAACCTATTTAAAAATAAAATATAACATATTCAAATAAAAAATCTAACCTATTCAAAAAATTAAATCTAACCTATTAAATTTAGATCCGAAATTAAAAAAAAATCAAATATAACCTATTTGAAAAATCTAACATACTAAAAAATTCCAACCTACTTACAAATAAAAACCGAATTAAAAATAAAAACCGAATTAAAAATAAAAACCGAATTAAAAATTAAATCTAACCTATTTAACCTATTTTGAAAATAAATCTAAGCTATTTATAAATAAATCTATGAAAGGATAAAAAATTGGAATCTATGAAAGGATAAAAAATACATACAACTTATTTAAATCTAACCTATTCTTAAAATACATAGAACTTATTTAAATCTAACATATTTTAACATACTTACTTACTTACCTACTTAAAAATATAAAACGAATTAAAAATTAAATCCAACCTATTTAAGCTATTTTGGAAATAAATCTAAGCTATTTATAAATAAATCTAAGCTATTTCAAAAATAAATCTAACCTATTCAAAAGTAAATCTAATATCTTTTGAAATAAATCAAACCAATTCTACAAAATTAACAATAAATCTAACATATTTAAGCTATTTTAAAAATTAGTCTAACCTATTTATAATAAAACTAACAATAAATCTAACATATTTAAGCTACTTTAAAAATTAATCTAACCTATTTATAATAAAACTAACAAAAAATCTAACATGTTTAAGCTATTTAAAAATTAATCTAACCTATTTATCATAAAATTAACAATAAATCTAACTTATTTAATCTATTTTCAAAATTAATCTAACCTTTGCGAGATGAAAACTTGCGCCTTTGCGGGATGAAATAATCTTGCTCAACCGTATCTCGCGCCTTTGCGGGATGAAATAATCTTGCTCAACCGTATCTCGCGCCTTTGCGGAATAAAATAAATTTCTAACTATATTTTTTTTTCTAATAATTAAATTAATTTCGGAAAAATAAAAAATAAAAAATAGAGAGTATGAGTGAGACTGTGAGAGAGAGACAGAGAGTATGTGAGAATTGAGATTGTGAGTGAAAAATTGAGTGAGTGAGAGAGTGAGTGAGGGAGAGTGATTTGGTTGTTAATTTATAAAATAAATTCGGATAAAAACTGGGGGGCCTGGCGCTGGGGCTGGGAAGAAATCAAGAAATCAAGGGAGAGTGAGTGGGGGACTGGGGAGTGGGGGGCCTGGCGCTGGGGCTGGGAAGAAATCAAGAAATTCGGTCCACTTTGCTACAGTATTTTGCACCGTTGGATTCAAAAATTTTCAAATTGCTACAGTAAAATGTCAAATCAGACGGTTCGGGCGGGTCCAGCGGGTCCAGGTGCGGGTCCAGCGGGTCCGGATCCGGGTTCGGCGGGTAAAGTAGAGGGTTGGACGGGTCCGGGTCCGGGTAATGCGGGTTAGGCGGGTCCGGATCCGGGTAGGTCGGGTTAGGCGGGTCTAGGTCCGGGTTAGGCGGGTCTAGGTCCGGGTTAGACGGGTCGGGGTCCGGTCCGGGACGGGTTTAGTCCGGTCCGGGACGGTTCGGTCCAGCGGGTCAAATCTAGGGGGTCCTGTCCGGTCCAGTAGATAGAAAACCAAATCGACCCGTCCCAGGACCGGACCGTCTCTAACCCCGGTCCGGGACGGGTCTGGTGCACGGGACGGGCCGGTCCAGGTCCGGTCCACGGTTCCGCCGGTCCGGTCCTGGACCGGCCGGGTTTTTTCAAAACTCTAACGACTATACATCTTAAGATTTATTAGCGGACTAGAATTAGAATATTTTTAACTTCAAAACTTATAGGTTCAAACAATATATCTAAAATATTGAAATTGATATAAATTGCGAGTGATGTGTTTTTTTATTTAAGTTTAAATGTTAAAATTTATAAATTTATAAATTAATTTAGTATAAAAGTAAACAGTTAAAAAATAATAATAAAAATAAATGTATTGAAATTAACTAATAATCTGAAACACGTTAAGTATAATATTAACGGCTACCGTCCGCAACACATTAACACAATATTCATCTTAAGAGTATGATTATTAGCGAGCAATTGAAAGTTTTTCTTCCATGAATAGAGGGGTAGATATTAGTGTACTTTTAAGATCATAATTTTCAAATTTTAATTATGTATATTAAAATTTAATTAAATTAATTTTTTTTTAGAGTTTTTATATAGTTCAGCTCCCTTTATAAAATATCAAAATGTTTGTTTGTAGCTTAGAATATTAATGGAATACTAATATAAAATATCAAATGTTTGTGGATAGTGTTCGGCACACTCTCCTTAGAGCTCCTTAGAGAACTAAGGAGTTTTAAGCTTGCCAAACACTTACTCATTTACAAAGTTTAAAATCACTTTCTTAAGCTTCATTTTGCCCATTTTCTTAAGTTTGCCCCAATTTTTAAGCTCACATTCTACATGACTTAAGCAATTGAGTCTCCTTAAAGAAAATAAAGACTCACTTTCTTAAATTTCTCTTGCCAAACACCTCTTCCTTAGTACAACTTAAAATTTAAACCTACCTATCTTGCTGAACACTAGTGATTAATGTAACTCATTGTTATTGTTGATGACTTGAATAACGAGTTTTGAAAAGCGAGTTATGTTTCTCCTCCGATCTTCCCCTCTTCCTCCACTCCTTCACTCCTCCTCACTCCTCCTATTGTCTAAGTCTCCTGCGCATCTCCTCCCATCTTCCTCCACTCCTTCTAATGGATCCTAATCTCTACCCGTTCGTGTACCACCAAACCTCCCAAGCTCATGTCTACATCCCAAACACCCCACATAGCTTCCTTATGGAAGACGATGCAAATCACACCCTGTTAGCCCGCTTTGGCCCTCTATCCAACAACCCGGACCCAGGCTTCATCCAGAATGAGTTTGCCAGGCACTACGGTGGTCGCCCCCCAGACTACCCGGCTCTTCGTCTCTCTCCCAGAGCTTACCTCTTCCGGCTACCCTAGTACCTCCATATCGACCAGATTCTGCAGGACGAGGATCTAATGCTTTGGCAAATTGGGAACCTTGTTTCCATGTGGAAATGGAACCCGTCTGAGCGATGGCAAGTCGCGCCGGTATGTTTCAAAGTTTACCTAAAAATCTCGCACTACCCCTCCACGCTGTGGCACCCTCACTTCTTCTACCTGGTGACAGCGGGTTTCGGTTAGTCGCTATATGTTGACGAAGCAAACTTATGGGGCCCGGATCGCTCCTCTCTACGTATCACCATCAGCTGCGTTGATCCCCTAAATATCCCCAGCACTCTTTACATTAACCACGACTATAAATGGATGACTTGCTACATATCAGTTCTCGGCTAGTCTCTGGAGGATGGCCAGTCGCCACCGGGATATCGGGGACCGACCTCCGATGGTGTTCAAACTGAGGTTGATTGGACCCTGCAGTTGCCGCGGTATCAACTGTTCGAGGACCAGGCCAGAGCCTCACTCAATCAAGCTGATGTAGCCGTCCAACAACTGTACGAAGCCCAATCCACCAACCTGGCGATGCACCAACTAGGAAGCCATGGAAGGTCCACCGGGTCCGGTAATGCACCGGGTTTACCTTCCTATATTGATCACAAACAAACGGTCACAGTGCCTGTTCTGAGCAACTCTGGCTCAACAAAAACAAAAAAGCTCAGAGAGGAGTTTTTTCTTATCTCTAAAACCATGCAGCCAACCATGTATTATATGTATCCACATACTCGAACAAGCCAAAAAAGCCATGTCGCCACCCTACGGTTACAAAAAATCTCCTCACCCAACCGTTGCATCATACCTACTCTGGTCGTTAAAATAAAAAAAATCACTCGAACCTTCTACTCCAACCTTTACCTAAATTGGCAAAAAGAATTGCGCGTTCAGACCGTTCCTGGCCTGCTTTTCCAGCATAATTCCCCAGGTCTGCAGGTGCAGGAAATTCAGAATTTTGTCCTTTCATCTGAAGCCCTCTTGCGTGGCTCTCCACCTTTGGCTGAGGGGGTATCAAGTGAATCAGCTGGGGGACAAATTAGCTTTGGGCCTTCTTTACCAATACAAAAAGCCCAACATATCCCATTGATTAACTGTAGTGCTAGAAGAATCATAAATCAGCCTCAACCCTCAGTGCTAGGACCGAAACCTGCTTATCATTCCTTTTCTGACGCAGCCCTACATCAGCCAAGCATTCTATTCCTTAACCATCACCACCACCTTTCTTTCCCTAACCGGTTACTAACGTTTCAGAAAGTCATTCTCTTCACTTTACCACCTATGGCATCTTCGAGTAAGAGCACCCCTGTAATGGAAAAGAGTGATGAGGACCTAATTCGCAAATTTGCAGAAATGTACACTGAAGAAGAGGTGGGTGCATCGGCCATTACCATCCCCGTAGAAGCTGTGCGAAGTAGGCAGTGAGAGTTATGTCTTCTGGTTAGGGTGTGCACTGATAGGCTGGTCTTTGACTCACAATTTGAAAATCTCATGAGAAGGCTGTGGAACATCAAACCAAATGCTACTTTCTCTCTGATTGATAAGGGGGTATTCCTAGTGGAGCTTGCCAACAAAAGAGAAGTAGAATTCATATTACATAATGGACCGTGGTTTTACATGTAGGATTTGGTGGCTGTGGCGTTATGTCACTCTCCGGACCAGATGACAAAGGCTCACGTCAAGCTTGTAGAGATGTGGGTTCAGTTCCATAATGCTCCCCTTGAAGCTTTGAATGAGGAAGGGATCAATCTCTTAACGGGTCATATTGGCCTGATGGTGTCCGACCCGATAATGGTAAGATCAAGTGGCAGGAGGTTCATGAGAGTTAAGGTGCAACTCAACATCGAAAAGCCGCTCAGAGATAAGGTTAGACTGAGGCACCCCACTCTTGATGTTCTTACTTCTCATGTAGTGTATGAAAGGCTGGGGAGGCTGTGCCTGTTTTGTGGGGAAATCGGGCATGAACTAACGGGTTATGCCGACAGGATCCGATTGGCTAGACTGAAAAGGTAATTACAAGGTTCTAATAGGCCAGAAATGACAGATATTTTAAAGCCCACTAGAAGCCCATGGATCATAAACGCTATGTTGCTCCCAACTCAAGGTGATGTTGTTCCTGGGCATAGTGCGGAGGCACAAGGGGCTACGGGACAGAAGAGGAATCTAGATGAAACCATGCCAGAACCGGTCAACCAAAATTGGATGGAACCAGAGGCGGTCCATGAAAGGATGGCATTTGATGCGGCTGGAGATGGGTTAGTCTTTACCTACAACAAAAAGGCAAAGGCAGCGAGGTCAAACTCGCCGCTGGAAAGATGAGTACCATCTTCTCTTAGAATTGTCGTAGAAGTGGAGGTGATGCTACAATTCTGACACTCCGACGGTACCTCCAGTGTACAGGGGCAGAGCTAGCGTTCATTTCCGAGACCAAGTGTTCAAAAAATCAAGCAATAAGAAGAATAGCTAGGCTGCCTCTGAAAAATAAAGAGATTGTTGCCTCTAGGGGCCGTGGAGGCGGACTGTGGTTGCTTTGGAATGATTCAATTTCTGTTAAAATAATATAGGTCTCGGAATTTTTCATAATTGCAGTTATACAAAAAGATCCGACCAGTGCTCCATGGCTGTTCATTGGGGTTTATGGAGATTGTGCGGATCAACAAAACATTGGCATCTGGACCCGAATTGAGTTTCATGTAGCTCATTCGGGTTTCCCGGTGTGCACTATTGGTGATTTCAATGCCCTTCTGCAGATTGATGAGAAGAAGGGGGGCAATCAAATATTTAAAAAGAAAAATAGGAAGTTCAGGGATTTTGTGCAGAGAGTGGGTTTTGTGGATTTGGGTTATGCGGGTCCGGCGTACACATGGACGAATAACCAGAAGGGGAAGAAGCTGATA
Organism: Carex littledalei; assembly: GCA_011114355.1. Lineage (NCBI taxonomy): Eukaryota > Viridiplantae > Streptophyta > Magnoliopsida > Poales > Cyperaceae > Carex > Carex littledalei. The sequence goes on from CM022100.1 coordinate 9,258,012, forward strand.
CTAGAAATGTTAGATAGAGGCATGGCAACCACTTTCTGGATAAGCTTATTTCCTAATTCACGAATTCTGCACCTACCAAACTTTCAAAGTGACCATTTGCCTATACTTCTCAAATCCAGCAGAGTGAGGAAGAAAACTCAAAAGCCCTTCCGGGTGGAGCAGTGGTGGCTCCAAGACCCAGATTTCAACAACCTATGTGCAAGAGTGGTGGAGCCGGGTAATCTAGGCTGGGCTCAGGCATGCTCCAAATTGAGGATGGAAGTGAGGGGCTGGACTGAGGGAGTTAAGGACCCAAATAAGGAGTTAAAGAACATTGAGACAGAGATTAGTTGTCTCCTCAATACCGTGCAAAGTGATGAAGTTAGGGGCAAAATTGAAAACCTCCAGACTCAACATGCGAGATACTTGGTAGCTCAGGAAATGTACTGGCTGCAGCGATCAAGGCAAAACTGGGTGGTCCAGGGAGATTCCAATACTCGTTTTTTCCATGCTAGTACTATCATTATAAGAAGGAGGAACAATATCGCTGCTGTGTTGAAGGACAATGGTGAATGGGCGGTGGAGGAGAAAGAAGTGCGAAGAGAGTTCACTAACCATTTTAAAAGTGTTTATCTTGCAGGTAACACGGCCGGAGCCCAAGGACTGGTGGACATCCCGCAGCCTGTCAGAGATGAAATCACCCCAATTCCAACAAAAGCTTGGGCAGGCCTGGATCGCAGGCCTATACATGATGAAATCAGAACGGCAGTCTTCAAACTCGGGCCTTTAAAGGCCCCTGGGCCTGATGGGGTTACGGCAACACTGGTGCAATAGGGATTGGAGCATTTCGGGCTAATAGTTCAAAGGGAAGTCTCCAACTTCTTCCTCATAGCAACAATAAAAGACTCATTTGCTCGCTCCAACATGGTGTTGGTGCCGAAAGTCTCAGGACCGATGAAGGTGTATGATTATCGCCCAATAAGCGTTTGCAATCTCATGTATAAGGTGATTTCAAAGCTACTGGCTATAAAGATGCAACCTTGGATGGATTTCTTGATATCCAAATCGCAAACGGCGTTTGTCCCTAGACGGGAAATCTCAGACAATATCATTCTCCTCAAAGAAATTCTCCACAGTTTCAAATCACGCCGAAATGGAGATGGGGAATTTGTTCTCAAGGCGGACCTTACAAAGGCATTCGACAGGGTTAATTGGGAGTATCTGTTTTCGCTATTACCAATATATGGTTTCTCGCAACTATCTGCCAATGGATCAGAGCTTGCGTTACCTCCTCAAAGTTCACGATACTGTTCGATGGCAAAGGGGATGGGTTTATAAAGCCAACAAGGGGGTTGCGGCAGGGCTGTGCTATGTCGCTATATCTTTTCATCATCTCGATGGACCCCCTTTCAAGGTGGCTAGATGCTAGTACAAGAATGAGGAATATCAGGTGCATTAGATTGGCAAGATCCGCAAACCCCCTCAATAACTCCATGTTTGCGGATGACTTACTGTTGATAGAGGCGCTAACAGAACCTGAAATGACTGCGTATAGTACGGTGCTGAATGAATTCTGCAAGGTCTCGGGTATGGAGCTCAACCCGGCTAAGTCAAAAGTCTGGTTCAACATAAATTCGGGTCAGCAAAACCGGGATTGCTTCGTGTGTTAGTTCAAGGTCAAGTTGGCAGATGAAAATGAAAAGTACCTTGGATGCCTAGTAAAAACGGCTTGCGATACGGATTTTGATTACATGGTTGAGAAATTCCAAAATAGACTCAATTCTTGGAAATCAAATCTATTATCACAGGCGGGTTGATTAGTTCTCGTCAAGTCAGTAATGGAGAGTTTGCCCATTTATGCTATGGGAACAGTGCTTTTTTCCGACAAAAGTAATTAAAAAGTTGAGCGCCATCATTCGAAACTTCTTTTGGGGATCCATTGAGGAAAGAAAACGCATGACATATGTTGCTTGGGACAAGATTGCAACGCCCAAGGGGATGTGAGGGCTCGGCCTAAGAAGCTTGAGGGAGCTAAATAGGGCTCTACTAATGAAGAATGTATGGAAAGTGGTGGCGGGGCAGGATTACTTGTGGGTGCAGACGATTCAGGCCAATACTTCCCTAGGGGGTCTTACTGGACCTCGTGCAGAAGGAGCAAATGCTCAAAATTGTGGAAGCAACTGCTGGACCAAAGGGAAGTGCTGAGACACCACATTGCATGGTCGATTGGTGACGGCAGTAACATACCGGTCTTCTCACAACCATGGTTTCCCCAATGGGAGTCTTTCAATGCGGTCAATACAGCTTAGTGAGAGTTTACAGTGCATGATCTTATAGACCCTACCTCACATAATTGGGACTTTCAAGGTCTGCACTCTCTCTTTGGGTTCTCGGTAACTCTTTCAGTGGTGACAAATGAGGGCATAAGACCAATCCGACCCCCTGCAAAAGATTGCCTCCTCTTTACATATGCAAGGGATGGTAAATTCTGAACCAAGAAAGTTTATCAAATGCTACGAAGCGACCGCATTTTGATGGGGGATAAAGAATTTTGGAATTGGTTATGGGGGCATCAGGGTCTTTTGCCGAAATTCAAACTTTTCATATGGAAGTGCTGTTTTGGTGCTATACCGGTTTACACGGCATTGGCAAGAAGAATGACCCACCTCTCACCGCTCTGTCCTATCTGCGATTCGGAGGAGGAGACAGTCACCCATGCGCTATTTCACTGTCAGTTTGCAAGATCCGCTTGGTTGGCGTCGCCGCTGGGTATTAGGTTAGATGAGCTTAGCGGGGACCTGCCGGCTATCATCACTCTCATAAGGAAGGAGTTTGGGGAGCGGGATTTCCTCAAATTCATTTCTGTCGTATGGGCAGTATGGAGAAGTCGGAATGACCACCTTTACTTAGGCAAGCCGTAGTCTATAGCAGTATGTAAGGAGTACTGGAATAGAGCAATGAAGAATTCTACAATCTGAAATGCAGGTTCAGGTTTGATGACACGACAGCCCCTTTTGAATCAGAACAACCAGACCATGACTCCTCAACATGCACAACAATTAAACGGGGGGTTCTCATGCTTTGTCGATGGATCCTGGGACCAAGAGGGGAGGGCAGGTATTGGGCTGCTCATGATGCAAGAGGGTCATGTTGTCAGGTGTGAATCGACACTGTGCGTGCGATTAATTCTACTCATGTCGAAGCGCATGCGGTCCTCTATGGCCTCCAATGCTTGGCTCAGGTATCGGGGGAAGGTGGGGTAGTGTACTCTGATTCCCTAGAGCTGGTACATGCTTTATCTTGTGGACTACCGGTAATTCCGGACTGGAGAGTGAGCAAGGAGGTTTGGGCTGCTTGGAGGATACAAAGGGAATTCACATCATCTCAAATTTTGCATAGATCAAAGGAGGATAATGGAATTCGGTTTGCTCATGATCTGGCAAATGAGGGTAGACTTAGGGGAAGAGATGAACAGGGCAATGGATTGCCTAATGCATAGTAGAGTTGAAGTTTGTAATAGGCTACGGGCTGTAAGGAAAGCAAAAAAAAAAAATATTATACATTTTTACTTTTTATTTTTCAACTATCTCTATTTAAATTTTCTAGTTCTATCCTTGGTAGCAGCACCAATATTTCGTGGGTAATATAAAAATATTATTTTAGTATATTATTTGCTTATTATTTATAGTAAGATAGGGGATGAAATCCTAAATTACGAAGGTTCAGTAATCATTTAAATGGAACAAAAGGAGAAACCGCAGAAATGAATCATTATTCCTTTCAAAATTTCTTTCCAAGCCGCTAATCTCATTTGTGTTTTAGCATAATTTTAAACAGGGAATTCATTATATTTTTAAAAATGAATAAAAAAAACCTTTATCAAATATATGAGGAGGATTCTGATATCATAAGTTTTGATGTCACAGGTATCATAACTTTTATTTTGTATTTATACTTAAATTTCAACAATTAATCGAAACTATTTGATTGTGCTTTTATTATTTACGATAAGATGTGTCCATACAAATTTTATAGTTTTTTAAGTTCGTTTTGAATAATCAAGAGTCAATAAAATAAAAAAACAATGAATTTTAATTAGTTTGATAGTTTAATTTTAGTGTGTTTACTTTTTTACCTTTTTGATTTTGTATAAAATATAATTAAAAAATTACTGAAATAAATTCTATGCAAATCGTGAAATAAAAACTGAACGATTTGAATTTAACGTCTGGATTTTTAAGTTTCGGAATTTTACTAAATTCAAAAAAAATGTTATAGTATTTGACGGCATAAAAAAATTTTGTGGCCATCGAAACCCTCCTCTAATACATATAATAAGAAAATCAAATAAAAACAATTGAAAACTTAATCTTGTTAGTTAGCGAGGTGGTACAGGATATATTTATCAGTAGGATATGAAAATTGGTGGCAGTAATTTGCCACAAACAACACAAGAATAGCAATACAGCTAAACTGAGAAGAGATCTACAAAATGGGGCACACTGAAAAAAAATAAATTTGAAATAATAATTTGTACATGATTATTCAACTATTTTTTAAGATAAAGATAAGAAACAACCTCCTCACCTGTAAATATTCATAAAGAATATTTCATAAGAATTTTTAATCTACCACTTCTCTACGCACAAAGAATGTTGTACTTGGTCACTAAATCAAACACTAAAAGGCTGAAGGGCCACACACTAGAAACACACTTTTAGGGCCTGTTTGGCTACTCATGTTCCCATAGATTTTTTTGGGCAAAAAAACTAAATAGGTTACTTTTTCAATTTAGCGTTCGGTGCAATAGTTAAATTACCCATTTTCATTTCCAACTCCTCTTATAATTTGTGATAAAAATAAAATTGACTTTGAGTTAAGTATTTTTTTTTTCCAATTACTGGAGCTCCCAACTCCTCTTTTCAAATTGACTTTGTTTAATATTTATTTTGGTTTAAACAACTTTGAACTTCCAATTATTTTTTGTTCTTAACAAGAATGATTTGTTAATTTTTTTTAATTTGTTTTTATTATTTCTTCTCATGAGCAACATAAGCCTATAATTTTCTAAACAATATTAAATTAATTGATCAAATATAAGACCAATATCGTAAAGTTTATTCATTTTATATACTAATCATAATTTTCAAAATCAAATTTACTCTTTAAGCTATTTTGTTTTTTCATTAACAATAAACACAATTAAACAAACACAATTTAATAATAAAATAAAACAAACACAAATTTACTCTTTAAGCTATTTTGTTTTTTCATTTTCCTCTTGATAATGTACTTTGACACCACTGGCCGTGATTTTTATTTTTACCCAAAAAAAATTTATTTTAATATAAATAACCACGTTTTTAAAAGAATTTTATTTCTACCCAAACCGCACAGAATATTTGCGGCTTGAATTAACAATTCAGACCGCACAGAATATGTGCGGCTTGAATTGTGAATTCAAACCGCACAGAATATATGCGGCTTGAAACGGCTTGAATTGTGAATTCATCAACTTTTTTTTATATGTTATGGTCGTATGAAAATTTCATTTATTATTTTATTAAATGGTAATTTTTCACCGATAACCCTAGAAATTTATTCACCGATAACCCTAAAGTTATTTTTATTACAAAGAATTATATTATAAAAACTTATCAATAATTTAATCCTATTCCTCATGAAATACCATTTCCATTTATAATTGTCAATTAACAAATATACTTTGACACCACTGGTGTCTTTTCCTTTTAATGAAATTTAGGGGCTTGATGTCTACATTTTACTAAAAAAAAGAGCAGATAATGTTGTAGAGGAAGATAGATATATATATATATGAGATGAGCTATGCTACTCCATGGAGTAAAACGCGTTGGTGCTCCACGCCGCTATATTTTTATTTTGAAAATCCAAACGACCGATCCGAACCGCTCAACATGATCTCCATATTGAAATGTGCTTGGAGACCAAATTTTACATTTTTTAGAATTTTTTTACTATTTATTAAGCCACTTTGAAAATCACTGATCCGGCAGTCCAGAAATTTTTACTGTTTTTACTGTTCACCCGGATTTTCAGATTTTCAAAGTGGCTTAATAAATAGTAAAAAAATTCTAAAAAATGTAAAATTTGGTCTCCAAGCACATTTCAATATGGAGATCATGTTGAGCGGTTCGGATCGGTCGTTTGGACTTTCAAAATAAAAATACGACGTGAAGTACAAACGCGTTTTACTCCATGGAGTAGCATAGCTCATCTCATATATATATATATATATATATATATACACTGTTCATGCAAAAACTAAAAACGAAAATGATATTAATTAAGCATAAAATAAAGAAAATCACACAAATCTAAGCACAAAAGGCAGGGTTAACAGTTGTTTTTCTGGTTACCCAATATATATATTTTATAATTTCTCTATTATTACAACACACCACCTTTTCTAAGTCACACAAAATTGTTTCTAACTCTCTTTCCAAAATAATAATAATAGGGGCTTGCCAACATTTTCCAACCTCCTAAACCAAAATTACGACTCAATTAAGAGACAAATCCTAAAATAAATCAAAACACCTAACAGTTAATTACTTTGAGGCTACTGGTTTCCAAGACAAGTCCAAACAAAACAAAAAACAACTAAAAACTTGACTTCTGAAATAATTAAGACTATCTCTAAATTAAAATTTGCAATGTGCAAATTTAATTAACATCTTGCTTATTGGTTCAGGGCCGATGGGGCTGATACGTAGCTTGAATTTTCCAGCTCAATTAAGCGTACCACATCTTCCACCTTGGCAGATACCAGCTCTGGGTTCTCAACTAGTGCTACCAGCTCAGCTTTCTCCATTTCCATGAGATGCTCCATGATCTTCGAAGCAAACTCAGGCTATAATTATGAAAGCACATAATAATTTTCTTTTGCATCCAATGATGATTTGAAGCGCAATCATATAAACATCTAAGAAATTTTGTTTACAGAATAAGTTCGGCCATTTGGCAGTAATAAATAGCCTGCCGATCTGCATTTTTTCCCCATTTCATGCAAGATTATCATACCACCAGATAATGGTGTCATATCAATTCTAAGGTCATTTGGTTCTATTCTTTAGGGGGAAACATCAAAATAATTGTTGATAACCCTTGATAAATTTCCATGGCTTTTTCATAATCCTACTGGCATATATAAATGAAATTATCTCTGAGTGAGGCTATGGTATTATGCATAGCGTATATTGGTCCGTACTACGGATCAATATTTTCGTTTTCAGAATCTAAATAGTCGATCTAAACTGTTTAACATGATTGCCATATGACAATGTACTTGCAGACTAAATTTTACATTTTTTATAATTTTTTACTATTTTTTAGAAAGGTAGAAAATCGCTACTTTTGAATGGTCCAAAATCTTTAGATCAAGTGATTTTCTACCTATCTAAAAAATAGTAAAACAATTCTAAAATATGTAAATTTTGTTCAACAAATACATTTTCATATGGAGACCATGTTGAACTGTTCAGATTGATTGTTTGAACTTTGAAAATAGAGATATTGATGATTGATCCATAGTACGGACCAATTTGCGCTATGCATAGTATCGTAACCTCACTCAATTATCTCGTATATTGTCTCATATATATGCTCATGAATGAAACTCTAGCAAAGAAAAAAATATGGCATATATTTTAGGTGATTGCCAAAGGAAAAAATTGGTAAGGGAGGACACGGTAGAGAATTCTTTGATACAATCAGTGAGTTGCTGTTATATTAACCAGTGACTAGTCCATGTGGGGATCCATGATAATTTCTAGTTTGCAACAGTATGCATGACACCTTAATCTTTGTAAAGTTGTACAGATTATCAATTAATCAAACAAGAGATTGTAGCTAATTTACCTTGAACTTCTCAATTTGAGGGAAGAGGCGGTCACGGAGTAGAAGGCGCTGCTGATCGATTGTACCAGTTGCATTGTTGGCCGTGCATAGAGATTCTTCAACTTCCATTGAAGATGTGCGTGAAGTGGAGGCCTCGGGTGAAAGCATTGTCTCACTATAATTGGCATCAAATCGCCCGCATGGCACATACTTCATCACCATATTTCTCTATATGTGCGTAACAAGACACAAAAAATGCACGTAAAATTATTTGAATTGGAAGTTTAAAAGATTTGCTATGATTTCCTTGTGCTAAAAGTGGTACTAAATCGAGAGGTTCATCTCAAGTTCTAGCCAGCAGAGTGACCCAGTACAGTGCAAGCATAGTTTTAATATCTATTTTTTATGCTTTGAGAAGTTCATTAAATTTGGCATGAGCACTGAAGTTTAATTAGGTTGATAACAACTTATGAAGGCTAGAACTAATATTTCTGGAAATAAAGGAACTAACGCATTTGTTGTGAAACTTTTTATGTACCTACCGCATTTTGTTGGTACGAGCGGGGCTGATAGCGGTAGTTCCTGTGAGAATATGTTGTATTGCGACCCCGATTGTAGAGTCTCTGCCTTGGAGTACTAGGCATCTACAAACTCAACGCAGTGATGAAATAAATATCTAATAGGAGAAACCTTTCACATACTGAAAATTCGAACATTCTATAAGGGCATATTTGTCAATGTACCTAAAGTGTTTTGAAATCAGCTTCTAAGCGATTTTGATTGTGTAGAGCATTGATTAATTAAGAATATTAGGATATTTTAAGGCCCTTTTTGGGAGTTTAATGGACAGTAGTCAAGGATTTGGGATGAAACCAAATGATAGTAATAATTATAATAATATCTAAAATTCATAGAGGAAAAAAAATGAAAGGAACCATTACAACTGGAGAAGTCACTTGTCGATACGCTGTGGGGCTGGTTGAAGCAGGAAAGTAGGTGCCAGTAGACCTCCAAACAGTACCAATTGTACCAACAGGCCCAAGAGGGAAGGATTGGGTCATGAGGCCCTGGCTATATGGCATATTTGACACAACATTTGCGCGTGAAGGGGAATAGTATAGACTTGTGTATGTTGTTGGTAAGTAACCATTTGAAGATGTGTATGAGGTTGTTGGCATGGCAGTTGTAAATTGTCGTTGCAATCTGGCCTTACGATCTTCTTTACTCTCGGCCATTGCTACATACAATGGTTTATTATGGAAAAATTGGCCTGTTACAAACAAGACAGTACATAAGTAATAAATAAACAAGACGAATACATGGTGCAAAAATTCAATTTTTTACTGCTATATCTAGTACATTCTCAAGTAAAATTTTATTAATTTAATTTATTTGTTTGGTCCTTTTCTTCAAATTACCCAGTACCAATATGAAACACCTGAGAGCAATCAGAGTGAATGTACTCGAGTTCAAAAGCAATGGATGAAAGGAAAAAAAAAAGGGAACTCAAAAGATATGCGAATTACGGTTCAAGGTGGCGATGGCCTTCTGAGCTTCTTCAGGTGAGTTGTAGCATACAAACCCAAAACCTTTGCTAACTCCTTGGTCATTGCGCATGACCTTTGCTGAGTTTATGGTACCACATTGGCTGAAGTGATTTTTCAAGGCCATGTCATCAACATCTTCATGTAGATTTTTGACATATACATTAGCACCCTGAAGAATAAACAAGGGTAAAATAAATAGCTAGTCCTAATTCGCAGATCTTTAGTTAAGCTAAAGGGTGTTTACTTCATGATTTTAAATTTTTAATCATGTATATTGAAATTTAATAAAAAAATTAAGTTTTTATATAGTTCTGTCTCCCTTGTAAAATGCTAAATGTGTGTTTGTAGCTTAGTAGCTAAAATTTCACTTTGTAATTGTGGAGATTTGGATTCAAATTCTTGCTGCCACATATTACATTTTACGTTTTCGCCTCCCTAATCTAAATTTTAGTTTCACCCTGTATTCGCTACAGAGCAAGTTGTTTTCATAGTTAGAAATACTCATTTTTTTCTGCAGTATTAATTCTCTCTTTTTCAAAAATTATGTGGGAGGAGGGTTGAGCATCTCATACCATGGTTTTCCTGTGCCATTCTTTGAGCCTTTCTTGTTTCTGAGAAAGCAAGAATTGTTCACGCTCGCCTTTCTTTTGCGCCTTCGACACATAGAGAGCTTTATTACCTGTGAATTTTTTTAAGCTAAATAAGTCAGAGCTAATATTTTATTCATTCATATATTAGATTCTTGAAAAATAAGAAATATCATGCATTCATCGCTTGCTAAAAAGGTTCTATATTTAATCTATGCCCAAAGAGAAGAGGATAAAAGGAGAGAGTGTTTGCTTATTAAAAAATAAAAAAAATTAAGGTTTTAAACACCAAAAGATACACAATTAGACAGTTCTTAATTATAAGTGACCCCTTAAAATCATTATCACTTTTGCTCTCAAATGTAAAGAATGAAAATTTTATACCTAGTGGCAACCCGTTCATGGTATCCACGGCCTTCTTAGCACTATCGGGGTTCTCAAAGCATACAAAAGCAAATCCTTTTGAGATCCCATTGTCGTCTCTTGCTATCATTACACTAACTATGGGGCCGAACTGAGAAAACTTGAGCCGAACCAGCTCCTCATCAATGTCTTCATCAAGATTCTTTATATAAAGGTTTGTAAATCCATCTGGGCTGGTACCCATGCGGTCACTCTTCTTGACAAAATGTTTTACTGACCTGAAATAACAACAGACCTCAATAGTCAATACTGTCAAAAGGACTGTATTACCTGCTGATTTTGGTACCTTTTGAGTCTGGCACTTGATTGCTTCCCAACTCAATATTTATGCTTAGTCTTTGATTTTAGCACTGCCTAATGTGTTTGATCCATACTGAAGAAGAATAGGATTAAAATGCCCAATGCATACCAGTAGAATAGGATAGGATTAAAATGCATGTGACTAGTAACTATATATGCATGTAAATTCACTTACAGCTTGTTTCCATCAACTATTTTGTCATGGAAAGCAACTATTGCTGCATCAGCTAATTCCTCGGTCTCGAACTGGACAAACCCGTACCCTCGACTTGATCCGTCAATATTTCTTACGACCTTAACAGATAAAACAGTCCCAACTTTTGCAAATATCTCATCAAGTCTTTCATTGTCACAAGACAAGTTGAGGTTCTGGATAAAACAAAATTAAAATTATTATACAAATTATTTTCACAGCAGAGGAAATACTTAAAATAATTAATGAACGATCATATATACAATATACTTTCACTACTGATATATAAAGATAATAACTTGACAAATATATATGGTTTGTGTGTGTGTGTGTGTATATATAACTCGAGGAGGGATCCAATTACACCAATTAATTGTGACACATCTTGACCCCATATGTTTATAAGTTATTTTTGCGATTTCAAAATCTAAACAGTCGATCTGAAACGTTCAACATGATCTCCATATTAAAATGTGCTTGGACACCAAATTTTACATTTTTTTGAATTTTTTTTAGTATTTATTAAGATGAGTACAAAATTGTTGTTTCCAGACAATTATGGACCATTGAAAAACAACAATTTTCAAAATTCTAAATAAATAGTAAACAATTTTCAAAAAAATGTAAAATTTAGTCTCCAAACAAATTTTAATATGGAGATCATGTTGAACGGTTCGGATCGATTGTTTGGATTTTGAAATCGCAAAAATGATTTATAAAAATATGGTGTCAAGATGTATCACCATAAAATAGTGTAATTGGATCTCTCCTCATATAACTCTTTTTTTTTTTATTCTTGGCATTTAACTGTTTAGTCTGACAAACACCTTAATGCATATATAATTAATAGTCAATATATACACACGTCCAATATATATATGGAACTAAAAAAATTAACTTAAAAAAAGAACTACTTAAATTAAGAATAACGATAATAGTAAGATCAGAAAAAAAAAAACCTAAAAATAATGGTACAATTTATGTTTGAGTTTTAATTTACCTTTACAAAAAGATTGCCAATGCCATTCCTACGAGCCTCCGAGTCGCGTATCGACCACATTAGCCTGATTGGTTTTGTGCAGAAGACTTTGTGGTTCAATTTCTCTATAGCAAGTGAGGCTGCAAATAGGGCAATGAAAGGAGTGAAAATTGAATCAAATCTTGTGAAATCAAAAGATACATTAACCAAAATTGGGCAAAGAACCATGCATGCATCGGATAGAATTGGGATCTCTTATAGCAAGAGAAACAAACCAATCTAAATCAAAGCAATAGTAACCTAACCATGATGTAAAATCAAGGTAAGCTTAATTACACATAAACTGATCATAAGATATCGCTGATTTATATTACAAAATAGAGCATACCATCCTCATGCGTAAGGAAGTTAGCGTAGCCATAGCCGAGTGATTCCCCGGTTTGCGCGTCACGGCAAACCTTGACGGTGAAGATCTTGAGGTTCTCCTTCTGGAAGAACTCGAACAGATTCTCATCCTTGACCGTTGCGCTCAGGTCCCCCACGTAAAGCGGTACATACTTCGCGTGCGGGGCTGAGTTGGCACCTGCATTCCCATTCACATTCACATTCACATTTCCATTAACATTCTCGTTTGATCCTTCGTTGGTATCATCCGTGCTATCATTATTGGTGTTGCCTCCATTATTGTCGGTGATCCCCAAAGCGGCTGCAAGCATATTGCTCGCCTGATCCTCTTGCATTGGAACTGCACCGTTTGGCAATGGGGTGGTGGTGGTAGTGCTGTCTGGAGAGATGGGGCTCATACTGTGGCTGATGGGATTCAGGTTGGCTGCTGGAGGGATGAAATAGGTAGAAGGAGAGGAGGGAATAATGGTGTTGAGGGTTTTCATCAAGGAGAATCAGATAAAATAATTTGAGAGATATATAATAAAATTTGGTGAAATAGAGAAAATAGATGGAGAGAGAAAGAGCCGATGACGGAGATTCGGTTGGCTAGTTTTATATATAAGATGGTTGGGAATTCTTGTTTTTAGTCTCCTATTTCTGTGGGGAGCCATTGTTGGCCAAAATTTTATTTTAACCACATAATTTTAGATAGTAGAGTATGTATGCTTTATTATTAAATTTAAATATTTGTATTCAATGTTGGTATTTTTATAATTCAGTTTAAATTCTTTAATATTCAAACTATGTATTTTATTATTCCGTTTATATATATATTTTTTGTAAAAATTTGAGAGATCAAGTCATCCAACTATTTAATATCTTTTCAAAAAAATTATTTAATATCTACAAGATACATACAACGCACTATAAATTTATGTATATATAAAGGACATATGTTAAGCATATATGTGAGTTTTAATTATTTATAATCGGAATGATGCTAAATAAATTAAAACTTGAACATACACATATTTAGAAGAATTTTATGTGTAATACTGTAAATGCATTCTAATGGAATTTTAAATTTAGTATTAACGTAGAGTAGGGTTAAAATGTCCCATTGTTTTCGTACCCCAATCATGCCTCAGATCCTTATCTTTGTTTTTAAAGTTCAAACAGTCAATCCGAACCACTTAACATGATCTCTATATTAAATGTGCTTGGAGATCAAATTTTATATTTTTTGAATTTTTTTTTTACTATTTTTAGATAGGTACAAACTCAAAAGATTTTGGACCATCCAAAAACTGTAATTTTGTACATATCTAAAAAGTTAGTAAACAATTTTCAAAAAATATAAAATTTGATCTACAAACACACTTTAATATGGATATCATGATGAGTGGCTCGGATCGACCGTTGAAAATTTGAAAACAAAGATAAGGATGTGAGGCATCATTGGGCACAAAAAGATGGGCATTTTTTTTTTTTTTAAAAGAGGCATAAAAGCCCATTTCATTGCTGAAATATATAATTACAAAAACCAAGTTAACTAGCCAAAAGCTAGACTAAGCCATCCAGATTCAAAGCAAAGATAGAAATATAGCAAAAACAACAGCCAGAAAACCATAGCTGGCTGAACAAACAAAAACATAGAAATTTGAATCTGGCCATGCTCCAAAATTAGGACTAAGTAAAGATACTACTAGATAAAATGGCAGCACTGAGTAGACTTCATGCAGGAGGCATCCCATCACCAGGGGCCTGGTAAACCACCATTTCCTGAGGCATATAGCTGGCTAAAGGTATAGCATCCTCTAGTATTGGAAGCCAGTCCCCAACAGCAGTCTGGATATTAGAGTTTAAATGACCTGTCCAAAAAAGCACCATAGATTTGATTAATAGTATTAGTGATCTAGCAGTGTGAGGAGGTTTATTGTTGAAGCAAAGATCATTTCTATGCTTCCATACAATCCAACATAGTGCACTAAGAACAATTAAAAATCCAGTTCTTTGGACAGCAGATAACTGACAAGCAAAGTCTATAATATCATGAAAATGTTCCCAAGTATGCATTATGTTTTGGCTTTGTCCTAACCAGAACCAAATTTGTTGTGTCAGAGAGCATTTTAGGAACAGGTGTGTGACAGTTTCATTTTCAGGGCATAATAGGCACTGTTGATCTCCTGTCCATCCTTTGCTAACTAAGTTACTTTTGGTGAGAATTTTATTATGCTGTGAAAGCCACATAAATATCCTAAGTTTAGGTGGTATGGGCAAATGCCACCATAGCATGGGTAATATAGGTATGGTTCCTCTGAAATTAAGAAACTTATATAAAGATTGGGTAGAGAACTGCCCTGATGTCTCCCATCTCCATGAAATGTTAGCACTATCATGAGTGAAAGAAGTAACACTAATTATTTGCAGGATTTCTAACCATTCCTTGAGATTTGTCCCTGTTAGAGTGTTGTAAAATTGTATTCTGGTCCCCTGAGATTGAATAACTTCTTCTAACAGTATATTTTTATTCCTACAGAGTTGATATACAAATGGAAATCTAGTAGCTAAAGAGCAATTAAGGTACCAGATGTCAGACCAAAATTTAACTGTTAATCCTGGAGAATAAGTCACACTAATACTACCTATATGATCTAATTTTACAATGCTATTCCAGAAAGGGGATAAAGGAGAAACAGGGTAAGTATCATACTTAAACTTTATCATTGTTTTCCACATCCCTTGGTATTGATCATTTTTATATTTCCACCACCACTTTAAGAGTAAAGCTATATTCATTTCATTGAGATCTAAAACCCCAAGCCCCCCAAAATGTTTGGCTACACAGATAGTTTCCCAATTCATCAATGCATATTTAAATTTTTTTCAGAACCTTGCCAAAGAAACCTACGTCTAATTTTATCAATGTCTTTAAGGACAGTAGCTGGGACCTTAAATACTGACAATGCATAGAGAGGAATTGAAGTTAATACTGAATTTAGGAGAGTAACCCTACCTCTCCTATAGATAATAGTTGGCCTTGCCAATTTGGTAATCTAGATTCTATTTTGTCTATTAAAAAATGCCAGTCTGCCACTATAAGTTTAGTTTGATGTAAGGGGAGCCCTAAGTATTTTATTGGGAATTGACCTTGTTGACATCTGAATAGCTGATGTATGTTGTCATTTTAACCCTACTCTTACTTGTATCCGTTTGATTTTAGCACCAATAAATTTAATTAAATGGAAAGACATAATTTACAGCTTACCTGAGAATTTTGATGATTTTACAATCACTAATGAGACTTAAATTGATTAAAAATAAGATCAGAAACACCCAAACTTTCATTTCTAGCTTAACAAAGATCTAATACTAATTTAGTAATTTTAATGATACAATTGTTCTGATTCATGCCACGTTTATTCCCGATATTATTATTAATACCCTAAAAAATAACAAATATGCTCTCTGATTGGAATTTTTTTGTAAATAACCTAATCGCCCCACTGAGAGGCGGTCAACTTCCAATACCAAACCGCCCCTCAGTGGGGCGGTCAGCTCCAGACCGCCCCTAATTGGGGCAATTTGGTATATAATAATTTATGTTAAAAAATTTGTTATAATTTTTTAACTTAGGGTTATAATTTTAAGTAATGTTTTATAATTTAGGGTTGTAATTTTACTTGTTGTAATATTTTTTAATTTG
This sequence comes from Carex littledalei, assembly GCA_011114355.1. Lineage (NCBI taxonomy): Eukaryota > Viridiplantae > Streptophyta > Magnoliopsida > Poales > Cyperaceae > Carex > Carex littledalei. The sequence goes on from CM022100.1 coordinate 9,273,991, forward strand.
TTATAATTTTATTATAATTTTGTTTGCTATAATTTTATTTGTTATAATTTTGTTGTAATGTTATAAATTGGTTTTGTTCGACTAATGTTATAAATTGATTTTGTTCGACTAGATAAATAACAAAACAAAAATAACAAAATGATAAGTCTACAACATAAAAATATAACAATCCAAACATGAAATATAACAATCCAAACATAAAATACTACAAATACAGTCTAACTAAAACTAGAGCATAACATCAAAAAAATCTAACGACGACGGCAATCCAACCTATCAGGTGGACGGCGCTACCTGGGTGGCAGCTGATACCCCAATTGAACCTCCTCCTCCTGATCATCCACATCCATCTCCTCCTGGATCTCTGACGTTACACTGGCTGCCCATGGATCCTCCTCCTGGATCGGTGACTGTGTAGGACGGAACCATAGAAGCTCCTCCTGGATCACCGACTGTGTACGACACTCCCATAGATCGGCCTCCTAGGTAGAAGGATACGTGGCCGGAGGTGGTGCGCCAAATAAAGCAGAGGCAAATGCATATATAGCCTGCGACCCACTCCCACTAGCCTCGTTGTCGTGTTGTCTGATCTCTGCGTATCGTGGTCTGCAGAGGCTCTGCACCTCGTATCCGATATCATCCCTAGTAAGGTCAGTCATAGTGAATGAGGGATTGGTCTGCCAGGTAGGGGCTCCATCCTGCATGTAAACAATATTAGTTTTGCTACATACAAATAACTAGTATGTTAATTAAATAGTAAAAAAAATAACTTACCTCACCAATCTGCATCGGAACTCCATACTTGTTGTAGTAAACGTTCTATCCGTTGTTATTCAACACCCAGTTGTGGAACGCCCAACCCGAGCTATCCTCTGCAGAATTGAAGTTAACTTAATAAGAATAGATTTTTAAAGAAAAATGATTGTATGGCACCTTCAAATTAACTTGTAATCACCTATAAGAGGTGGCGGCATCTCATCATCGTAGATAGCGACTCGGAGCTGATCCGGAGCTCGTGGTGTGGGCTTTATCTCACGCCAATTGATGTTCTCCCCACTGTCGTGCAACATGCCAATGAGGCCCACGTCCAGCCAGCATCCTCCACGACTGGTGCACTGTGTTGCAGCATTTGACATCCTATCGCTCTCCAACCTTTACATACTTTTTAATTTGGACAATTTATAGTAATTCTAAACAATTTTGGACAAATTCTAAACAATTTTTAACAATTTATAGTAATTCTAAATAATTTTTAACAATTTCTAAACAATTTTGGACAATTTATATTAATTGGAAACAATTTCTAGCAATTTCTAAACAATTTTGGACAATTTATAGTAATTCTAAACAATTTCTAACAATTTCTAAATAATTTTGGACAATTTATATTAATTCCTAACAATTTCTAACAATTTCTAAATAATTTTGGACAATTTATATTAATTCTAAACAATTTTGGACAATTTATAAACAATTTTTAACAATTTATATTAATTCCTGACAATTTCTAACAATTTCTAAATAATACAATTTATATTAATTCTAAACAATTTTGGACAATTTCTAACAATTTATATTAATTCCTAACAATTTCTAACAATTCCTAAATAATTTTGAACAATTTATAGTAATTCTAAACAATTTTGGACAATATCTAAACAATTTCTAACAATTTTGGACTAAAAAATAAAATACAAAAAAATTGAGGAACTTACATGCAAGAGGGGAGGCAAAAATCTGGAGAAAGAGAGAAAGAGAGGAGAGAGAGAGTGAAAATTTGAAATGAATTGGGTGAAAAATGAGAGGGGTACCCTCTAATATATAGGCAAAACCAAACCGCCTGACTAGGGAGCGGTTTGGTCTGGAGCTGACCGCCCCACTAAGAGGTGGTTTAGTGTTGAGAGCTGACCACCTCTTAGTGGGGCGGTTAGATTATTTATAATAAAATTTCCAACCAAAGGGCATAATTGCTATTTTTTCGAGGGTATTAATAAAATTTTCGGCATTTATTCCATACTAGTCAAGTGCCCACGCGCCGTGGAAATTAAAAGTTTGTTTTAATCATTTTATTTAAATATTATTAATTTAAGGATTGGTTGCATAATTATTTAATACTGGATTCTTATACAAGTTTCATTGAACCCAAGAAGTTAATAAAAACATTGAATTTGTACTGATGGTACTGAGATGGTATTGAGATGTACATTGATATATTTCTTTTTTTTTATAAGGTTGGTGAGCAGATAGCTTACTAACTGTTATATTAAAAACTTAGAAAGCACTAATTGTTATATTAAAATCTTAAAAAGCCTGAACATTTTATCTCGGCCTAAACTTAAAACTAATACCAGTACAACAAAAAATCTGAAATTATTTACAAGAAGAACAACACTGCGATAAAAATACAGAATGACAATATCCACTGGCACAAGTGCCTCTTGCTCCTTTCATAAGGTCTAAGTCCATTGTCGTATACTGGATCATCACTGTGTTTCAAATATCCCAACAAAAAAAATTGCCTTATAAATAATTAGACTTATAAAAAATCAAACTTAGGAAATAAATGTCAAGCCATTATCAGGTTTCTAAAGATTAAATTGCCTTAAATTATTGCAAACATAGAATTATCATGGAATTGAAAAAAATATAAGGTACCTTTGTATATCCAGTATATAAATAGTTATCATCTTTAGAGAAAAAAACCTGATGACACAATCAGCTTAAATAAACAACTTAATTACAAGTAATGTTTACTACCAGACACTTGATCTTGTCTCTCTTGACAATTCTATAAACCAGGAATTACCATTAGAAAAAACTTTGAAAAAGAAAAAGAACAGAGGCGATGATTATTACCTGTTTGTTGATCTCGACACCAATGGCGCGCTTGGTGACGTTCCAGACGCGACCAGTGCGGCAATGGTAGAACTTGTGAAGCATGCCCTTGTGCACGGCGCCATTTACCCGACATTTGGACATGGTCGCCGATCTTGTATGTGCGGTGCGGAGGTAGGTGGTGAGAGCGATGTACCCCTTCTTCCTAAACGGGCGAGAGAGGGATCGAGTCGAGAGCATTTAGAGAAGACGGGGGGAAAGAGAGATAGGGAATGGGGCGCGACCGCCTGACGTGTTTGAGAAGATTACGCCGATAGAGCGAGAAAATAAGTGTGGAGAAAGGAAAAGCGGAGACGGAGACGGAGAGAGAGAGCAGTGGGAACGCGCAGGAAGAGGACAAAAGAGCTGGAGACTGGAGAGAGATGCGCAACGCGTCTTCTGTTTTGTCATAGATGAAACTTTTTATGTGGTGAGTATTTTTCGAACTAAATTTAAAACTTTTACACTTTTGGAAACATGAAACAGATACATAAAATCGAAATTATTAATTAATGGCTGAGATTGAAATATGTTTTTGATGAGTGGCTCAGATCTTTTTTATGGACGGCTCAGATTCTCTCTGAACAAATAGGTGTTTTGATGCCAAAAAAATCCAACGCTCCATTAGTAGTAGAGGATACCAAGTTTTAAGCTGCTGGACCAGCAAAAGAAAATGGACTGCAATAAAATATGTATACAAATTTTCATGATGGAAATAGAAATACGCGAGCTAAATTGAGTTTTGGATTAACAGGCTTAAAAAGCCCAGCCCAAATATGTTCTCATTACCTCGACACATATTCTTGCAAAGTTGCACCTTGCAAATCCAGTGCATACCCTTCGAAAACTATAAAATTATTTATTACACCTAGCAACCATGTTTTATGAAACGTAATCTTCTTAGAAAAAGAAGAGCTCTCACATCCACATGAATGGATTTCATCACACAAAATTCCCGAAATCTGATAAAATCTGTGAAATAATAAAAAGAAAATAAGACCGAGCTTTTGGCGTTAATGGAGCTTTCCCTCCTCTGCAACAATCCTTCAATTTTACCTCTAAATTCAAGTGATTTTATTTTCTCTCCCTCTTTGCTTATATTTCTTTGTTCAGGTCTTGGCAATATCTCACGTGACATTTATGTTGTTTTCTGTGGAATTTAAGCAACAGCCGTTTCTAACAAGAGAAAAGCCATCTATTCTCGGTGCCATTGCTCCAACATTTCAAGTTTAGACAAGAAAAAATTGGGTTTGATTTTTGATGAGGTTTCAGTCCCTGCTACTAATGGAAGGAGATGGTTCATTGGTTTTCTCATTGCTACTGGTTAGAAACACACACACACACATACACCCAATCCCATTGGGGCGAAACTAGAAAATTTAGATTGAGAGGACTGAAACGTAAAAATGCATAATGTGTTGTCACTGGGATTTGAACCAAGTTTCCATAACCACACATTTGAAATTTTATGTGGGGACAGAACCGTATAAAAACTTAAAAAACAAAATTTCAATTAAATTTTTATACACATGATGAAAATTTTAAAATCATGGGGGTCGCTATTCGCTAAGTACCCCTACACTACCTTAAAATCTGCCCCTACTTGTATCATTCCCAATTTTTGACCAAAAGTGTGTCAGCGCAACGATCAGGACTGATTTTTGACCGAAACTGTGTCAGCACTTGTTACTTAATCACTGATTGGAGGGGTAATTCACACTGACTGATGTTTTGTGCTGTCAGGGTTAGCTACAAGTAACAAAGCGGAAGCAGCTTCAACAAGTAGAAGAGCTGTAAGAGATATGTTCTGACTAATTCATCACTACCAGTAAATATGGATTAACAGCAACCTACTAAATAGATCTAATCTTTATACCAACTTTCAGCTTAAGGCTTCCAAGATACCTGAGAGTGAATTCAAAACCCTTCCAAGTGGGCTTAAGTAAGTACATTTCCTCTAGATTAGTTGCTAATAGTGCCTTCGCTTCTTTCTTGGATTTTGGTATTATTTCAGGCAGGCCCGAAAGTAAGTTTAGTTATTAATTTCTGTTGATTTTATTACTTTGTGGGCTTAAAATTTAAAAGTAAGGGACCAAAATCAAAATAATGTCTTATGTTGGGTTTCACTTTCTGCTCTATGTGAATTTATCAGTATGAATAATTCAGATTCGATTATGTTGGTTTCGATCTCTGTCCTATTAGATTTGTCTAATTCCATAATTCATATTAAAAAACAGTAATAAAACACTACCAAAGGCTGCATAAAGAAAATTCAGATACTTAATGTGATTATATTTTGCCTATGGCTTTCTAATTCCTTCATGTAATGTAGGTATTATGACATAATGGTGGGAGGAGGGGCAAAAGCCGTGAAAGGATCTCGTGTGGCTGTATGTGTGGTTTTTCGATTTCTTTACAGTTCTCTTTTCAGTTTTATGCAATCAAATAATAAGAAAAAATCTAAGATTGGACGCGAACCTTCTCCTTTTTCTGTTCAATGGGTTTTCTCGTGAGTTAAATCACAATCTTAGCAGGATCGACCAATAAATCTGTAGGCTGATAACTCAATTGGATTATTATAATTATTAATTACCAGGGGCCCAAATGAACAAAAGCCAAGAATTTGGGGCTGGAATATACAAACAGTAGAGTTGAAGGACCAATTTTATATTTTCTCATAAATGATAGTTGCACTGTGTAATGTAGATACACTATGTGGCCAAGTGGAAGGGAATAACCTTTATGACCAGTCGTCAAGGTCTCGGTGTCGGAGGTGGAACTGTATGTCAATTTTTATTTTACTCTTTTACTCTAATTCTTGTTATTGCAAACTGCCCAAAAAAAAAGGGTTCCTGCATGAAGTGCAAAACCTTGAATTTCAGGCATACACCTGCAAAACAAAATTGATCTTCTTATATACCTGTGTAAAGAAAAAGAATTTTCTCCCTTGTATTTTCAGAATAGTGACTGACGAGGGGCGATTTGGGTATCTTATGAAGAAAATGAGGGGTGGTACATAATGTAATTTCATAAATTTTATGCTTCTTAATATTTATTGTATAATGTTTAACCTTTGTTTCAGCCATATGGGTTTGATGTGGGCCAATCAGAGCGAGGAAATGTATTGAAAGGATTAGATCTTGGTGTTGAGGGAATGAAAGTCGGCGGCCAGGTGTTACCATACCTGAAATCTATTTTGCTTAGTCTATGCATTATTTTATGCATTATTTTGCTTATTCTATACTATAATAACCTGAACTTTTATTCTCATGTTCATTAAAAATAGCTGAAGCTTTTTTCATTGCAAAATATGTCTCTCTTGGTGTGCATTTGTGTGTCTTGCGCATTTTTTTAGAAGTTTTTTTTGCATTTTATACAAAACATTAGAAGTGTAGTGTCCTATTTAAAGATTTTTAATGTAAGGAATTATTATACAAACGGATCTTATTGCAGTTTCTTAATGCTGTCAGACTTTTCTTTGCAAACAGCTTTCATATAACTGATACAAATCAATTGTTATTAATTTTCCTTACTTAATGAAGAGGGTGCAACTACAAGGTATTAAATATATATTAGGGTAAACTATGATCTGTTTATATAATTCCAACTACACCGTTTTATTTTATCAAATATATCTTTTCATTATTAAGGGTTAAGGGGGACTAACTTAGGATAAGTACATTTTTCAGAGAATATTGATAGTTCCTCCAGAACTAGCTTACGGAAGCAGAGGTGTACAAGAGATCCCTCCAAATGCAACAATTGAGGTAAACCTCTTAAGAGTTTGGCTAGCATGCTATCGATAGTATAAGACATCATGTGCTATTGCCTCAAAAACCTAGTGGATAGGCTTCAAATGACGAATCCAAACCGCTAAAACCTATCTACTTCACAATTGATGCGTTTACATGCAAAGTTTATAAATTTTTGAATTCATTTTGTACAAAATCAAGCGGTCAAAAAATGAAGATCTATAAGCTAATTTTAATGCATTCATTTTTCATCAATTTTTACCACTTGACTTTATAATAAATGAATTCGAAAATTTATAAATTTTACATGTAAATACATCACATTTGAAGTAGATCGGTTTCAACTGTGTGGATTTGACATTTGAAGCCTATACAATAGGTTAGAGGCGATAACACAACATGTCGCTATACTATTGACTGGTTTCTCTTATATTGTAAGGTAGGACATGATTCTGATCTATTGAGGTAAGCCTCTTATATTGAATAGTAGGAAATGATTCTGGTCGCCAAAGTAAACATCCCCAAAGCATCTCTAGATTTACTGTAGTGAACTTATATTTTCAATTATTCAGTGCCATGGCTTAACCCATGAAATATACCTTTGGTTTTATTGCAGCTAATTTACTTTTTTTTTTTTTTTTTTCCCTTCCTCTGTTTAACAGCTGGATGTTGAACTATTATCAATTAAGCAAACTCCATTTGGGTACGTGTAAATATGCAAATATTGTAATAACCACATTTAAGACTAAAAATGAAAATTTGCTTGATGTGAATTCTTATATAAATTTTAGCGATGAACTTATTAATCCAAAATAACTCGGTTGTGATTTTCTTGCAGGACACCTGTGAAGATTGTTGAAGGATGAATCGTATATATGTCAAGAGAAATTTTACAGAATTTTATGATGAGATAAGCTGCAAGTGTAAGATAATTGTTTCAGAAGAGTACTGACTATTGGAAAAGATTAAAAAAAAAAAAGGATTTGACACAAAATCTGCAAAACAAAAGAAAGCTTGGAGATGTGCATAAAAGAAATGTGTTTACATCCTCTGACTCTCAACTTGAGGACCCATTTTTAAAGCATCCTTTCCTAACAGTTTTCATTTAAGAGAAAATCACAAATATATTCTGCAACGTGATACATTCTGTACAAAATTGGTTCTAAATTTTGGCTCTAAATATTTTTGCTTAAAAATACTTTTATGGCTATTTAGTTACTTTAGAAAGGCTGTGTTACAATTAATGACAAAAATGCTAGACATAGTAATCTGGAGGAACAACCAAGAAATATAGCAGAGTTATAACTTGGTAAATTATTCAAGTATTACTGCAAAAATGCCTCAGTAATTAACCAATTAAATAAACAATTATCTAATTTGAAACATCTTACAAAAGAATCATAGGTTATAAAAGATGATTGGAAGAGGATATAGCTAACCACCTACCTCAAGGCAAAGAAAGGTAGAACAAATCAAAAAGGCAAAGTCTTTGAATGATTCCTGCACTAAATTCTAAAAAGAGAACCCAAGCAAACAAAATCATTCTTTGAATCATTCCTGCACCTTTTATTATGGGAAAAGAAGCAAAAGAAATCAATCCTCTTATATTCATCAAAATCATTCTTCCTCTTGCTTTTCCTTTAGTTGGCTTTCTCCTTCCCCCTCTTTTCCCTATCAACACCCCAAGCGAAACCGATTCATATGTCGATTTAATTCAAGAAGAAGAAGAAGAAGACGAAAACAATCAACAAAAGATGGATTCCCTTATTCCTGTTTCACAAACAGAATTTGTCACTCCAAATGTTGTAAGAATAGAAGAAGTCGAAGAAGAGCCGAGCTTGCGAGAAGAAATTGAGATATTGAATGATAGATTATCTGACGTAGAAGAGCGAGAAAACCAAAGAGAGTTAGAATTTACTGAATATTGTAACATGAAAAATTATGAGTCTTTGGTAGAAAAATTGCAAATAATGTGCTTGGGACTGAAAATAGAGTACTTAGAGGAGCAGAATCAGAGGCTTGAAGAGAGCATTGCCAAATTAATGGAGGAGAAAGAAAAGTTTGAGGCAATGAGTGGTGAAATTAAAAGGTTGAAGAGAAACTTTGAGAAGATTTCAAAAAGAAATGAAGAGAATATGCTAATGGTTCACCAAAAAATGCAAGATTATGAAACTAGAGAGGCTGAGCTGCTGAGAAGAAACCAAGAGTTGGAAATGACAATTAGAGATGTAAAAGACATGATACAGATAAAGGAGAAGTGCACTTCCAAGGTGAAAATGATCTATCTTTAATTTATTTATCTACCTACAGTATTTATTTATTTATTTTAGAGACATCATAAGTTCCCATTTTATTTCAAACACAGTGCATATTATATATGAAACATTTACCAACTTTTTTTTCACCCTTTAACAGATGGAGGAACTAACAATAGAGCAAGGTAATGCGACAAGTCTAACACAAAACAAAGAAATGTCGAATCAAATCGATCGGATCCGGGCAGAATGGGCAGCCGATATGGAGGAAATGATATATATTGGATGGATCACCACATGCCTACGACATGAACTATCAACAACCAATAAATTTGAGGAAAGAAAACACGAACACGAACCCAAACCAAAACTCGAACAAAATGTACTCTCAATTGCATTTGAACCAACAAGCCTGGTACCTTTGTCAGATACAAAAGAGAGGGAAGAAGAAATCATGGAAGTACCGGTAAGATCTGATGAGGCTCAAGTGGGCAATGAAGTGATACAATCTGAACCGCTCGTTGAATGCGCAAATTCGATTACGGATCCTGAAGAAAATTGTATGGATGCAATGGTGAGGAAAGGCAGTTCTAAAAATTTGGCGAAACCAAAATTAATGCACAAATTAAAAGGATGGGCTAAAGGGAACGGAAAGTGTAGAAGATCATGAAAAAAAGAAGAGAAAGTTGTCAATGTATATCTGAAAAGAAAAAACTGTAGCAGAAATATGATTATGAATTATATGGGACTAGAATGTAAATACAGATGATTATGCAATTAATACACTTGCATCATACATGCCGTTGTATTTGGAATAGCTCAATTTATCCTTTCTATTGTATAAATAAAAATAAGAAAAATTATTATTGTTCGTCACTATGTACACCTCTTATTTACATCCAAAAAGTGTTTATACTTTTTTCGCAGACTCCACACAGACCGTGCCTCTGCCTCTGCCTAACTCATCTTATCTCCCGACTCCACACAGACCGTGCCTCTGCCTCTGCCTCTGTAGTTCGCCGCTCTCCTCCACAGCGGCTCCCTATTATTTTTTTTGCCTACTTTTAATCAAATTCTTGTTTACTCTCTCTCTCCCCATCCCACTATCCCAGCCAAATGATTTTTTTTCGACTTATTTGAAATTTACGGAACATCTCTAAAATTTGTGCCATATTAAAACGGATGATTCGGATCTTATTATAGACGGTACAATATTGCACTAGATCTGAAATTCTGAATCCTTGCCCTGTGCTTGCGAGCATGGAAAGAGTCATCATACAAATATAATGATTACATCAATATTATTTTATTATAACTATGGAGTTGAACAATAAAGCAATTTTGATATTTTTATGGGATTCAAATTTATTTTTAAATGGAAAATAAAAAACATAACACTAATTTTTTTTAGGTTTTGGATTTATTATTATTATTATTATTATTATTATTAATATTATCATCATCATCATTATTATTATTATTATTATTCGAGCCTAATTTGAGAAAGTAAATATTTTATTTTATCTCGATCTGTTTCTTCGAAATGGAAGAATCCAGTATTTAGTGCTATGTAGCTGGAGTTTGAAAAAGTTTGTTTGAAGAAAAAAAATCAAATTAATATTTTAGAACTAAAATTAAAAGTTAAAAAATTAGAACGAATGAATCTTAAAATCCCGTACTCAAAATCTTCTGATTAGATTAAAAATGCAGTGAAATGAGATCTCCGATTTTGCAAATAAGGAGAACATTGTGAGCTTTCAGTTAGTGTCACTTTATCAGTAATTTAACTATTTTTATATACCGATTGTTAAAATGTATGAGATTAGTATATTCTGTTTCAAATATTTGGTAACTTCATATCAATTTTGTCAAAATATTCATTCAGGACTCAAGTGACTCATCACCCAAAAACTGTTCAAAAATATGTTTTTCTTTGAGTGAGGCTATGTCCGAACTGCTCAACATAATCTTCGTATTAAAATGTACTTGGAGATCAAATTTTATAAAAAAATTATAATTTTTTTTTTACTTTTTTTAGATAAATAAAAAAACGTTGTTTTCAGACAATTGTGTACTATCCATAAAAGTGATTTTGTATTCATCTAAATAAAATTTGATCATCAAATGTGACACATTTGAGTAAATAGATGATATTAAAAAAGAGAGAACAATGTGGACTCAATTTAAGATTAGTAAATTTGATCTCCAACTACAAAACTAAGCCGACATTTTTATTAATATTAATCCAAAGTTTAATACAAATTAATATTTATGCCCAGAATCCAGCTCAATATCGAAAAATACCCAAACCGGCCAGAAAATGGCCGGTTTACTCCCCCCTAAGCCGGCCATTTTCTGGCCGGTTTACTCTTTTTTTTTTTTTTTTAACCCGCATTATTTTTTATTCAACTTTGAATATTAATAAAAATGTCGGTTTAATCTTGATGAGTTTATTTTTGCTGTTTAACATATTTTTGTGTTTATGTTTTATGTTGTGCTACTATTTTAATGTCGTAATACTTTCTGTTTAGCATTATCATGATAATTTATTTTATCTGTAAAATATAAAAATAGTACCATAAAAGCACACATACACAAGAACCGAAATATATGATAATCCAAATATACCAAACATAAATAGTATATCAAATATAAATAGTACAAAACTAGTAAAAATACAACTAAAACGGAGAGGGAGACCATCGCTGAGGCGGTACTCCGGCGTTCGCCCGGCGCTCGCGCAGCCAGGCTCTGTCTCTCTCGGTCTCCACACCAGCATCGGCGTACCTGAGTATCCGCTCGGCGGTATCCCATCTGTCATAACCCGTAGAGACTGTCGGTACAGGCGGAGTAGAGACTGTCGGTACTGGCGGAGGTGTACCAAAGATAGATGCGGCGAACTCAGTCCCAAAGGCAGGCTGAGTATGAGACTGCTACCACTAGCCTCTCCATCATGCGGCATCTCTGTGCCATATCGGGGTACCCTCAGTGCCGAGCTGAACTCATCATCCAATATCCCGTAGTCCTGGAGACTGTACGAGAGGGACACCATATCAGAAGTATTGATCCCCGCATGTGGTGGCTATGGCGGCATCTCTGTCGGATCCTGCAATCATACACATAAATTATTAAATTTGACCTGAATGAAGAAATTTATTAAAACCTGACAGATACTGAAGTATGACATACATGAGGCTGCACCGGACGTCCATGCTCGTCGTACCATACCTGCCACGCAACGTTGGACAATACCCAATCATGGTAGTCCCACTCTGGATGCGAATCGGGAGAAAATGGCATCTCCTGTCCAATAATCGAGCCCGGGTCAGGCTCGGTCGGATCTATCTCACGCCAGTTGATGTTCTCTCCGGCGTTTCGCAGCATCGTGATGATCTTCCCACCGTGCTCAGCATCCTCAACCGCATTTGCATTTTTCTTGAGGATGTGGTACCCAAGATATCGCCAATTCTTCTTGCCCATCGTGGAGATCCCATGAGTGCACTCATTGATTCCCGACAAAAGCTGAAACAAAATTGCATGTCAGATCAAACCTTGATGAACTATTAAGTTAGAGAAAAACTATGTAGTTTTAGGTGACTTACGTTGCGAGCGAATGAACGGCCGCTGGGATGGTAACCATCATCAGTCTGGAATATGTCGCGGAGATGGGCACCGTAATCGCCCCGCAGATAGACAATAGACCACGACTTACCTGTGCAGGTCTCTGTGTGTGTACCTCGGTAAAGATAGGTCTGCGGGAATGAACGCCGGTAGATCAAACTGGCGGAGCAGCTGATCTAAGTAGTGGTGCTCCACTATCCAGAAGTGTATGAGTGGACCTCGGTAGAACCACATCTCCTGCTCCTGCTGGTCACCCACCGTGACCGGCAAGAGGTTCTCCAAGTAGAACTGCTCGTAGGGCGTCCACTCAACAAGAACGGATGGCAAACTTTGGATCTCTGACCGGACTGGCCTGATCCCAACGGTAGCACCGTGGGTCCGATCCAAGTAGTTGTGGCCACCGTGCGCCGTATGCCGGGCATCTCCACATACTCGGCTCTCCCTATTGCGGCGCCGCATTGGGGATAGGACGACCCACCGGTAGCCGCGACCACGACCAGTGCTGAAGCAGGAGCACCGGTCCGTACATCTGCTTCACATTCGGCTGCATTTTCAAGAACACCGGACGTCAGTGTATTTTTGATGGATTGATTGATTAAATAATTTACACTAAATTAAGAGTTGGTGACTTACCTCACTACTACGGCACAGGTGGGAATACATATACGCCAGGACAGCCCCACCCCAGTTGTACCGCTCCGGCTGCTCAAGGTCTCGCAGCAGCGGGAGATACATCATCGGCATATGGTCACCGCTGGAATCAGGAAACATGACAGAACCAAAAAGGTCCATCACGTAGCCCCGTGTATATCTGCAATACAAAACATATAAAAATTATAATATAATCCTCGTATTATAAATTGATTAATAGAAACAAGTTATAAAATTTACCTCTGAATCTCCAGCGCGGTGGAATCTGCCGAGAGACCCGTGCTGAAGTGCTGTCGTAACCTCGTCATCCGCAAATGAAATTTGGACCTCCCATTGTCCCTAATGATATAGTCCGGATCAGCTCCCAACAACTCCTCGGCATCACCTACGAATCTGGTGCTATCAGAGACGCCGTAGACGGGTGTGCCACGGATAGGCAAACCCCAAAGAGCACTCACATCCTGGAGAGTCACCGTCATCTCTCCGAATGGCATGTGAAACGTGTGCGTCTCGGGACGCCATCGCTCCACCAGTCCAGCGATGAGAGAAGCATTGATGATGTTTTTCTCTGTCCGCACGATGTCCATAACCTGGTAGAGACCCAGGCTGATGAGGTACGGGGCCATCATATCGTAATACTGAATGTGAATGCAGCGCAACTTCACATCTAACAGACCCGTGTTCTGCGTTGAAAAAGGTAATCCGCATGGTGATAACATAATAAAATTTAAACCCAACAAAATTTAAAGAAAATCTAAGAAAATGAATGTACCTCACGAGAAGCCAGTGAGACTCGGTGCTCGCTGTGGGGAATCCACAGGAGAGGACTGATGTGCTCCGTGCTGCTGGTACTGATCGGCTCGTCCACTACTGGAAGCGGGGTAGACCGCGCTCTAGGCATCCTGATGTCTAAAATACCTAATTTCGGTAAAATTACGCTTAATTAGCCTAATTATGGTAAAAAAGGCCAAAATACCCTAAATATTGGTCAACTGTGCTAATTTCGGTAAATTACGCTTAATTAGCCTAATTATGGTAAAAAAAGCCAAAATACCCTAAATATTGGTCAACTGTGCTAATTTCGGTAAATTACGCTTAATTAGCCTAATTATGGTAAAAAAGGCCAAAATACCCTAAATATTGGTCAACTGTGCTAATTTCGGTGAAATTACGCTTAATTAGGCTAATTATGGTAAAAAAGGCCAAAATACCGTAAATATTGGTCAACTGTGCTAATTTCGGTAAAATTACGCTTAATTAGCCTAATTATGGTAAAAAATGCCAAAATACCCTAAATATTGGTCAACTGTGCTAATTACACTAAATTACGCTTAATTAGCCTAATTATGGTAAAAAATGCCAAAATACCCTAAATATTGGTCAACTGTGCTAATTACACTAAATTACGCTTAATTAGCCTAATTATGGTAAAAAATGCCAAAATACCCTAAATATTGGTCAACTTAGCTAATTACACTAAATTACAACAATATACTCTACATTCTAACACCTAAACCCTAAATCCTAAACCCTAAAATAAATAAATTAAAAATTAAATTAGATAAAAAAAAAATTACCTCAAAGAAGAGCTCAAATCCGGTTGTGAGATGAGAGAGTTGTGAGGAGGAGAGAGAAAAATGGGGTATATATAAGGTGAAATGCGGGTTAAAAAAAAAAAGAGTAAACCGGCTAGAAAATGGCCGGCTTAGGGGGGGAGTAAACCGGCCATTTTCTGGCCAGTTTGGGTATTTTTCGATATTGGACTAGATTCTGGGCATAAATATTAATTTGTATTAAACTTTGGATATTAATAAAAATGTCGGAAAACTAAGGGTGCATCTTAATCTTACTCTTTGAAATAAATATATATATAAGAGGACTCATTTAAGATTCGTACGAATTTACGTTAAACAGCACGAAACTGAAACTGAAACTGATTCATAAATGCTTGACCTCCTTTTCTTCTGACTTCCGTTTCTCTGTTACATTTGGACCGAGTCCAAACAACCTGTTACAACTTACAAGTTGCCGTGCTCGGGTCCAACGTTCAATGGTGATGCGCGACAGAAATGGCAACAGGGAAAGTGCAACAGAGGACCAAATCAATTGCTCAAACTTACAATTGCTAGACATATAACTTTTTGTGTGTGGAAAGAATAACAGAGTCACCTATTTCCATTTACAATTATCCTTATTTTACATCCCCTACAAAACCGTTTCATAACCTCTACATTATTGTTTCAATTAACTTTATCATAAGTTAATTTTTTTTTTCAAACTAATAAATGAAACCCTTTATTCTAAAAATATATAACCAGATGTTATAACATATATGATCTTATAAGTTGGCAAAAAAAAAATATATATGATCTTATAATTTGATACATCAAGATTCCCTGAAAGCTTTAAGATTTACTCAAATTAACTACGCACGAATCTTGATGTGGATCAGACGGTTCCGACTGAGCATTATACTAAATTTGGTTTGATGCCCGTCGGACTCCTCTTTCATCACTCTCTTTAGAAATCAAGATGGTCTGATGCCCGGTCAAAGCCGTTCGATCAACATCACGAATCGCGCGTAAAGCTTTAAGATCCATGCTGATCAAGTACACACGAATTTTGATGCGGGTCGAAGGCTCTCACCCGCTCATTGGACCGAACAACCTTTCATCCCTGTCTTTATAACCCTCATTAGAGAAAAAAGAGAGAGAAACTCAAAGCCATAATAAAACCCACCTATCTCTCTTTCTCTCTCAAGCAACAAAGATGGCACTATTGCTACTAGCTACACTAACAAGCCAACTGTTGGCTGGTTATGTGAGTCTCTGCCATGGCCAACCTTTGGTACCGGGTGTGATGATATTTGGAGACTCAGTTGTGGATTCAGGCAACAACAACAACCTCTACACTCTTGTCAAAGCAAACTTCCCTCCTTATGGCAGAGATTTTAGCTCTCATTCCCCCACTGGAAGGTTTTGCAATGGCAAACTAGCCACTGATTTCACTGGTATTTGTGTAGATTTTCTTTTTTTCTTTTTATATACCTTTTTGTGAAATAAAGACATGGCTGCAGTCGCAATGTTTAAAATATTTTTACATGGAGGAATGAGTTTTATTGCAAAAAAAAAAAAAAAAAAGAGCACCAAAAAAGCACTAACAATGGGTTTGATTTCATAGTGTGTTCTTTCTGTATTATTTTTACCTAAAATAGTGTGCATTCCTTTTCCATTTAATATTTACGATTTATGATCAAGTTTCACAGATTGGATTTTTTTTTTTTTTGGTCTCATAAGATATTTCAAGTAAAATACTAAAGTTCTTCTTTCTTTTTTAGAACAGTAGTGTTAACTTGAACAAGAGTAGGGTCAAAATGCCCCATTGGTTTTGTGTCTCATCATGCTCCAACATTGTTATCTCTATTTTCAAAGTTTAAGCAGCTGATCTGACCCTCTCAATATGATCTTCATATTAAAATGCGTTGGATACAAAATTTTAGATTTTTTGAAATTTTTTTGTTATTTTTTAAAATAGGTACAAAATCACTATTTTTAGACAATTCTGGACCATTCAAAAATAGTGATTTTGTACCTCTCTAAACAATTAGTAAAAAAATTCTAAAAATTCTAAAATTTGTTATCCAAGCACATTTTAGTATGAAGATCATGTTGAACGGTTCGGATCGATTATTTAGACTTTGAAATAGAGATAATAATGTTGGGACACAATGGGACAAAAAACCAATGAGACATTCTTGAACAATAATATACTCTTATTGGAACTAACAGAACAATATTTTACAACAATTTCAAAAAACACATGCTAATCACTCAAGTCCCAACAACCCGGAGGGAGGAATGTTTCTGAAGTTCTTTTAAGGAGAAAATAAAATATAAGATGTGTGGTAATATTTTTTTTTTGTTTGTGAATATATTGGTACTTGTGCTTTAGTTTGCTTGATCTTTTTGGTTGAGAATGTTTCTGTTGTTCTTTTAGGGGGGTAATAAAATATAAGTTAGATGTGTGGCATATCATTTTTTGGAAATTGGTACTTCTATTGAAGTTTAAACCTGATTTTATAATTAAATCCTTAATTATCCTCCAAAATAGATGATCAATTAAGGAAAAATAATTTTCATTTTCATCCTTACCGCATAGATCCAAGGTTCCAATTTAACCTTTTCTCCATTTTTGGTTTTCAGCTAATGTTGAATAATATTTGAGTCATGACATGAACAAACAAATAAAATCGTTAGAGCTAGGTTTTGATCATATATACTTAAGTGTTGTACGTAATATTCCTTTATTAATTAATTGCAGTGGAAAATTTGGGATTTAGCAAATACCCCCCAGCTTATCTGAGCCAAGATGCACAAGGCAATAACCTTTCAACGGGCGCAAACTTCGCTTCTGGCGCCTCCGGCTACTGGGACAACACTGCTCAGCTATACGTAAGTGCCTTTTCCTCCCTCTTCTACTATATATCATGAAAATAAGGGATAAAGCTAGATATTGACTATGCTGTTTTGACTTCATGCAACGCACCAACAATTAATAGTGTCAAAATTAAAGAAGCATATGGCTCGTGCATGCGCTGCATGAAGTAAAGAAGCGTTAATTGTCAATATCTTTACCCAAAATAAGAGGAACGTATAGCTAGTTATTATTTCTGCTGTACGTTATAAAAATCATCGATCGATCCCTCTAAGAACTAATATATATAACAGTTGTGTGGCAAATATCTAGTGCATCCAAAGCTTGATAAAGAAAGTTCATATCTCTATCTTACATTTAATTAACCGTAATGGATTTATGTACTTACAAAATGTATTTTGATAAACAAATATGTTTCTGATCTGTGCAACAAAAAATGGTACTTCTGGTTTTGCAAAGGCAAATTAATGTTGTATCTTGTGCTCTGTGGGGATAAGCAATTAATTAATTAATTTTATATATAGTTGTATATACAAACTATAAAGAGATCGATGTCATTATAAATTTGACACTGTATTAATTATATATCTTTGTTTATTTATTTTACTAACATTTAATTAATTAAGCCATTTAAATGACTGACATATATATGTATCAATTAATTAATTATGAATCAATTGCATGCAGACCGCAATCTCTTTGACCCAACAACTACAAAACTACAGGGAGTATCAGTCGAAGGTGACTGGTGTCGCAGGTAAGGACAAAACCTCGGCACTAGTCTCTGGTGCCATACATTTACTTAGTGCCGGTAACAGCGACTACATTCAAAACTACTACATCAGCCCCCTTGTTTATGGATCCTACACGCCTGATCAATTCGCTGACTTGCTCGTCCAAAATTTTAACACTTTTGTTGAGGTACGTACGTACAATCACCATATATATATACTTTATTTTTGGGCATTTATTTTTAATTTCTTCTACATTTAGATCAAATTAACAATATTGTCTTTCCCAATAACACAAAGGTACGTGATATATATATATATTCTCAGAATATGTCTGAAACGGTAGTACCGTATTAGCAGAACCTTTAATATATAGAATTAATTGAAAATAGTATAGGGCAATAGATGGATTGTCTTGATTAAGATTTTGATCTTGTAAAAATTTTGGTTCCTTTAGACGATTTTATGTAGCATGATCAGGTGGATGACACGCTGGATCTTAAAGAAACCGAAAAAAAAGTTATAGTACGTTCTTTTAGAATTCTGAAGGAACCGAAATGGTAAAAACATTTTTCATGCAATCAATTTACTATCCTATATATATTATTTTTATGCAATGTCTATAAATAAAAAATTCTGTCGTATTAATTAGCCCTTGCATATATAGTACATACCGTTAAACACACCATGCCATCCTAGCTAGCTACCACCTCATTTTGTATTCCAGTATCAACTATGTATATATCATTCTGTGTTTGCATGCATTTTCTGAAGAAAATATTTATCCCTTGCAACCACCTGTCCAGCAAGTAACATTCATGTATTAATTACCTTCATTTAGTAAGCTCCTTGGACTTTCTTTGCATTCCTGTCAAGCTTCTTACAACCAAAATTAAATAAGCATGTTACAGGTGGGTGCGTCTATAGTTTCTAAAAATATTGATACATAAACAGTACATAATGAGAAATTAGAAGGATATAAATAGAGCGCGGATCTATATATGTGTCTAGGCTATTAAATGAAGGTGGCCCAACTACCCCATTAATTTACTGCACCAAGCTCTCTATCCAAGAATATATTGTGATAGATATGTTTTGATACTGTGTACTGAGCTTATTAAATGAAGAATTAATGAAACCTAACTGTATATAGTCTGTATTTAGTGCAATATGGGCAGTGTTCACAGCTAGATATTTCACTCATCAGTTATTGCATGCTCCAGTACTGTGGACACTATGTTCACCAAAATTTGTCTAGCTAGATTTTTCTTTTTTACTTTTTACCTTGCCAGTGCTTTTTTTTTTTCGTTGTTAAGGCACCTTAATTTGCCAGTTCTGAAACTGTTTTGATATATCCTTTTCGTTGCTAAAACGAGAAAAACCAAATAATGCAAGATGATCTATTGTTGCGCATTATTCTGCCAACCAAAAAGAAATATTATTGTTTTACCACTAATTTAAATAAGATCACAATGGATGACCAGTACGTGCAACTTAAAATAGCGGCCAAGTAAATCTATAGGGCGTTTTCTAAATTGCATATCAAGTGAATTCAAATAAATTAGTATTAGATTGATATATATATCTGTCTCAAATAGCATTTAATATTCACTCTCTCAGCAATTTGAAATGTAACATATATCTGTATAATATTTCATGCTAGGGGCTTGTTTGAATTTGATCTTGATCTATATAGTATTAGTAATTAACAATGCACCCGATTACCTCCTTTGTAAGGAGACAATTTCTCCAGGTTATGTCCTGGTATACAGTACATTCATACCGGCTATGTATAAGCACAAATATAACTCAAAAAAAATAGACAGGGTTGTGGTTTCATTACCAGTCGGTACAGGTCAGGCCTGTACAGTATTACTAGCTTACCCTTGAAAATGTCCCAATTTCCACACTTAACCTGCAACACATGTTAAGCAAAATATGCAATTCCCTGAGACTAGTATCACCACTTGCAACCATCTCATAGGTGTCATATCCCACAAGATAGTTTGTACTCATTTTTTTTTTTGGTGATAGAGAATTGTTTCTTGAATCTATCGGTTGTCTGTAGCCAAAGTTGCATCAGGCTCATATTTTAACTTTATTTTTCTGTTCATCAAAACCTCTATATATTATCAATTAGACAAACAATTTTTACTTTGAATCCTCAGAGCCTATACACAATGGGAGCGAGAAGAATTGGCGTGACATCGCTCCCACCATTAGGGTGCTTGCCGGCGGCCATTACTCTTTTCGGAGGCGGCAGCAACAATTGTGTTGAGCGCCTGAACAATGATGCGGTCTCCTTCAACAAGAAGGTCGGTAATGCTACTCAAGCACTCAAGAGTAAACACTCAGACCTGAAGCTTGTCATCTTTGACATCTACAATCCCCTCCTTGACCTCATCAAGAACCCGACGAATAGTGGTCTGTGTCACTTATATATTTATATTTTTTTTAATAATTATTTGACATACAAACTTTCAACTTATGGGGTCAAACATGCCAATCATATAAAATTTTATGGGGATAAATTTTACAATACTCATAGCATTTTACTCTAAAATATATAGTAAAATCATGCAAGTACTGTATTTTTAAAATTAATGGGATCAGTTGACCCCCATTCATCTAAGGTGGATCCAGCTAGCCCTGTTGACATAGTCATTATGAACATCAACACTACTTGCTACCATAAATGTTGTTTGGGTTATACTATATACTTTTAATCTGTTTATCTTTTTCCTCGTTTTTATGGCCACCAGAATGCTGATTTAATAAATACATGTTAGTATGACATTATATAATTGTTCAAATGCTGATTCCTTTTTATGTTATTAATTGGTATCTTAGGTTTTTTCGAAGCAAGAAAAGCATGTTGCGCTACCGGTACAATTGAAACATCATTTTTGTGCAATGCGAGGGCAGCTGGGACATGCTCCAATGCCACAGGATATGTTTTCTGGGACAGCTTCCATCCTACAGAAGCCGCAAACAAGGTCTTGTCTGATGCACTGCTGATTCAGGGAATTGATCTCATATCTTAACTAGTACAGAGCAGAGATGCCTTTTAGCAATGACTACAGTGTCCTGTGGCTAGACTAATGTTGTTTTTAAACAAGTAAAATGGTTGGAATTCTGTTATGTGACTTTCGTATTGGTCAAGGGTTTGACAATGGCTTGGTTAAAAGTTATCCAGTTTTTATCGTTTTAATAAGCAATCATGGATAATAGGAACATGTAGTTCTACGTTTAGCTGTATTTGTTTTCTCTATTAGTAATTTTTAATCTTTGGTCATATCTTTCTTGGTTTGATATACGAAACAAAAAATGTTGAGAGAGACGCTTTGTGGCAGCTTAAGCTATGCAAACAAAAAAAAAGTTAAATGGTTTAAGTGGATTGATCTCTTGTCAAATTAATATTATTTCACACTGACAGCCTGTAAAAATTTACTATTAGTTCCAATAGAGCATCTCCATTTTATAAATTATTGAGATTTCTAATATGACGTGACAATTTCTATTCTAATTTCAGAAATGTACACTAATTTCTTATTTAAAAATTATTTGACAAAATTTCTTATTAAGAAATTATTTCTAATTGCAATGCTGAGAAATGATTCGCTCAAATTTAGAGATGTGAATGTTTAGAAACTCTAAAACTAATTTCAGAAATGCGAAGATTTAGATATTAAGAGGCTTTAATTTCTAAACTGTGGTTGACATTTTTTAGAAATTCATTAGGCTTTAATTTCCAGTATCATGAAACAACATAACAGGTATGCGGATCACCTATCATGACTTGCGTGTTCTATATCATGACCATTCTAAAAAAAAAATAACACAACAAAACACGTTGAGCTGTATCGTTACAACACGACACGTAATACTGAAACTATTAGATGTTGATTGGGCAATGAATTTTGAATAAATTTGAAAAGTTTGGAAAAAGAAAATGGCAAGTGAATAACCCCGCATAACTGTGCATCAGTGGTCGGGTGACTTGAGTGCACAACTGGTGGTCATGGCACATGGGATCACAACATAACTAACATACCATCACCATTTGTGCAACAAGACTATTCCTTCCATTTTAGCTAGATACGACGCAGCACAACACAATGAGACTAAGACACAGCACCGTATTTACATCCCTAGTTCCATCCTCAAGATCTCGCCACCACTTGCCATAACATTTAACTTTTGCTGATTCCTAAAAATCATGTTATCGTGAGAGACATTAATAATATTCCAGTAATTCTCTACTTAATGTCTAGTTAAGAACTTAAGATAAATACCTTCTTAAGAATAGTAGTTGAGGTTCTTTATTTAGTCCATTTTCCTTCCATTCTAAACGAACTACCTCCACTTAAAAGACTCAAGACAGGCCTTCTAAATTCTTATGACATACCAAATGCAAAAAAGCTGGATATTGAACTCCACTAAACAAACAAATTTGCAAAGAGAATCTAAATATCGAAGTGCAAAAATCCATGCAAGCATATCCCCATTGCCATTTCATCATGAAGAGAAACAGAATATCCAAGTGCAAAAATCCATGCAAGCATCCTCAATTGCCATTTTCATATCCATGAATAGCAAGATAATAAAATTCACTCTTCAGTGTAATTAACTGCCAGATCCCAGTAATGTGGGACCCCTGCATCAGCAAACACCTTTCTTGCAGCCGCATCACTCCGGCAGTCATGTACAATGAACTTGTGAAAACTTGGTTTTGCCACACTGCCCTGCCACACCAAAACACAGCTATTAGGCGGCTTCTCATCCTCCATTTCCTCATCTTCCCCTTCCTCTCCAGTTCCAACTGTTGACCAGTCAATCCTGTTCAGCATCAATTTGCCATACCTCTTAATAGACTTCTTCCCACCTTCCACCACCACCACAGTCATCCCGTCAGACCTCACGACGACACCTGTCATCCGGTTCTGACGAGCGTTCATATCAACTTTGAACCGGGCTTTCGGGTCTGACAAATCCCTGATTTTGTATACCGAAACTAGGGTTTCAAGTGTGTAGGGGTCCTCAAACAATTTCCTCTCTTTCTTCTCACGCCGCTCAGCTGGCGTAAGTTTTCGCATAGTGTTCCTGTCTGCATGTGCCTGCTCACGCTCAGCAGCTGCACTGCGGACCTCCATTTCCATACGGGTCGGATCTTGGGTTGCCTCTGAACCCAATACCCTCATCAAATTGCTCATTTTGACCTTCGGCTTGGGGGGTTCAAGGAGGCCTTGCCTTATCATCTCTTGACGGTCTTTCTCCTTGGCAATACGTGTTTGTGTGCGTAGCTTCTTTCGCTCTTTTGGTGTTAACTTGAGAGGCTGAGGTGGCGGTCGGGCCGGCTCTGCTGGAGGCTCAATTGGCCGGGGATGTTCAATGTAATGTGTTATCTTCTCCATGTTTAATTTCTCATTTGAGAGGTCTTCTTCGTACTGTCCTGTTTTCAGCAGCACCTTGTCCCTGAAACAGGTAAGATATCCAGTCACTCCTAATCAATTACATAAATTTAGTTTCATAATTAGAAGGATTAGGGTTACAAATCTGAGTAAAACTGTGAATTTAACCAAATTAAAAAACTACACTTTTGGCAATATATTTAACCAACTAGCATAACTGGACAAGAATTTAATGAAAGATCAACTGTCCTCACAAGTTCATCCCATTTTGATTTGAAATAAAGCTTAACATAGAGTCTCACTTGTGACAAAAGCAAAGGGAACTTTTAACCAATAGCAAAACTGTTTACTTAAAACCTAACAAAAACAATTCTGTAAAATATGCTTTCCGCTTCGGCTAGTTGCAGTCATATATAACACATATTTCATACCCATGTTAGTCCATACTGAATCAGGGTACAATCACAAGAAATTTGTAGACTTACAAGCAAATAGAATCAAGGTTTCCAGTCATATATAACCCATGCTAAACCATACTGAATCAGGGTATATTTTTTGCCACAATTTCAAAGCCAAATTAATAGTAGCAAAATTACACCACCACTGACTAAGAATTACAGACTAATGGCCACAAAGTAATTGGATATTAGAAATAAGGATGCGTACCACCACTCAATATCCGGCATTTCCTCTTCCTTAGGTTTTTGTTTCGTAACAACTCGGTTCCCAACTGCTATGAGATTGGGGTTGATGTCGGGCTCGGCCTTGGCCTTTGCTAGTTGGGCCTGTTTCACCTTCAGCTCCTTTGCTTGCGCCTCCCCAAATTGACTCTGCCAATAGAGCAATTGGCAAATTATACACCCAGAGATCATACAAGGTAAATAGGAAATAATATATTTATATACGAGTCCTAATTTCTTCCAAACTCCTTTCCTTGATCATTTACTTCAACATTAAGTGCAGAGCAGGTATTTTGAACAAACTAGGAACAGGAATAAAAGATACCTTAATATTTGCAGGCTCACAATGACACAAATAATACTTTACTTTCTAGGGTTCTATTGTTCCAATGTGCTTGATTTATACTGTCTTTTATGTTACTATCAGCAATTTATATTATGACGGGTGTGAAGACCCTACAGGAGAACTACCAGAATTTGAAGGACAGTATATACTAGATAATGGTGTTGGGTTATAGAGCAACAATGAAATGTGTCTTTGTACCTTTATCCTTTGAATATCAGCCATTTTGGACATTTGCCCCTCTTCGACAAACTGAAAACTGGGTCTCTTAGGCCTCATTAGCTTATTTTTGTTAATACCCATTCTTGGGTCAAAATGAGAGCTTGATTCAGCAATAGCATCAAAATCCGGTTTTATAATCTGAAAAGCCTCTTTCTTCTTTTTGTTTATGTTGACCTGAATCAATAAAATCAAAAATCTTAAAAAATGTGATGCACAAATAGTAAAAATAGAAAACAGAACCAAAAAGAATAATATAATACCAAAGGATGCCTTTATACACTTTTTGCAGGTAGGAACTGCTTACCAAACAAATTCAGTACACTAATTCATAAACAAAATACTTTATCACTAATCCAATTTGCATAAATAACACTGTGCTAAATAAAATAATCTCTAGTACATCTTTGGATCCTATTTTATATTCTAAAAGCAAAGGAAAAATAAATCAATTAAGTCAATCTTCAAGGAATTGACTACAACATATCATCACAAACATATCTAAAATAGGACAACCAGAAATGTACCTTCAGCGTGCTTAGATTGCTCGGCTTACTCATGCTGATAACGTTTCCATGCTCATCAATCTCTCTGCCCTGTGCATCCAGACGCAGCACAGGCGCCTTGGATGGTTTTTGCGGGACCACCAAATCAGTGGCAGATGAACCAGGGAACATGTTAATAAGTGGTGCAAATTCTGGGTCCTGACGAAAGCCCATCCGGGCCGCAAGCTCCTGGGCTTTCTTCACAGCCTCCAAATTAGGGGCTGTGGCAGGTATTCCTGCAATTATAGGTGCCTCAACTCCACTCATCGCAGCAGGTTTGCTTTCCTCTTTCTTAGCAGTTACCTGTGTTTTGTTGTCAGAACTTGGGGCACCTACCTTATTAAGCTGAAAAGTTATAAAAAAAATAATAAACTATTAATTAGTACAGATTATAACTGTAAGAGGTAGCAATATAAAGTAATATGAGCTATACATACATTTCTAATTACATACATAATACGATAGGATAGATTTCTGACCTAGACATATTGTTTTGATGTGTGCGAGTTCAGTGAAATTAAAGTCCCGGGCTTAGTACATGCAATAGAGACTTATACATCAAGACATGGTAAAAATAAAACTGAAACCATCTTTCGCAAGTATCGGCACATGTTTAAACTTTAAGCAAAAATATAGAATAAAATGGCCATAGAGGACTTAGAAAAATCTGTCTTTCATTATTTCTGTATTGAAATTGGGCTATGCTTACCACAGGTAGTTTCTTCAGCTTTTCTTTCAGCTCCTTTTGCAACTGCAATGCCTTCTTAGCCTTGGCTAAGGCATCAAGGGAGGAGAGAGTAGTGCTCTTGCCTGGTGCAGGGGTCCCGCCATCTGTACTAGATTTGGCAGTAACCTCATCAGATCTAATACTAACTCCCTCATTTTCATTGGTGCTAGGAATTGATGATACCTTTGTTGTTATAATAGGATGAGAGACGGTAGTTGGTGCAGCTGATGTCACTGTTTGTGGTTCCTTGGCAGCCTCCTGTGCATTATACAAGTAGGATCCAAATTTAATAGATTCTAATCAGTAGAAAATTAAGGAAAATTAATTTGATGACCAGATGAGGCCTGTGTCAAAGAGTGCAAGCTGAGGACAATCAAAGGCCTAATAGTAAATTGGACATATAATACACGGCTGGGGAATTTATAAGCACACTGTCAAAAAAAAAAAAATAAGCACACTGTCAACTTGTCAGCCATCAATTTGACAATTGAGGTTAAGGAATATGTATTAATATAAGAAAATTGGCTTAATTAAAGGCTAAGTACAAGAGGCTTAATTGAATAAATGGCAATCAATATGCAAAATATATAATACTAAATTGCAGTTCTTCAAAAAAGAAAAATATTACACCAAAATATACTTACATCTGCCTTGGAACCACTCTTGTGCTCCCCATTAGTCACCACCTTCTCTCTCTCCTTCAACCCTTCATCATGCACGTATTTACTCTCTCTCCTCTCATCAGTATTCTTTCTGTCACTAAACCTTCTCCCCTCTCTCCTCTCTCTCCTCTCATCCCTTCTACCATCCTCCCTATCCTCCTTGTAACTGCCATTTCTCTCTTCAGATGCCCTTGCTTTCTTTGATTCCCTCTCCCTGTCCCTATCTTCCTCCTCGTGATCCTTCCTCTTTCTATAAGAAGAATGACGGTGTCTCTCCACTGACACCTCCCTCTCGACTGAATCCCTCCTCGAATCCCGGTCAGATGGAGAATAATCTTCCTCTTTGGACCTGTGCTTGTCGTGGTGGCGGTGATGGTCGCGATCTCGATCTCTGTGGTGATCTTTATCGCGCTCTCGATCGCGATCTCTGTGGTGGTCTCTGGTGGAATCGCGATCGGCATAGGATCTCCGGGTCGAGCGATCGCGGTCGGAGGAGACTTTATCCATGGCAATTGGCAGGAGAAAAACCTAGGTCAGGGTTTCGATTAAATTTTCGTTTATTCGAGATGAGGCCCCTATCTCACTATCTGGATGCTTCTTCGGAGGGAGAGAAAAGAAAAGGCTTGGAATAAAGCTCAAGAGTCGAGAGAGAGAAATAAGGTTTCTGCTGTTTCGACAAATCCGCCAATTAAGAAATATCAAATGAGACAGATTTTAAGTATGATCGTGAGCCCAGATAAAAATAAATAATATTGGACGGCCCAAAGAGCCCAAAATAAGCACAGAGAGAGAAGAAAAGTATTTCTGCTAATAGGCCCAATATAAATATTCGTTTCGTATCTCCCGGGCTCCCCTATATTTCGCTTTTCCTTTTGCAAGAATTGAGGGAGAGGGACCCAGTTGCTTACCTAAGCAAAGAGCAATGTATCTGGCCGACTGCATCGCGTCACTTTCAAATTTCAATTCAAAGAAAAAAATAGCAAGAAGGAAAAATGTATCTGCCTCGTGTCAACAGCACCGCGCCAGCAGTCGCAAATCTCGCGCCACGTGGCGCCTTTGTTCTGTTCCGTAATCTTTCGTTATCTGTAACGGCCCGCCGGGACTGTTTATTGCGCAAAACCAAAAAATGCTGAATATTAATTAATTCCCAGATTCATTAATTTCAGTCAAATCTATTTGAAGTGTGAATGTATGTATTGTATGTATGTATCTAGAAAAGAAAATTAAGGATGCCACATTATTAATTGGGTGAGGAACCCAACTTGTTTATGATGATGCACCAAATTAGGAAAAGTGGATCGAGTTCAGTAACGTATTGTTGAAGTTGATTATTTATGGGTGAACAAATGACTTTCTAATATTGTCAACCATTCATTCATTTATTATTATTCCCCTCATCTAGCTTGCTAGCTAGTACCAATTAGGTTAATTTGAGCTTATTCCCCAACTTCTCTCTAACTTAATTGTCTTAATTATCAGTTTTAATTGGGCTTGAAAACATTGAATAACCAACTTCTATCTTTGGTTTCTTTTGGGTTCTTCAATTTCTAAATTAATTTTATCATTTTTAGTGGAAGCTAGCTACATGCATGATGGGTAAGTTGTTGTAGTACTGTTACCGCGTTGAGAGAAATATATAATAAATAGCAATTCTTCTTTCAAATATACATACACATATGAATTATAAACATAAAAAATTGTTGAGAAATTAATATAAGGAATTAATAGAAGTATAGCACAAGTGTTTTTAGTTCTGAAAAAGAAACAGTTTGAAAAAGTTCAATTGTATGAAATGAATTTCTAAGCCCATAAATTAATATCAAGTTAATCGATTGACAAAAAATCGATAAAATTAAAATTATGTATTATTCAAAAATCCTGTAAATCCTTTTGCTCTCTTTAGAATTTATATTGTTTTGCAAGACAGATTTTTTGCATATTTGAGTAATACTCAATAAATATATAAATATTGAAAATAAAAAAAAGCAGTAAAGGTGGGAAAAATGAAAAAAAAAATACTTGGGGGATTACTTGTCTTTCTAATCTTCTATTTAATCGACACAAGAAAAAAGATTTTGCACTCTTTTCTTGTGTCGTCTTGTATTGAAATAAGAATTCCTTTTTTCTTTTCCTGGTTGAATTTATTGAAACTTTTTAGTTTCGGTTCAGACAAAGTAGTGAATAAACAAAGGTAAAAAGGATTTCTATCGGGAAGGAATTGATTGACCAAATAGAACTTATTCACTTGATAGAACTTATTCACTTGTTCAATTAAGTTCAACTTTGAACTTCGAGAAAAAAAAAGATTTTGACTGTTTTAGTTAAAAGTTTGATTTTATTTTGACGAATGTCCAAATCTTTATTTGATTTATAGTCGGATCAAAGTTTTTTTGATTCAAAAAGTAGTTTTGATTAAGGTTCTAGTAGTTTATTAAAAATGATTCAAAATCTCATTCATAGAGTTAATAGAATATTTCGATTTCTCAAAAAATCGAAATATTTTCTTTTTTCTTCTTTTGTAAGAGTGAATATTATAGGGTGAAGAGTAAAGACTATGAATCAACTGATTCAATTCAACTTAAAAAACATGATTAATAAAAAAAGAATAGAATGGTTTGAATCATCAGAACAAGGTATCCTTGCAATTTTTGGTTTCTGGAATAGATCAAAGTCTACTTATAAAAGTAAGGAATTAGCGGGTCCTTTCCACTCTAATCAAACAAAAAAGGGTAAGGACCCGCTAAGTTCTTACTTTTGAATGTCTAAAATGCGGTTCATTCGATTACTATAGAGATGAACCCAATCCAGAATATGAACCGTAAAAGAAAACACCTATTAAACCTATAACAAGAATACCAGTTAAAGTACCTATTAGCCAAAGAGGAATCCTTCCAGTAGTATCGGCCATTTCCCCTACTTTCCTCCACATTTCATCAAATAGTCATGCTCAAGACAAAAACAGTCATGGATAATATAGGCCGTTGCAAAATTTTAATTTTAGACCTGGCGCATAACAACATATCTACTATATATATATCCCCTCTCTCTCTTTTTCTTTTTTTTTTTCTTTTTTGAGAATGACTTGGTAGAGGCTACCAAGCATATATATTAAAAATAATAAGCGGTTCCATTACAGAAAAGAAAACTCACTGCTGCCTCACAGTACAACTATACAACCATAACTCCATACACTAGCTACAACATCTCATACATCCCCTCTCTCTCTCTCTCTCCAGTTCCCCAAACAGTAATGCAGCTCACTAATTAAACCCGTAGACATCAATCAGCTTGTAGCTTTCTAATTCATTAGCTAGGCAACCATGGTTAATTGCTGCCTCCTACAAACAATAACAATATTAATACAACCCCAAATTAATTAAATTGTATCATATTACATTTGCATCACCACCTCTTAATTAATGAAGGAGCCTCCTAATTCCCTCTCTTCCCCATCTCATCTGTGCTCTCTACCATGCTTGCATGTCAATCTTTGCACAAGGGGAGGTGCCTTTTGCATGCTGCTCTCTCTCCTTCTAATCTCTTTTGCTTTTGTTGCTATTGATTCAAGAAAAGAGAACTCTGTTTCTTGGTTTTCTTTGGATTCTCCTTTGGTTAGAGAAAGTGGAGGTGGCGTTTTACTTTCCAAGTCCTATTCAATTAAACAAGGTGAGAAAAATAGTACAAAGGAGAAATTTGTAGAGTTGCAGAGAATTGAGGATTCAGGGGAGCTTGTGATAAACTCTAGCCATGGTTCTTCTATCTCTCTCCCTCCAGTTGCCGCACCGAGCACTGCACCGATGCCGGTGAGTTTCTCTCTCTACATATCTCTCATGGTGCAATTGCCCTTAATCATTTTTCATTTTGTAGGAGAGTTTGTCTTTGCATGTTAAATTAAAATGAACAAAATTGAGCAATACTGCATATTGCTAAAATTGGATGTAAATATCGTACGTAATCAATTATTTATAAATATGTATGAATTTTATTTTTTGGTCAAGGTGCGGACTGGAAGCATGCATGAACATGCATATAAATTGGTATCATCTTAGGAAAATTTAATTAGAAGGTAAGTACCTTCATGGAATTAAATTGCACCACTTGGGGGATGTACAGAAATAGAGAGAGAGTGCCTAAAATTTGGTGTTTCTCATTAATTTTATTTCTGAAAATATACTGTTGGGAATATATATATGCTGGGCATCATCAATTACTCATCTCTTATTTTTGTCTTTAATTTAAAATGATTTGATTAGTCTTTTTATTTTGATGTGTGGTAAAAAAAATAGAATAATATATACATATAATAATAATGATAATTAGAATAAACGACATTGCTTTTGTTGAATTTCTTCTCGAAGTGGAATTTGGGCCTTTATCCCTGTCTTTACTTGTGGGAGAAAGGGGATGAAGAAAGAGATCATATTCTCTTTTGGATAATTTAAGGGTATCTAACTTTCTTGACAGCGACTGGCTATTGCCTTAATTATATGCATATCATTAAAAATAGTAGTGTATTTGAATTTATTGTAATATCAGTTTACAAGTCAAACGTTTACAGTAATTAATTGTGTAAACAAAAGATTATCATATAATCATAATTTTTGTGTAAATTTTTTTTTTTACTATAATTATAATTTAAAAAAAAAATAATTAAACTCCTCAGTTAAATTAAATTTCTCATTTTTTATATGAAGTGAATCAAGCATGATTAGCAGTAAGTATTGTTAGGATGCTGCATGGGTTAAGAGACTTGGAACAAATATGATAGATAGGTCATAACTCATAATAATTGACCTACCTCAGCGCATGTAGGCGACTATTTCATGCCTTTTTCTCTCGGGGATATGAATATGGAATAATTAAGGTCTCAGTAAATAATAAATTCATAAGCAATTAATTAGTCTGGCTGCAAGGGTGTTACAAATATATTGGAGGTACACTTCGAAAAATATTTTGGAGGGGTGGAGTACACCTATGTTACAATTTTAGAGGTATACTTTGAAAAATATTTTGGAGGGGGGAGTACCCCTCTGTTACAATTTTAGAGGTATACTTTGAGAAATATTTTGGAGGGGGGAGTACGCCCTCTGTTACAATTTTAGAGGTATACTTTGGAAAATTTATGGAGGGGAGGAGTACCCCATGGAAATACCAGAAGTGATATGGTTAATAAGTTTTACTTGTTTACTTTCATCTTATATCTTGCTTTCATGCTAGCTAGTTATGCACTTGGGATTTAGTTCTTCAAACAAGATCAAAGCTACTTAATAAACATATATAAATATTGCGGCTGACATGGACTAAAATGGCCAATTTTTTTTTCTTACCATCTTCTGAGAAACAATAAACAAACAAAATTGACAGGGTTTTTGTAAAAATTCTATTTTTACCAGGGACGCAGATTTAATCTGCGCCCCACTCAGGGAATGGGCGCATATTAAATCTGTACTGCCTTTTAGAGAGAAATAGCCAGAAATTGTTGCCTTAATTGGAGCGCAGATTTAATCTGCCCCTGGTAACTTTCAAATTTTGTTTAAGAAAAGTTGTTAACTTTGTTTATTAATTTTTAGAAGATGGTAACAAAAAAACCGGCTAAAATGAGAATGCAGATTTTGTTTTCTTGATAGATGCACCAATTTAGATGAAGTCAAAGGTGTTGGGTCTGTGTTACAATTCAAAACTAGATCCCAATTAAGTTTTGTTGTATAGTATCTTTTACACTTTTATTATAAAAATGAAGGGTTTGTTTCCCACACAAATATATATCATATATATCGCATGTTCTGTTACATCCTAATGTACACAAGTTCAGCTCGGCATACATTAATTATTAAAATTTCATGTTTACATTTCCTGTATTACAATTTTCCCTTTTGACAACTTGGGAATGATTGGTCAAGGCAGTCATACAGTGTAGCAAATTACTGAGACCTTGACTAGCATGACCATATATAAGATCTTAGTTCCTGTTGGGGTCCACCTGTCAGTGAACCTCACATTAATTGAGTACTGTTCCTGCAACGCATGCTTACATGTTCTAGTATATTGAGACCTTGCTTTACACTTTCTAATCCTAAGAAAATTGTTTGCTGGTTAATTTTCTCATAATAGGTCCCGGCACAGCGCTTCAGTTCTCTAATGAATGATGCCATATTGGCTAAAATCAGAGGAAGTGGGGGAAGAGACATCAAACTAGAGAAGATTGAGTATGGTCTAGCCCGAGGTCGTGCTGCTATTAGAGAGGCGGTCCAAAATAAAAGTTATATGCCAAATCTACCGGACAAGGATTATGTTCCAATCGGACCTGTATATAGAAATGCATATGCATTTCACAGGTTAGTAATTTGTGTAATTTATTTTTGTGGCACACTATTTGTGAAGCAGTCAGATGGTTTAAAATCTTGGAATGTTAGAGCAGTTGATGGGATGAAATTAAATGAAGAAAATTGATATATTGATAATTTATGAGGTTAATATTTTGAGTATTTGACCAGCAAGATTTTCCTGGTTTGATACCATGCAAGACCGTATGCTTACATTTTCAAGTAGATGAACATTATTGGTGTTTTTTTATATATAATTTGAATAAGAAACAAAAAATTTCCAAAATCTACATTCTATCTTTATATCCTTTTGTCACACATTTTGTTATAATTGATGGACTGCGACTGCGTCGTGATTTGAAAGAATTTGAGTTTTCTTTTTTTCCTCTCAGAAGTTATGGCACCTAATTAATGAATTTCAAACTACGTACCAAGGTCCTTGTACCCTAAAAGCATGTTTATTTCTAATTAACATAATTAACAAAAAAAATTAAGGCCCACTCATTGTATAAAAATCTGCAGAAGTTATTTGGAGATGGAAAAGATTTTCAAGGTTTATGTCTATGAAGAAGGCGAGCCACCAATTTTCCATGATGGACCTTGTAGAAGTATATATTCGTCTGAAGGGAGATTTATACACAGCATGGAGAGTGATAGCAAGCTTCGAACTAGAGATCCGGAGCTTGCCCATGTATATTTTTTGCCTTTTAGTGTGGTCAAGATGGTTAAGTTGATATACGAGCCGAATTCTCATGACATGGAGCCTTTGAGGAGAACGGTCACAGACTATATTAATGTCATAGGAAGGAAATATCCATATTGGAATAGAAGTATCGGTGCCGATCATTTCATGCTCTCGTGCCATGATTGGGTAAGGCCATATATAATTCCTTTTCTTTTATTCCTCCTAGCATAAGGATTAAACTTGGTCTTGGTAATTAAATTGCAAATTTTGAGCGGTATATACATGGGGTGATGTAATGCTGCGCGCTTCAAACACTTGAGTTAAGATAGTCTGATCCATAGTTTAATATCAATTTTGGAGTAATTAATGTGATTCAGTTTTCATGTCAATTTTTTGCCTATCTGTTGAAAATTGAACACTGAAAGCCAAGATATAACCAAAACTGTTATTGCCTATATATATATTGGTGTCCAAATGGTATAAATATCATGAGTGTTGATTATTTGATTGTTAAAGATGTTGTTTATGATGTCGCCATGATCAATTTTAGGGGCCGTACGTCTCATCAGGGCATGGTCACCTATTCTCCAACTCAATCCGTGTTCTTTGCAATGCAAACACATCAGAAGGATTCAACCCTAGCAAAGACGTCTCGCTTCCCGAGATAAACCTCAAAACCGACTCCATTGCTGGCATGGTAGGTGGGCCCTCTGCATCTCACCGCCCAATCCTGGCATTTTTCGCTGGTGGGGACCATGGGCCAATCCGACCGTTGCTACTGAAGCATTGGAAGAACAAAGACAATGATATCCATGTGAACGAGTATTTGCCTAAAGGAGTCTCTTATTATGACATGATGAGAAAGAGCAAGTACTGTATTTGCCCGAGCGGTTATGAGGTGGCAAGTCCTAGGTAAGCAGTTCTACATTGGCACATTGCAGTTTAAGTTGATCATAAACTTTTGGGTCAACTTGACATAATATATTGAGGCAAGTTGAACTCATGTTAGGTAAAAATGGTACAGGACCAAAAAAAAAAAAATGCCTATATATAAAATGGTCCGAGCATTTAACCTCTTTCCATTGGATTGTAATAAGTTTTAAAGTTAAGAAGTTAGATCATTATAATTTCATCAGTTTTGATGATGCTAACCTGTCTATTTAAATTTTTTGCCAGAATAGTAGAGGCATTATATCTCGAGTGCGTGCCAGTGACAATTGGTGATAACTATGTGCTACCTTTTAGTGATGTTTTGAACTGGAAATCTTTCTCGGTCCAAGTTTCAAAGGAGGATATACCCAACCTAAAATCAATTTTGATGAGCATTTCTCCTAGGCAGTATATAAGGATGCAAAGGCGGGCGAAGATTGCGCAAAGACATTTCATGGTTAATAGTCCCCCGAAGCGATATGATGTGTTTCACATGATACTTCACTCAATCTGGCTCAGACGGCTCAATGTG
Source organism: Carex littledalei (assembly GCA_011114355.1). NCBI lineage: Eukaryota > Viridiplantae > Streptophyta > Magnoliopsida > Poales > Cyperaceae > Carex > Carex littledalei. The sequence continues at coordinate 9,309,366 of CM022100.1, forward strand.
CAGGTTCACGCCAGAGCTTGAAAAATAATTGATTTCTTATATATTGTAAATTCTTGGTACAAGTGAATTTTGTTTGTTATACCAATGTAAAGTTCCTTATAGAGTGTCAAAGTAGCCATAAATCATGTCTCTGTTTCTTGTTGTGTAGCAACTGTTTCCCAAGTTATGGTGAGAAATTCTACGTCTTTTTGTGCAAAATCAATTAATTTCTTGAAATGGTGATTTGGAAGAATTTCGAAATATTATTGTTAGAATTATGGCAAATTGCTCGGTTATCTTTTTTCCAATTGGCTACTACAACTTCTGTGCCTTCTTTTCCTCTCTTTTCTCTAGAATGAATTGCAACTTCTATTTTCCAATGCTTTCCAATATTGCCCCCAACCTCAAAAGAATTTAAGCAGGATTCACACTATTGGACAAATTTAATATTATTAGTTCAAGCTTTTGCAATTCTAAACAATGTGTTATTATTATTATCCATTTAATAAAAGAGGGATATGATACTATGATGAGAATATCTTAGGTAAATGAGCTATATATTGTGCATAAAAAAGAGATCTAATTTTTTTTTGACAAAATGCCTTGTGAACTTCAATTTTACCCTGCCTCCCTCTTCCCTCCTCCTCCTCCCCCGCCTTTCTCCTTTCTCGCCCAAACCCCCAACAAACAACATCAAAGACATACTTTGACAAAAAAAAAAAACTAGGATTTTGAGTTTTGTTTCTTGAGGCCCAATGCTTGAATATTCTGCATAATCAAGGAAAATGATATAAAAAATTCTCTTCAGGAAACAAAAATGGAATACAATGGATGCATAATTGATGCAAATCACCCATATTTTCAAAATCAAAATTACTAGTGAATTTTTAATTGGCATGAAATAGTCTTTTAGAAACGAAAAGAAAATAACAAGTCTAATTTATTGAAAAAAAAACGTCGTCTGATTTCTCCATCAAATAGTTGCACCTCATTACATCTTGAGTTCTTTTTCTCAATTTGATCAACTCTATAAGATCTTAGAACTAATACTGGTAAATTGTTAATCTTAATTTGTTTTTAGATGTTCTTGCTATTGATCGCTAGCTCAGAACTTAGATTGTTTCATTGGGCATTGATCAGTAACGTATTCGTTACAAAACCTGAAGAAAAGTGGTTATAAAAAGTTAAGAAATAAGGGAACTTTTGCAATTAATTAAATTAAATATTTTTCTAATGAGAAGACATTTTTTTTTTTTTCTTTAAAAGGAAAAAAAAAACTGCTTATAGGGAGGAACATCAATACTAGATAAAAAGATTATAAGTATTTGTTAGTCTTAACTATTTCTGATCAACTGGTTCATGTTAGAGACTCAATTGAAAATCCACGTTTATCGCACTATTAGAAACAGGGAATTTCATTTCTGAGGCTGAATAATTCCTGAACTGTCCATAATAAAAGATCGAGCTAGTTTATACCACCTCTTTTTATTTTATTTTCATAATAGATGCTTCTCTAAATTTCATTTCTCAATCTTTGCTACCAAATCACCAATCTTTTATTTATTTATTTATTTTTGTTTCAGGATGAGAAAATCGAGAATTACTTGGGGCATTTACAGAAGGAATTTGTTGGGGGAGAACATGGATTGATGTAACCTTGATACCCACTATCAAGCATTTAATTTTTTTTTTTTTTGGGTAATTTGATTTAAGCTAGAAGAGAAGGTGCAGCGCCATTTTTGCATCAAATATGCATCCATTTTATTCCATTTTTGTTTCCTGAAGAGAATTTTTTATATCATTTTAATTTCTTGATTATATATGCAGAATATCCGAGTTTTGGGCCTCAAGAACCACAGCTCAAAATTCTAGTTTTTGTCAAAGTATGTCTTTGATGTTGTTTGTTGGGAGTTTGGGTGAGAAAGGAGAAAGGAGGGAAATGAGTAACTAGGGGGGAGGAGGAGGGAAGAGGGAGGAAGGGTAAAATTGGAGTCCACAAGAGCATTTTGTCAAATTTTTTAAGAGTATTTTGTTTGATGGTTTTGAAAAGAAGGGCATTTTTTAAAATTTCGCAATCAACATTGTAGAAATCCTAGCTCTTTAGGACGATATAATCAACGTATTAGAAGAAAAACAAAAATTTACCGTTAAATGAAAATTTATACTAGGATAATAATATCTTTCATTTTTTTTTCTGACATCTCTCAAAGCACTCAAATTCCTACATTGAATCCAAGGACACGGCCATTTCTGTGTCACATCTCAAATTTATTATCAAATTAATCTCTTTTCATATTAATTGCAGTGAATAAGTCCATAATTAACACTGCTGGAAGATTGCATTAAGTCTGATCTTTTTTTTTGTGTGTGGAAAAGAGAGCTTTTATGCTTTATGTTTGTTCAAGAAACTAACACTGAAAGATCGCATGTTTTTTGTTCTTAGACACACCAGAAGTGTCCTATGAATTTTTTTCAATTTTAGACTACACTTTTGATGCGAATTTATCGTTGGAACAAAATTCTGCTTCAAAATCTGTGTAATATTGTCTAAACCGGGAAACTTTACAAATTGTTCTGCCTTTCAAAATTTTCAAACAAAATATCTCTTATTTAAAATTATTAACAAAATGTTCTTGTGGACCCTCATTGCCCTCCCTCTTCCATTCTCTCTCTCCTATTTGCTCTTATCAGTTTTGGTGCCTCATTCTCTTTTATTAGATTTTAATGAACACATAAAATATTAAAAAAAAAATGTAATTCATGCAACAAACTTTTTTAGTTAGACAACGGATATATCATATATATTCTTTTTCTATCAGGCAACAAATTTTTTGATCAATTAAGTTTTTCAAAGTAAAAAGTATACTGATCTTATGAGAGTATTATTCTACTCCATTTATTCAATCAATAAGAAAATATGGCATTTGTAATATTGCCAAATTAATCAATTTACATCTGCAATAAAATCAATCACCACCCGAACTCATGTGAACATATACGAATCAATACGGTTATTTTTTACCAGAAAAATTTTCATGAATGAATTGAGAGCATAATAGTTAATTACGCTTCATGAGGTAGGTGTGAATCAATATCCAAATTTATTCTTGATTTCTTTTATTGGTATAGTAATTTAGTAATATTTTAATATCTTTATGTGCTCATTAAAATTTAATAAGAGAGAAGGTGATATCAATACTAATAAGAGTAAGTAGGAGGTAGGAAGAGGAAGGAAGAGAGAAAAGGAAACGAGGGTCCCATAAGAATATTTTGTTAATAATTTTAGAAGAAGGATATTTTGTTTAAAATTTTTTTAAAGATGGAGCAATTTGTATTAAGTTTAATAAACCTAGAATCTGAGCAATAGAAAGAAGATTCAAGGGGGGAAATGGATCCTTATTTTCTTTTAAAGTATCAAGTTTAAAAAATTATCTCAATAAAGGAAACCTTTTTTTATTTTAGCTATCCAGTTATATTTCGAGTGATCCTCTGTGATATTAAAACATTTAGCAGCACAGAGGAGGAATGGGATGACATTAAGTAGTTTTGGCAAAATTAGGACTTGTAGTTATGAGAGGAATCTGCAAATGAGAGGTGACTTTTTGTGTTACATATATTGATGATATATAAACATTGGTACGGGATCAGAACAAAATCGACATTATACAGGGCATTTAGTTAATTATTACAAATCCAATGATGTGAATGATAATTATTACTGAAAAAAGAAAGAAAGAAATAAGTCATAATTGAAAAGATAGATAGATAGCATGAGAGAAACATTGGGGATGGAGGATGCACCAACATATATGCATTAATGTGTTAAGAAAAATTAATAGTGTAAGGTTCAAATATTACTACGGTTGTATGTCCAACTTGTAACAAAACTGTCTTTTGCTTAATTTCTTCTTGCATGCGTACATGTAAGCATGCATGTTTAAAGGTTAATTAAGGAGATTATTTTTTAGAAAACCAAAAAAATTAAGTATAACCACTAATTAACCAGAGTGGCATGCAAATAATAAGGCGGTATATATGTATCTCCATTATTCAACCGGCACCATATATATATATGTCTTCTCGATCGGCAAGCGCCGTCGCCACGCACAATGATCGAGCGAGTAAATCGTGGTTGGACAACTCCTCCATGTGTGCTGCTCAAGTGCGTGTCTGCACCAGATCAGAGAAATTACCTTTTTTGGATATTTAAAGGTCCAAAAGAGATTATTATTTGGAAAGCAAAATAAATTAAATATTAACCAAATTAAGTGGCAAGTAATAAGAAATATGATAATAAGGACAATTAAGTCAATTATATATTTAATACAAGCGTCTTACTTTTTAAATCCATCCTCGTCTAAAATAATATAGACTGATGAGCATACAGTTTTGTGACAGAAAATGTTAGCTAAAATTAATTAGCACAACAAACAATTATTAGTTAGTGAACAATAATTGTATTCTTAATGTATTAGTGCACTTTTTATACAAGTACTTTAGCTTAATTTCTCCAAAATCTTATAATATGAACGAAATATATACTAATTGTATTTAAATAATTAACAGATTTTGGTAAAGAATACTATATGGTTTATAATATGACAAATTCTTCTATGGGCATAAGGACCTATTTGTAAAATGAGCATATTTTCATTTTCAAAGTTCAAACAGTCGATCCGACCGTTCAACATTATCTCCATATTAAAATGTACTTGGAGGTCAAATTTTACATTTTTTTCAATTTTTTTACTATTTATTAAGATGGGTACAAAATTCAATGGTCTGAATTTGATTAGTTTTGTAAAATACTTAATAAATAGTAAAAAAATTCAAAAAAATGTAAAATTTGACCTCCAAGTACATTTTAATATGGAGATAATGTTGAACGGTCGGATCGACTGTTTGAACTTTGAAAATGAAAATATGCTCATTTTACAAATAGGTCCTTATGCCCATAGAAGCATCCCTCTATTCTTTGAGATGACCTGGGACTGGGAACAATGAACCACTCCACTTGACTAGTCTATGCACAAAAAACACCATCACTCATGTCGTACTTCACTTTGTCCTTGAGTACCTTTTTTTAACTCCAAAAACGTCTTCTCGGACTTGGTTTTTATAGTGAAGTAGAAGTAGTCAACACATACATACTTATCCATCACCATTCAATATCATATATATACTTACTTACTTGTCACTTTTCCTGCTATCCCTCTTTTCTTTTCTTTTCTTTTCCTCCGTACGTAATTGCATATTTCTAATATCAATCCATATCTATCACCTACCTAGCTAGGTTTCTCATTCTTGGAGCTTTTAGATGTACACACTTCATATATAACTATGTCAGCAGAAAATCCATCGTACATAATTCATTTAACCTCAAGGTTATTAGAGGAAAATCATCGGTACGTAATGTGTTCTTTTGGGTCCGGATCCCCTAAATTAACTCAAATTATGGATTTCGATCCGGACCATCCGAACCAACTCGAATGCACATGATCCTTTAATAGCCGTGCCAGAGCAGATCGGACGGTCTGAATCCAAACTCAACATTTAAGTTACTTTAGGGATCGAATTCTGTTGTTTTGTCGTTTTGCGCCAACTCAGAGTCGCATCAGAAAGAAAAAAGAAATATATATCCGATCAGAGCGTGCCACGCTTGTCCACTTCACTTCCTTTTTTGCTTTTCTCCTGCGCAAAGATGCTCCGTGCAACTCTCCACCGAGGTAAGCGAGAAATCCTCGCCACCTCCTCCAATTTCTCATTCGTAATCCTACTTTTATTTCGAATCTCCTGTTTTTTTGATACAAAGTATTCGTGCTTGTTCGTAGCTTCTGGTTTCCAGCCATGGCGATCGCCAGTTTCTTTTGCCTCGATTTCCCGCCTTTCGACTGCCTCTGACAAGATCCCAGCGAGCCAACCAGTAATTATTTTTCTTTAGTTTTCTGAATTTGTCCTTTAGTTATCAGCTTATGGCTTGCGAGCCCCAATTATCGTTAATGGTAATTCGAACTCCCTCCGCAGAGCAATAAAACTCTTGTAAGGGAAGCTTTGAGCAATCATTTTACTTATCTTAGTAAATTTAACTAGAAATAATGGTATAATTCATGTCGAAGCTGTGGGGTAAATTCAGGCGGCACCCATTTGTTAATAATTTTGTCTTTGCCCACGAAGAAATCTGGATTAGTAGCTATGTTGTGTTGACATTGGTAATTTGCTCCTTAGTGCATTAAAATTCTGTTGGTATAATGTTGGTTCTTTCAATTCAAATTTTCAGGCAAGGCTACCAAATCTAATTGGAGGTGATTTTGTGGATTCCAATGCGAAAGATTGGATTGATGTCATAAACCCTGTAAGTTTAATTTTCTTATTAAAAGGAGAGGTTTGACCGATGTCACCTACAAATGTTATCTTGGACTTTCTCCCAATTGTATTGAGCAGTAGAATTGCATATCACATGTATTAAATGGGATGTAAAAAAAGCTCCAGCTATGTGCCCCAAAGAACTGCCTAAGCTAAAGATGCGGCGTACCTCCAGACTTATACACAACAAATCACACAGCATAACGCTATGGAAGATAAAACATAACCCAAAAAAAAAATATTTAAGAAATCCAAATTTCCAGATTTCACCTCCTTTTGGTGTAACAAATATAATTTATTCTGATCGAAATGCCAAATTTGTGAAGAAGACAACCAATATCACCAATATGCCAATAAACATGCCATTTAGTTTATCATCGAACAAATGTTGTATTGTAACACAGGAGACAATGATGGAACTTTTAAACCAGTAAAAAATAGCCAAATGCAAATTTAACTTTATATTCTTGGTTTTTGTAGGCTACACAGGAGGTAGTGTCCCAGGTGCCACTGACAACTAAAGATGAGTTCAAGGCAGCAATTGAGTCAGCAAAGAAAGCTTTCCCTCAATGGAGAAGCACACCTGTTACAACTCGCCAAAGGATCATGTTCAAGCTCCAAGAACTCATTAGGAGTAACATGGTATACATCAATTGCCATTCCATAAAGTAGTATTACACAGGTTTCAAGTGGTACTGGTTGAAGCATTGCAATCTATTTCTCTTATGTTTTGGTTCTCTATAAAATATTTGTCTGACTCTCTTTCATATAATCATGTTTCAGGATAAGCTGGCTTTGAATATAACTACGGAACAAGGAAAAACACTAAAAGATGCACAAGGAGATGTCTTCAGAGGGCTGGGTTTGCAACTTTCATTTATTACTCAAGTTTATCTAACATACTTTACAGCAGATGTAGATAACATAGTAACTAAAAGAAGAATTATAGTTAAATTTAGGACTCAAATTTGGTAAGATGGACTTTGAATTGGCAGAGGTTGTGGAGCATGCATGCGGCATGGCAAGTCTCCAAATGGGGGAATATGTGGCCAATGTTGCAAATGGTATTGACACGTATAGCATTAGAGAGCCCCTTGGTGTATGTGCCGGTATATGCCCCTTCAATTTTCCTGCCATGATTCCTTTGTGGGTATGGATGCAATCTTTTAGATTGATTTCCCTTCTTTTAGTTCTTTTTTCTTTTCTTTTTGGATTTGCGTATTTGGGGATATGGGTGATTTCTTGATACTCCCCCCCCCCCCCCCCCCCCCCCAGACACACACTCGTAGACACATAGAAAACATCTATATACCAAAAAACAAACTAACTGATCTATTCTATTTGGTGCATATTGGATATTTTGAGGATTTACAGGAGTTTTTTTTTTTTTTTTGTATTCTGATGGAAATGCTTATGGATTAACTTTTGCATTTGTAATACTTTCAGATGTTCCCAATTGCTGTTACTTGCGGGAACACTTTTGTTTTAAAACCGTCAGAAAAAGATCCAGGTAAACCAAAGATTCATTTTTGCATGCCATGTTTAAACTTTTTTGTTTTCTTTATAATTATTTTACAATGAAGTCCCTGCTGGTAATACTGATAGGTACATGTCCATTTTGTCTCTGCTTTCAGGGGCTGCTATGATTCTTGCTGAGCTGGCAATGGAAGCTGGCTTACCAAAAGGAGTCTTGAACATTGTGCATGGAACCAATGTAAGCTCTCTTTTGATTCAGTTATGTATAGTATACACCAATTTACATTGTATTTTCATCTCTTGATTATTGTGATTTCCTGTTTTATTGACACTCTTCATCCAGTACAAGCATGTATTGGTACAGAACTGGGTTGGTGATCACTAAGATAATCCTGGCTTCATACCTTATTCTACTGTTTCACCATTTTATGGTTGGTGTTCTTGTTTATTAATTAGTTTCATTTACCTGTTATTTTTTTAGGATGTTGTGAATAATATATGTGATGATGAGGACATTAAGGCTATATCTTTTGTTGGCTCAAATACGGTAGGTTAAACAATTTTTTAATTCTTCTACTCTGTAGTTTTTGAATGTAGATAATTTGTATTCTTAGCTCTAGCATCCAACCTTTCCCATTAACATTATACTTATTTATTTATTTTTATTTGTTGATGTGTATGCTTGAAAAGGTTGATATATCACTGATGCACTCTGCAAACAAAGAAATAGCATATGTACCTCTACTAAATATGAGACTCTTCATGCCCCTCCATTACCAAATTTTGTTTTAAATATTCTCAAACCGGCTCATAACAATCTTACAACATAATTGAGGAAGGATAGTTTAGGGGATCGTTTTAAAACTTATTATGAGTTATGGTGGTGCTTTTCATTTTTAAAAGGCATGCATGAGATATCTTTTATTTGCACATACACATGATATTTGGAGTTTCATCAAAGCAAAACATGAGATTTTTGTAATTCAAAATTCATTGGTCAATATTTTTGTTCCTTTAGGCTGGGATGCATATATACTCTAGAGCCGCAGCTAAGGGGAAGCGTGTTCAGGTAAAACTAAACTGCTGAACAAATTTTCACATTCTTAAATCAACAAATTGTAAGTAGTATTTTTTCTTTTCTCTTGAAACCAGACTATGAACGCAAAGGCATGACAAGTAAAGCACACAGAATCTCATGAATTATATTGACTGGAGTATCATAATCAATATAGAATAATATCAAGTCAAAGTAGTTTGTTATACATCAGGAATATATTGCTTTGGCTATGCTTCAATGGCCTTTTGGTTTTATTTAAGAGCCAAAATTTATGTTGGTTAACATTTTACGTAATTTCAGTCGAACATGGGTGCAAAGAACCACGCAGTTGTGCTTCCTGATGCAAATGTGGATGCCACATTGAATTCACTTGTGGCTGCTGGATTTGGTGCAGCAGGTCAAAGGTGCATGGCTTTAAGTACTGCTGTCTTTGTCGGAGGATCAGAACCATGGTATTCTTCGTTCTTCTTAATTGTTCCTTTTTGTTTCCCTTTATTATATTTTGTCAGGGGCGGAGCCGGACTTTCAAGTTATGGGGGTCAAAAATACATTGCGGGTCAATCTTATAAAATTTTCATGCTATGTACGGGGGTCAATTTTATAGTACCCATAGCATTTTACCATAAAGTATATAGAACATGTATATGCGTAGAAATTTTGAAAATGAATGGGGCATTCACTTAAAGTGAATCCGCCCTTGATTATACGCATTGGCCGTGGGGATGACTTTCAAGTTACACCTTTACTGTATTTTCAAATAACAGCCAGAAACTTTTCATATTCTTTCATTAATAAACAATGTTCTTTTGATTTATTTGCAAATGGAACCCAACCTAGAATCTGGGTAATGATGAACTAAGCTTGACTAGATCTCTTTGTAGCTAGATCACAAGAACTTGAAGCATGTGTTTATTCACACGTGTTGACAATATACCAATTTTGGCATATAGAAAAGGGTTAATCAAGGGCTTAGGGCAATGTTGTCCACATTTAGCACGGTCGTAAGAACAGTTCAAAAATCAGGTCTAGTTTGTTATAAGATCATTTGTTATGCAAAATATATTTATATTGTTATAATTTGCACATGTTTGCTATGTTCAGGGAAGATGAGTTGGTAAAGCGTGCCAGAAAGCTGAAAATTAGTGCAGGAATAGAACCTGATACTGACCTTGGTCCTGTTATCACTAAGCAGGTACAACACTTGGATGTATAAAAATCTACTAACTGTTGAAATTTGTAAAAGTGTGTATTATAGAATGAATCATTCATTTCAGTGGGGGTCCTTATTTAAGTTTGTTACTTGTAGCTTGTGTGCGAACCCTAGGCTAGTATTGGATAAATCTTTTCATAACCAGTTTTTGCCTTTTTTCTTGTTTAAATATGTGCTATGAGTAGGCAAAGGATCGCATTTGTAGGTTGATCCAAAGTGGCATTGACAGTGGGGCCCGGGTCGTACTTGATGGAAGAGACGTTGTGGTAACTTCTATACTAACTTAAGTTTACCTCAATTTTACAATAGTAACTGCTACTCACACTAATTGACTGCACCAACTGAAAGCTAGAAGGTCCTGGAAACCTGCAAAGCTATGAGATGAAAATGGCTACCATACCAAAAGGCTTTAAGATCAAAATGGCTGAAAAGTTGAAAATCAAAATAGATTTAGTCTCCGAATTTTTCTTTTTTTTACACATGATCTCGTTTGTATTTGCAGGTCCCGAAGTATGAAAATGGAAATTTTGTAGGACCCACCATCTTGGCTGATGTCTCAAGTGACATGGAGTGTTACAATGTAATATACTATTGTATCTTCTCCTTCGCTTTACGCTGTTCCTTCTCATAGTTAATCAATTGAATATTAGTTAGCAAAAGAAGGTTATTATTGTAATTTTATTTGTTTAATGAACAAAATAAGCTTACTCACATTTGACTGAAATTTAATGAATATGGAACAGGAGGAAATTTTTGGCCCAGTTCTTCTTCTCATGAAGGTACTGAAGAATTTAAATTTCTGGTCAGAAATTTTTTATTTTTCTTTATGTTTCATATTAGTGGTTATTGCTGTCACATGATAATAGGCTGAAACCTTAGAAGAGGCAATCGACATAGTGAACAGGAACAAGTAATGTCCTTATCCTCAGTTTAATTACAATCTGATTTGTAATCCCTTTAAATTCCTTTATTTGAAAAATGAATTGTCATTTCTTACTCAGGTATGGAAATGGAGCCTCCATTTTCACCACATCAGGTGTTTCTGCACGGAAATTTCACACTGACATCGAAGCTGGTCAGGTATGAATGTTATTATCCTAGTGTTACTACTAGCAATCTAATTAAAATAACTAGTGACTTCTTCGGACATAATATACCATTTTGGTACAATATACCTTCCTCATATATTCCCTTTTTAGCTTGGTCTTCATTGTTTCTGTTGTTATTATAACTTGGTATTGTTTTTGTTCTTCTCGTTGTTATTATTATTATTATTATTTTATCTTGCTTCCTGTGCTCTCTTGAAGGTTGGGATTAATGTACCTATTCCAGTGCCACTACCATTCTTCTCCTTTACCGGAGCCAAGGCTTCATTTGCAGGAGACCTAAATTTTTACGGTATGGATTCACTAACTCTTACTTATCTAGACATCATGAAAATAACGCTGCCATGTACCACTGTGCTATAACCCCACATGCCAGCAAAGAATTGCTACTGGTACTACATCAGGAAAATTAGAAGAGAACTCAATTTAAGATATGTTTGGCATAGGATTGACAAAAGTCAACCTGACCCAAATGATGAAACTGAGAAGGGCCAGCCTTTTTTTTTTTTAAAAGTGAAAATCATTAACCCAAGTGCCTACTTATGCACAAGTAACCCAAGGTCTTTGCTAAACCCAAGTAACCCAAGCCGACATGGCACAGAAACCAAATACATGTTCTGACCCGAAAAGACCTCAAACACAACCCCATAATAATATTTGAGCTAATTACCAGAAATTATCTGAGACTGACATCTTGATCACTCGGCACAAACATTAAAGGGATGCCAAGTGACCCAAAATCAGGGGCGGAACAAGAAAATTTAGACCGGGGGGTTTGAAAAGTAAAATGCAAAAATATTTAATGTATGGTAAGTGAGATTGGAACCCAAGTCTCCACAACCACAATGTGGAGTTCTAGCCAATAGGCTACAAGTACACATTTGATATTTTATGAGGGGCTAAACTATATTAAAATTTAAAGAAAAAAAGTCAATTAAATTTCAATATATATAAATAAAAAATTTAAAAGCCTTGGGGAGGCTAAGCACCCTTTGGGTTGCATTAAGGTCCGCCCCCTGCCTGCCCAAAACCAACAGTTAACCACTTAGAAATGCCATACAGGTAAGGCAGGTGTACAGTTCTTCACACAGATAAAGACGATAACACAACAATGGAAGGACTCCCCAAGTCAGGGAGTATCTCTTGCCATGCCGACTTCTCAGAAGTAACAAAATAGCATGCCTCTTTTTAGGGTATTGTCAATCTGTGAATTATGAACTTGATTGATTGTGTAAGGACCTAACAAAATAAAATTTCAAGGAAATAATTACTTGAGGGTTCTGAAACACTCTTTTATCTCTTTGTTTGGCTTCATTTCATACTGTCTTGATCTGTTGTTCCTTGTTCAGTTTTGTTACTATTTTTCTCATTTAGTCTTACCGAGAGTAATGATAGCTTAGCATGCAGTAGTTTACGCTTGTAGCCTTTGTATCATTTTGGTGATCTTTCAGAGTTGTAGCATAGACAAAAGTCCTCCAGATGATTGACATGAAATTAAGCCATTTTTCAGCTATAACTAAATTTGTATTGACTAGATTATCTTTCAGTACTATATCATCAATTGTCAGTGGAAGAACCTAAATGCATGGTTGCCTATATACTTGACGTAAACTGCGTGTGCAATTTACTGCAGTAAAAAACAAGCAGCAACAATAATCAACAAAACAGCATTAGCAGGTCACTCCGGGATTACACGGCCTGGGTAAAGATTTTTAACAGAACACAATTCGGCTTCATGCAGCATATGGAGGAGTTATGGACCGTAGAATTTAAACAACACTGCATATGATTTGTACTTGCAGAAATCAAAACTGCTCTGTTAAAATCTTTACAACACTACCTGGCCCATGAGGGATGAGAGGGAGCGTATGCGTATCCTCTGAGATTTTAAATGGTGACTATTTAGATGCACGGACTCTCGGAAGTCGGAATGTATTAATAGGAAATGGGATGCTTCAATATTTATGCTGAACAGTTCAGATTTTTACACGTATCAGCTTTTAAAGTTAGAGTTTATCTCAAGGGATGCGGCGGATTCTGGAGGGAGAGATGTTGCGAATCGAAGAAGATATAGACCGTTCATTTCCTATCCGACAGTGGGTATCGATGTCCAGAGAGCTTCAGCAATTCAATAACTATTCGGTCATAGTGATCCGAATTCCGAATTGTCGATCGATACGATAATCCAACTATACAAGGCAGAATTTCGTGTATCGCCCTTAAAAACCTCAATATTACCCATACTATAACTCTAGTGTTTTGACAAAACCCGCCCGGTCCAGGACCGGACCCGGACTGTCCCTTTGCTAGGAATGGGTCTAGCAAGGATTGGGTTCAATTTTTTAGGCTAGAACCGTGTTGGACCGGACCGTGAGAACCTGTGGAACCGTGTAGGATCGGACCGGACCGGACCAAACCCGGACCCGCGCCAGACCGTCCCAACCCGCCCAAACCCCTGCAGACCCGGACCCGGACCGTCCCAACCCGCGCCAGACCGGACCAGACCCGTTCCAACCCGCGCCTAACCCCCGGGACCCCTGCAGAATCGGACCAGACCCGTGCTACTGTAGCAAAGAAAAGAAAAGAAAAGAGGGAGAGAGAATCAGAATGCGTCTGGCAATGAAGTACTCTCCCTCCTCGGCTTTGGCAGCCGCCGCCTTCACCTTCCGCCGCCCTTTTTCTCACTCTCGCTCACTCGCACGGTACTCTCAAATTATTGTTTCTTCATCTTCTCTCTCCTCTGTCTTTAACTCTGGTTTCAAGGTTTCTTCTTCCCCCGTCACTGTTAATAAGTTGGCCTGGGAGGGGCAGAGGAGGTGGTGGTGCAGCGGTGTGCGTGCTGCTCATGTCTCTGACCCCGGCTCCATCGACTCTCCTCTCATTCTTTCCATGCAAAACAAGGTCTGCTGCTCCCGCTTTGATTCATTTCTGATCCACAATTCTGCTTATCTATGTCTGTACTACTATGCTGCTAATTCAAGGATCACTATCCGATTTCATTTTGGACCCCTTCCATTTTTAAGCTTTTTATACCTCCTGTTTCAGATAGTGTAATGATTTAGGACAAGTAATTTGAGGCAAATGTTTGTTTTAGGGTTTTAGATTGGTTATTGGAAAAGAGTGGAGCAATTTTTATAAACAGGTATATAGTTAAAGAAGAAGTATTAATGTTGATGTGAATGCTTGTTGTGTTAACTAAGTTTCAAAAAATATTTTTTAAGGTATTAGGTTCCCAAGAAACACCACCCTCTTAAAAGAGTGTTTTATAGCACAGTTTTGACATTACATTTGATTAAATTGGACCAAATTTTATCACTGGTTCAGTACTAAGATATCAAAATCTACCTGAAACAAAAAAAACATATCGAAATCTACCTGAATTTTGTGAAATCTGTTCAGTATTTACCAGCATGAGTATGTATGATTTGGTAGATAAAGGCTGAGTTGGAAGCAGACAGTGTGGTTGTACGAGATGCCTACGGCGATGGCCGACATGTCAGCATAGTGGTGATAGCGAAAGCATTTGAGGGGCAATCACCAGTGAAGAGGCAGAGGATGGTGTATAAGGCCATCTGGGATGAGCTCCAATCCACTGTCCATGCTGTTGATCACATGTCAACTCTTACGCCTGACGAGGCTCAGGCTCAGTCCTCCTCTTCTTCTTCCTTCGACTCCTGATCTCTCAGTCGCGTGTTGTAACTTCTGTTTCTTCTCTTTTAAATTCCTTTTTGTGTACTTCGCACCTGCTCTTTGTACCTCTATTGCAAATTACTGGCACTTGAAATAAATGGTCTCAGAATCAGACTAAGCATATTTTTTGTTCTCCTTCACATATTCAGTTCCTTTCAGGGAACTATTTGTAGACTTTCCAGCATATTCATAATTTTTGGATCGCTGTTATACAGAGATATAGTACTTTAAATTCAAAAAGATTTGCTGTCCATTAGCACTAAAGTCATTTTGGCAATCACTGGCATATTGGCACCATCAAGTTTTAGATCTGAGAATGCACATTGCTCCTGATAGAATAAATGTCGGACTATGATTTCAACTTTGAAAATTACGGGTCATGGTTGAGGTAGAATGTTCTGTCTACAAAGAAGGTTTGTCTTTTCTTTGGGGCCTTCCAGTGAATTTGATACTATTGGAGAGAAACCAAACTCAGTTGGAAAGTAATTAAATTTGCTTCTGCCCTCTGATAGAGCCTGAATACTTTATTGAATTTATTTCTAAGAGCACACAAGCTGCTTCTTGCAAACACTGGTTGATCTTTTGTTTACAAGACCGCATTTATGTATTGCTGCTGATTGAATAATATATGGGATTCACATGTTACAAATGTAAAAGAAAACCTTGAATTATAGATGCCTTGCCGAATTCCCAGTACGATGAGGCACATGCACTTGCAATTGTTTGGTTTGTGATACACATAAACATCTTTTTGTGGATTCGGTGGTTCTTGCAGCATGCTTCTGTGGATATTTTTTTATCCAAGTTTCTGCGAAAGACATGAACTCAGCACATCACTTTATGATTTTTTTTCCTTTTCCTATCACCAGAACATTTTTTTTTCCCAATTTGATATGTGCTATAAGATCACATAGACAAGTCTTAGGTCAGTCCATTAGGATTTGTTCGGCAACATGGAAATTTTGTGGGAATGAGAATTTTTAATATGAGAATGGGGATTTCAATTTATCAAAACCAAAGGCATTTAACCTATGAAAATTTTTAGAATATAGGTGTTCGGCAAATGCATGAGAAATTTGTTAGAATGTAGATGTTGAAAGACTTAACAATCAACGTTAGGTAGAAAATGAAAAAAGAGATGAAATTGCTAGGCTTATGTGGAATGATTATGTTAGACATTAGAATAGGAACTTAATTTAAAAATTAGTCTTGTGTTTTGTTCGTTTAAAATTTCTTGTACTTTTAAATTATGTTTTGCTTAATTTTTAGTTTCATGATTGATCAATTAATTATTTTTATTTTTGTGCTTGATTGTTATGTTTGATTAAGTTAAATTATGCTTGAATATTAGTCTTTGTTTAAGTATGATTGAATAGGAATTTTTATGGGAATAGAAATTTTTAGATTTTAAAAAGTATGTTCGTATATTTAGAAAGTTGGTTTTCTTCCTTTTTACAATTAAAATTTTGAAAAGTATGTGCGTAACTTGTTAGATTTTGAAAAGTATGTGCGTAACTTGTTATGATCATTTTTTTTCCAGTCCCCCAATCGTTCCCGCGTCAACTTTTCTCTAATGAAGTAGTGGAAACCCCGTATCACTGCATCAACCTTACCCAATAGTCCCTGCGTCAACCTTCCTCTAACAAAAATAGTTGACCACATAGGTATAAATACTTCAGTGCAGAGGTATAAATACTTACAGTACTTGATATTAATACTTTCAGACGTCATTTAGTATCATATGTAAAAAATACTTGCAAGTATAGGAATAAATACTTGCACGCCGAGGTATAAATACTTGTATAGCGATGAGCCTGAAAGTACGTCGTCATGGATCTCATTTGAAAGAAAAAATTGCATAGAAGACATTTGTGATTTTAGATTCGCAGAATTCCTCGCAGATTGTCAGAAATATGGACGAGATTGAACAGAAAAAAAATTCACCTCTAAAAACGTGTATGGTCCCCCTATGTAGTTTGAGTGGTCCCCAACAGGTATTTATGGTGCATGTACGTTTGAGAGATTTGGTTGGAGAGACAATTATTTACGTAAAAATTGTTACCTCATAGGTATAAATACTTTATTGCATATGTATTAATACTTTAGAAAAAAATTATGTGTTGGAGTTTTTACGGTCCCCCAGATAGTTATGATAGTTATAGTACGGATACAGTGCTATTAATACTTTAGAAAAAAATTATGTGTTGGAGTTTTTACGGTCCCCCAGATAGTTATGATAGTTATGATAGTTATAGTACGGATACAGTGCATGTACTGTAGCGCGAATACTGTTATTAGCTTCCATAATTAAAATAGAGATCCCAATTTATGATTAAGTTGGCACACTATCAAAAGGCACACGCCAAGCTGATACTGAAAGATAGACGGAATTTTTAATTAAATTTCATTCGAAAATTGTAAAATCAGAAAGATCGATCTTACCTCTTTTCTTAAAAAGTAATTTTCTCCGTAGTAACACTTTTCTGACCTCATCTTACCTCTTTTATTTATTTGTTAGTTGTTACTTGACAGCTCAAATATAAAACACCTTTCTCCGCATCCTAACGGGCCTTCAAATATAATTGGGGCGAACAAACTCGCCGGTCCAAATCTAATCACAGTTGGGCCGCCTAGAAAGTAGAAACAGCCCACCTTGACCTTCCCCAAGTTTCTAGCACTTGCGATCCTCTCACAGTCGAATTCGGGGAAGAAGCAACCCCAACCTAGTTACGAGTTACGAGTTACGACAAGAGAGAGATTACCAGACCTTTCTCTGCTGAGAGTTCCTTCCACCTCTCCACCTCTCCACCTCTGCCTCTCCGTATTCCCAAATTGGAGATCTCCATTCGCTCCCTTTACCATCATGCCTCGGTATGAATTTCAAGTTTGAATAGCTTCTTTCTTATTCGATGCTTTTATTTTAGCTGATTTTGTTGCTTGCCAGGTACTACTGCGACTACTGCGACACTTATCTCACCCACGATTCGGTGTGTATTTCTTTTCATATTTTGTTTTTCTTAGGTTTTGTTCAATAATGGAACTACTTTCTAGTCGTTTGGCATTCCCCTTCTGCTACTTTCTTTTCTTGGAACTCTTCTTCAAACCTTAAAGTTTAAACCTGTAAGAAGGTTACTTATAATTTCTTATTAATTCAAAATCAAAACCTCAGCATGTGTTTTACACGGAGCAAGAATGCATCAAAGAGAATTGATTACTATGGATTTCAACTACATCTGTTGCTGAATCTAAGACCTATTGGCATCCTTTAATTCAAGTGGTAGCTTAGCAACTCGAAAGGACAAGTTAATCCCTATTTTTGTTGTCACTGATCCCTTTTGTATGAAGTGTATAATATTATACATTGCAAACGAGTTGTGCCAGAGGCCTTTTTTACTGTCCAATCTCTCGTTATTAACTCGTTGTTAGAATTATAATTGACTAATTTATAATTTGATTTTTTGCAGCCCTCTGTCAGAAAGCAACATAATGCTGGGTACAAGCACAAGGTACCCTTTTCTATCAGAGAAATATTTTAGTCATGTAACCCAATAGTTTTACATGACAACTGCTTTGCGTTGTAACTAGTTCGGCCTGGTAATAAACTGGTTCCATGCATTGTTCAAATCGCCAATAACCTGAGATGTTCATACCTGTATTGGCCAGCTCGTATCAGTAAATAGTCCTGGTAATAAACTGGTTCTATGCATTGTTGTTTTATTGAGTGAGGCTATGGTCCGTACTATGGATCAATATCTGCATTTTCAAACTCCAAACAATCAATCTGAACCGTTCAATGTGATCTCCATATGAAAATGTACTTGCTGACTAAATTTTACATTTTTTAGAAACTTTTTACTATTTTTTTAGATAGGTAGAAAATCACTATTTTTTAATGGTCTATTAAAAATTTAGTCATGTGATGATTTTCCACCTATCTAAAAAAATAGTAAAAAGTTTCTAAAAAATGTAAATTTAGTCAGCAAGTACATTTTCATATGGAGATCACATTGAACGGTTCAGATCAACTATTTGGACTTTAAAAATGAAAATATTGATCCGTAGTACAGACCAATTTGTGCTATGCATTGTACCATAGCCTCAATCAATGCATTGTGGTACCATGTTGATTCTACAGTCGAGACACAGCCAATCAATGCTTTTTATATCTGCACATCTTTCTCTCTCACATGCACACTTTGCTCTCTCTCTCTCTCTCTCTCTCAATCACACACATAGTATATGTTTGTGCGTAATAGGCAAATGTAAGGAGCTACTACCAACAATTTGAGGAGCAGCAGACGCAGAGCCTAATTGATCAGAGGATCAAAGAGCATCTAGGTCAAGCAGCTGCTTTCCAGGTTCCAAGAATTCTTAACACAAAATTTCAACTAATCATTGTTGTTGCAAAAACAACTAAGAACAGTATCAAGTATTTCTAAAGAACCAACCTATTTTTTGTAACTTTACCTTGGTTGATTACTGATTTATCAGTTTATCAAAGATTAAATTAGATTTGATCCGAATTTATTTGAGTCAGATTAAAGTTTTGCGTATTTTATTTATAACCAATATGACTTCTTGATTGCATGAGCAGGTTGGTGCACAATTCAATCAGCACCTTCTATCTCTACCAGGAGGTATTTCCAGGCCCCGTTTGCCTATGATGCCTATGCCAATGATGCTAGGCATGAGACCTCCTGTCTTGCCTACCCCAATGTCCGGTGCTCTAGGTAATATGTAATTTTTTTCTTACGTAAAGTATATTGTGAAATGCGAAATATCATGTTTGTTTTTGCAAAATTGTTCTTAACCAAAGGTCAATAATTGAGAGAACATGGACTAGAATCATATTTGCATGATCCACTATTTTGTTTTGTTCTGGCACTATTTGGGTCTTCTATTCAGGTTCGTCTCTACTGTCTATGCTTGAAGGTATCATTAGGTTTGATTCATGAATGAATGATATAGATTTTTACAGGGCCTGGGTTGCCCCAAAAGATGCTATTTTGTACTATTTTTAGTACAAATTGTGGTGAAGCGTAGAATGTAAATACTATTTTGTACTTCTTCTGGATAGTGCAATTAGAGAATTTTTTATGATGATGAAGTCAGATCACTTTGTCATGAAGTCAGATCACTTCATCATAATAATTTTATAAATTTATTACTAATAAATAACTGCAAGATTTTGTCCAATGAAGCAGGCTATCCTGGTGGAATTCCAACTATGCCCCCAGGAGCTATGCCAATGGGTGGCACATCCATGCCAATGCAAATGACTAGTCTCCCTCGGCCTCCTATGTTGCCACCTCCTGTATCTGGGCCTGGTGGGGCCCCTATTCCTGCCATGAATCCTGTGATGTATCAGCCAGCACCGCCACCAGGTTCTGCTGCACCACCCGCTCCACAAGGAGGTGCTCCTCCAAGCGCTTCGTAAGATGATTCTTTGTCAGAACCTTTAGATATCGTTCGCTCTCCAGGAGTTGATTTTGTATTATTGCTCATTTATGACAAGTTTTTAGATTATCTTTTCTGTGTGATATGGTTCATTTGAGGAGCTATAATGTGAAATTAACTTAGACTAGTTTTGGGAGAGGTCTTGGGAGTGAATTTAGACGGATGCGGATGCACAAATCTTGTACCACTTATAGTTCATAGAACTCTTTTCAATAACATGAAGACTGAATGTTATTCTACCATGAAGCTTCTGTTGCATTTTGAGATGAGGCAAAAGTTATGTATAATGGCATTTTGGTTATTGTAGTTCTCTCTCCATACTTACAAGGGTGTTTTTGTTTTTGAATAGAATCCCGTAGGCTATCTATATGCAATGTTGTTGCACATGATTAACACCCGATCTACATTGCTTGTGTCAAAACATCCCATAATTAACCTACATCCTGGATGGAACACTAGTACCAACTGTGCCATACTATACCTGCAAAAACGAATATTTTCATCCAACTTAAATGCATTATTTTAGTATGTGCACGTATAGTATCGATTTTTATTCGCTCTTTAATATATCTCAACTGGTGGACCAATTTAGTAAAAAGTTCCCAAGGACCAAAGTACTGAGATGTGAATGATACTTCTAGTTTCTTTGTAACGAAATACAATAACAACAACTAAGTTTTTAGTCCCAAACAATTTGCGGCAGATTAGAAATAAAACTCAATCGTAGTCACAAGATGAAATCAATCGTAGTCACAAGATGAAGTAGATAGTAATAAAATAGTAATAGTACTACTACTAATAGTAATAATGGTACCACTAATAATAGTAATAATACTAATAATATACTAACTATATCATGCCTACACTATAGATCGTAGGGGTCAAAGTCCTAAGCTCTCCATCCTTAACCCCAAATCTCTAGTCATATGGCCTAAAACCTATGATACTACCTCTAAACACGCCTAAACAATATAAACTAAGTCACGATTCTAGTACGTGAATCGTTAACTTCCACGCATTCCTGTTCGAAACCAACTCTTTTGATACATTTCATTCCTTCAAGTCTATTTTTACTGCTCCTCCCATGTCAATCTTAGCCGACCTTTGCCTCTCATTGTGTTTTCGATACAACGTATAATCCCAGTATGCACCGGTGCCTCAGGAGGCCTCCGTTGGAGATGCCCAAACCATCTCAAGCGGTGTTGGACGAGCTTCTCACGTATATCCATCATTTCTAATTCGATCATCTTTTGTATGTCCACAGATCCACCGCAACATATGCATCTCTGCTACACTTATCATCTGGACATGTTATCTTTTAGTAGCCCAACATTCTGCACCATACAACATCGCAAGTATGATCGCTGTCCTGTTGAACTTGCATTTGAGCTTTTGTGGGACTTTTCTGTCACGTAGAATGTCAGATGTTTGACGCCATTTCACCCACCCTGCTCGTATCCTATGGCTAACATCTTCATCAATCTCGCCCCGCTTGTATCATATAGCTCACATTTTCATCAATCTCTCCATCACTCTGCAGCATCAACCCTAAATATCAAAAGGTGTCATTCCTGGGTACTACCTGTCCGTCCAAAGTGACATCTCCATCCTCTGACATTGTTGAACTCGCACCTCATATACTCGGTTTTAGTCCTACTAAGTCTAAAACTCTTCGATTCTAAAGTTTGTCTCCACAACTCTAGTTGCCTATCAACCCTTATTCTACTCTCGTCATTTAGAAATACATCACCAGCAAAGAGCATACACCGAGTAATCTCCCCTTGTATGTCCCATGTAACTTCATTCACCACTAGAGCAAAAATGTAGGGGCTCAAAGCTGACTCTTGATGTAATCTATCTTAAGAGAAAAGTCACTGATTTGGCTATCGCATGCTCTGACACTAGTCACAACATCATCGTACACATCCTTGATGAGGATAACGTTCAATTAATATATCTACGAATAATTAAACACATTAATCACTCTAATGCAAACATGCATAACAAATTAAAAAGCTACTTTGATGATCTCTTTAGCTTTGACTTGTGCCTTAGTTCTTGAAACTCAAACACATTTTAGCCAAAATTAGTACTTACAAAAACATTATATGATGCTATAAACTTAGTTTCTTTTACCTAATCGTTAGCAAAACCAGAAGTTACCACAAAACGCAGTACAATCAAGTTGTACAAAACATATATTATAACGTATCTCGTAAGTGACTGTACCAACTCAAATGATAAATGGTCATAGAATAACAGTTGAGACGACTCTACAAGTTATTAACTAATGTCTGTTTTAAAGACGAAGATAAAAAAATGACTAATTAATGTCGTGCATAAAACTACGGAAATAGTTATCCCCGTAGATTTTTTTTTTGCTTAAAATAAAAATAATATTAAAAAAAATGTTGAAAATTATGTATTTATGTTCAACAAAAAGTGTTTCACTCATATAAGTACATAATATAAAGCAATCTAAGCATAAATAAAAAATACTAAGCCTTTGATCGTGTTAATTTTTAATTACATAAAAAAAATTGTAGTTGAGAAATAAGTCATATAAAAAGAATAAAACAAGAGCATAGGCTATCAAATTTTAACTTTAGAGCTATCAGACTGATTTAATAGGCTGTCACATTTTTTTTTTTCTAGTAAAGTTGGAGTTCAAGTCACCCAACTGGTTTAATATTTATAAGAGATCTCTCATCCGGATTTCGAAACTGTGATATCTCATATAATGATATTGTCTTCCCACTATACCAAAGACTAATTCTCGCTGTCACATTTGTTGACAGAAACAATTCTTCATTGTTTGAAAATGATATATAGGACCTAAATTTTAAAAGAAACTTTAGGGAAGTAGTCATTACTAAGCAGACTTTTTCTAATAGATTAAAAAAAAACAGAATTTTCCTGGATCCTCTAAATCTCTAATTGGTTTTAACGAACTTTTATTATGTTTGTGATACGCAACTGCTAACAATTTAAAACTTATTCGGTGTTCATGTACTCCTAAAAATACAAAAAGAAAAGAAACTTCCAGTTGCATGCACTATATTAATTATCAAGAAAAGTTTTACTAGAATTTTGAGGATAATTAATGCTGTGAGAGAACAAATTTTTTCTTAATTTATTTTCCTCAAATACAATCTTTGGACAAATGGAACGTACTCAAGCATCTGTAAGAATTGAAATTATTATTTTATAACATTGAATTTTTCATAATGTCGTCGAAGACGATAGATTTTTAAATGTCTCAACCTTAATTACGTATAAAGATAATTTTATAATTAAAAAAAATGAACCCTTTATTCATATTGCAGTGTTACATTAATCAATAACATATATAATATTCCATAGCATATTCAATTCTCAATTCTTTTTCATGATAAATCAGCAGAATTAAGCAAATATGTATAAATTGGAGAAGTGAACAGAGAAGCACATACAAAGAAAGAGATAAGAGGGACATAATAAATTAAGAGAGGGAGAGAGATGGCTCATTTGATGTTTGCTGTAATATTAATTTCTTGTATCACTTTTTGCATCAGTTCCCTTATCTAGTGCTTGGGGCACAGATGGCCACTACATGCATGCATGGTTTGTAAGATTGCCCAGGTAATTTTATTTTTATTTTCTTGGAACAAGATATTAATTAGTTTAAAAAGTATATTGATCTTCTTTAAACACAAATGACTTAAATTAATTATAGAGTTATCTCACTAGTACTGCGTCGAGCGCTGTGTTAAAATTGCTTCCGTCCTCAGCCAATGGTGATCTGGCATCTATATATGTGCAGCTGGGCTGACAAGTTGTGTACCTATGACTACACCAGTATGTTGTTTTGTTTTCGCATTTTAAGAGTTCATTAACTTACAGTTGTTACAACTTTAAAGAAACTAACGAAAGATTGAGAGATATAAAGAGAAAAGGCAAAAGAGATAGGGACAATGAACAAATAACGTCATTTATGCAAGAAAGCTATTATCTTCTGCATATCAATGAACATTTATGATATTTTGGTTTCTCAATTTATTAACCGGGAGATTGTCATGACAGTAGTGGAACATCAGAACGTACGATGCATGTGTGGTCGGAGCAATTAACAATAACAATTACACAACGCAACTTAAAACTTATCCTTCGACAACTTGTAAGATGATGCATGCATGTTTACAATAACTTGATATTATTAACAATGAAATATCTTACAATCATTTAGCTTTAGATTCCTAGCTACCAAATACATACCAATCCCTGTATGTATAGTGGCCTTTTCAATTAACATATTTGCTTAATAAGCATTTGGCAGGGTTTGAGTGAATTATCAGTGAGAGATCGAAGAGAGAAACATGTCTTGTCTTTATATATATAGCCTATTTGCAGAAAAGAAAAATCACAAATCTGTCGCGGTTTAGGTATTTTTAAGAATTTAGAAAAATTGTGGGCATTTTTATTTAATGATGGATATTAATAAAAAAAAGTCGGTAAACTGAGGCTTATTCTTTGGGATGTTTGAACTCTTATGCCCCTACAAAACGGATGTATTGCATATGCATCCGTAAAATATTGACGTGTCTTCCGAGTCTTACAAATCACAAGAGTTCGCTTCAATGCTTCTTTTTTTCTTTTTCTTAAGATTTTGTTCATTATTTATGTACAAAGCACTAAATACCAAATTATTAGTTTCTTTTTGCAGTGTTCAGAAGGGAAAAAAGGATTAGCTCTGGTCACTGGACATTGCCTTCAGAAATTAGTTGAGCAAGGATACGAATAAATTTGGTTAGCATGTTTATTTATTACTTTGTTCTGTGGCAAAAATGATTTTTATGTTCCGCCATTTTATATAAAAAGGTAATAGAAAATGTTAATTACAACGCAAAACAAATCTCCACAATGGGCAAAAGATTTTCATCTAAAAAAAATATAAAAGCAATGCATACATTACATATCATTGATAGTGTATTGAATAAAAAATCAACAATGTAAATCTAGACTCAAATATGTAATTTAAAACCTAAATGATACAACAAAATGGGGTAGAAAATAAACCACAAATTTATCTGACTCTTTCCTTGACAAGCTTTACAAAATAAACAAAACAGTAACCCCTATAATACTATATACCAATGAATGAAACATGTAGTAAATTCTACATTTTTTTTTTCAAAAAATAAAAAATACATCAGTAGCTATTAAAAACTTTACTGCTTAAAAAACTGGAAGCACCAGAGAAAAGCAAAAACTAAAGAAGTCACCTCGTTTTTACGCTCATATTCTACCGAGCAAGAAGAAGAATGGGAACTGCGCAATAGCCACAAAAAGAAGCATGTAATGCTGCCGGCTCGAGCGCCTTTCATAGTTCCTCGCCTCAGTAGAAACAATCCTCCTTGTAGTTTTTACCATAAAGATTCCCATGCAGAGGCTCATCCAGGGCATGATAAAGTAGTAAGAGGAGCCCCAAATTAACCTCATGATTACGGTAACTGATAGGCCAGCAAATGCATATCCACTATAAGATGCGACATCAAGAAATGGCACCTCACTACTGCCTAAAGAGGAGAGGATGGATTTGAGTACAGCGATTTGTAGGACCCACCCGACCGCAGCTCGAGTAAATTGCATGCTTAGAGCTTCTGGAGTAAACCTACAATAGTTCAGGGGGAGGTATTTATTAGAATTGGTGCACGCAACTTCTACTACGAGTTTATAGTGTTCAATGGATACAAGTGACTTAGATTTATGTGGATATGTACCAGTTTATGGTCCTTGTACTAGAACAGGCCGATTTATACTACTACAAGGCAATGGGTTTGTATGGCGATAATTTCAGGCCAACATATATGATATCAGTAAATGCCAATTTTTGTACAAAAATGATGAGCTACTAGTATGACTACGGCACTGTAACAGTATTAGCCAAGACAAGTTATATGTACATATGGTGGGCTGATAGGGATGTAAATACATGTTTTGCCGTGCCATGACCAAATTCGGAGGGACGGTCACCACACGTTAGTCATGCTATGACTACACATGTCATGTCCGAACGTGACTGGTCACGTTTGGTCACATTTAACTACTTTTTTGTAATTTAAATTAGTTTATTCAAGATTCATCATTCGGTCAAGATTTAACTGTCCTGATCACGCAGGACTCACATGATCACGTGACGTGCCATGCCGTGACCTGAACAGTTCGCATGTCGTGCCATGCCAACTTTCCAAAAGATGATCACGTCACGCGAATGGTCACGTCACGTGAAATGCACAAGTGCCATGCTGTGCCATGACGGACCTTGCTGTGCTGTGACATATCCAGTCACGGCGTGACTTTTTTACATCCCTAGGCTGATTGGCATCACAGAAGTTGCTCCTTGCTAGTATAGGTTAGTACTTCATTGATGAGTTTGGTACAGGTTATTTAGATCATGTTGGCAATAGTTAGTTAACGTCAATACTCCGTTAAAAGATTATTTGGTGACAAGGTGGTGTTGTAACTGACTTTGTAATGGCACAAGTAACTTCTATATTAATTAAAATCAGTATGGCTCGGTCACATACTGATACCAGTAGAATCGAGTGGATATCAAGTGACTTACTTTCCCATGAATCCCAGAGAGAAACCAGCAAGAATGATAAAAGTCGCAAATGCCATGAAGGGTATGTACAAATCAGGGGCATTTATGTCATAAATTGGAGGTTTAAATGACAATCTGCCACCTACAGGTTCTGCAACCCTTGTCCAGTGTCCCTGAAATAAAACAGTAAAACAAGAAGTAAGATAAATCCGAGTTTTAGTGGAAGAAATACGATGGTAGTCAGAACCATTTAATAGAACCATTGATCATTATTGGTAAAATAATAATAAAAAATCAGTGGCTTAATTATAAAAAAATGGATTCACTAGAAATAATCTCCATTCATTTTTTTATTACGAGCCAATAATGCATTGTAAATTTTGTGAATGGAGTAAATAAATAAGTAGATCCTATCTGATAAAATATCTCTCAATTGGAAAAAATTCTCTTTAGTTAAATCAAGAAAGAAGATATATGGAAGAAAAAAATGAATTCTAATTCAATAGAATTCTATTCGATTTGATCGAAATATTTTCAAAATATTTAAAAAAAATAAATATGATATATGATAAAAAAAATAACATTTTTTTATTTCTGACTAACTAATCACGAGTCATCTAGAAAATTAAGGATCAGATTAAAAATAAAAGGGGAGAATTTCCACATAATAAGTGAAATATGCAATCAATACCTCTATATTCTAGGATGTCTTATTTGTGGAGTCAGGGGTCAGAAATTTAAATTAGCTCATGATTTATAGGATTTTTTTTCCAACATTTTGCACAAGGCACATTTATATTTTCAGCTTTTCCTAAAATTTCAATTATCAGAACTCCAAAATAATAAGAATAAGAATAAATTAAATTACCCTATGCAGGAAAGGGAGAAGTATAACTTTTAGCTTATTGCGGACATACTGCTCATTCACATTGAAATAATATTGCGGGTTTGAAAAGAACCTGCCCACCTGTTATTGCAAATAAAAAGTCATATAACAAATTTGTAAAGAGATATCAAAATCATAGAAGGAACTTTGCACAATGTCCCATGCACACCATGTCACATATTCATTTTTATTTCTGACTCTTTCTTTTACAAAAATAAAAATAAAAACCTAAAACTTTGGAAATTTCCAACAAACTCAAGAATTCATCAATCAACCTCAATTCATCTTGAAATGTTAAATCTTCACAAAATAAACCATAAGCACAAAACTAAAAGGAAAAAGAAAACATAACGGTTATCCAAGCAAAGAAATCTGACTTTACCAATAGGTACATCCCAATTCAAGACTGACCAATAAAGTCATAGGTACACACAAATGGGTAATATCGTACCACTACTAGTATCAGTACCAGTTCCACCACCCTCTCAGATGTATATATTAATGGTTTTCCTAGGATTTTTTGGCCCACTTATCATTGCACATTTACATGTTTGACAAGG